>WAAD01029529.1:28589-73236 GCA_013389945.1 Fregata magnificens | reverse complement strand
CACCGAAAGCGCTTCCGGGTGGCGCGGCCTCCCGCCGCCAGGCGGCCGCCGCGGGCTATACCACTACGGGCGGCGCGGGGGGGGGGGCGGGAAGAGGGACGCCCAGCAGTGAGTCCCCACCCACGGGGGACGGTTAAAAAGAGGGATAAGAAGCCCAAGCAGAGCTTCCCCTTGTATTGGGAGAAGAAAATGTCCTGCTTTTGGTTTCATAGAGATGTAAGAAAATCTCGGGGGGGAAAAATACTCTCAGGATCGGGCGGTAGAAGGGAGGTAGTGCAGCCATTTAGCCAGGCACACAAAAGCGCGGCTTGAAGCGCTGTGTCACAGCAACAACAGCAACGCCGACTGAGAGAGCCAAAAAGCTTCAGAAAAAGCCCAGCTCCGAAGGGCAAAGTCCCAGGCACGGGCCAGGGGCACAGCACCCCCTCCCCGGGGCGCCGCGGCAGGCCGACACCAGGGCGAGCTCGATGAGGCAGCTCCTTGAGCTGGAGGCCTGACGGAGACTCTTCAACCCCCAACCAAAGTCGGCGTATACCGACTTAAGAAGGAGATCTACGCGGCCGTACGGTGCTGACCGCAGTACCCGCGCAGCTGGGGGTCTCTCCATAGCTGCAGGGTCCCTGGCTGAGAACGACCCCCTTCTTACTGGGCACCTGCCTTACAATGGAAGCGGCAGTTTTCCCTTCTCCCCTTCCTGCCACCATTAATTTGGGGTCAGGTTTTCCCCACTGTAGGACTTGGCAGGCAGTCAGGAAAGAAAATCCGCTACATTTTCCCTACACGACAGGTTCTTCCCAGCAACTGGCCAGGGAGGGACATGAATAGCACAAAAGCGCTGAGGTGGCCGTAACTCCAACGACCTATCTGGCACCCAGAACGCGGCAAGAAGAGTAGCATCTGGGTAAAAGCAGAGCAAGGAAAGTTTCCAAGGTGTTTTCACAGAGTGTTATTTTCAGCCTAGCTACCCAGAAAGCAACATTTTGGGGGACTGCGGAGAAGAGGTGACAGTTTCAGCCCACGATGTCAAAGAGAGAGGTTGCTCCAGAACAACTCCTTTGAGACGACTCGCTGTAGAAAGTTGTGATGAGTTTCTCATTCCCCGGGCATACGCTTGCAGTCCTCAAGGCAAGAGGCAGGCGAATGTCCGACGAGTCCGGCTCCTCGGCCAAGGTTTAGGATACCAGCTCTGGCCTTCTGCTGAGGAACACACATGGAAGAGGCAAAGTTGCAACTGCAACACGGTGAGGACCCTGGGCTGTGCCAGGTGCTTTTAGCTAATACAGATAATAAATAATTGCAGTCACCATGAAACTTCCTGGCTGGAACTGGCTCTAGCTGAACAAAACTGTTCAACAAATCACCAGCTAGGAAAAAAAAACCCAAACCAAAACAATGCAAGAACCAATCAATGCCTCTATTTAGAAGACAAGAATATATTTTTAAAATATGTTTCACTATCTAGATCTAATGGAAATACTTCTCGATGAGAATATTCTTTTAATTGGGGAAAAAAATACTTTCGTGATTTTTAAAACAAGTTTCCACTTGACAAGTAAAAAAAAGTGTTATGACTTCTCAAGGCCCTATACATACCTTAATATCGTGGTGTGCTTTTATCCTAAACAGTAAATGTAACTGCCAAGTCTGCATTCGCATTAAACCATACAGCTGATAACTGTGACACAAATACCAGAGGAAAACCCACCATTTTTGTACCCTCCACCATCAAGAACAATGTTGTGTTGTGTTTTGTGTTTCAAGTTGAAGAAAAAACCCAAAACCTTAAGAATAAATGCATCGCTAACATGCAATGGATCCCGTGCAGAGTTAGAACAGTTACGAGGTCTGTATGGAAAAGCATTTCAAATCATTGGCTTCTTTTCACCTGGTAACTCCAGATGCTTAACAAAGTTTCACTCAGTGTTTTGGATTAGTTGTACAAATCAGTTTTGTGAAAGGACCAATGGCATTAATAATAAACAGTCAGTGCATACCGGTAATAAGTAGCGCGCAACACTTTACAGAAAAGACAATACTAGGCCTACAGCAAAACCGTCCGTTGTTCCTGGGCGATACAGGAGCCTGCTCTGTTTCTAGAAGGGTACTTTGCAGCCCACACTCCTAAGGCCATTTGCATTTTACCCGTGACGTTCCTGTAATGCACCAGGCCATTTTATTTTCGCTGATGTAGTGGTTACGATCGTCTATGGCTGTCAGTGCAGGTACAAAGAGAGTGCGGGGCTGAAAAAAGCAGGATTTCAAGCAGTTTTAAAATGTAGTTTTAAAGTTGTAACTTAGCTGGTAAAAAAAGTCTCCTCCCTTGATGAAAGTGCAGGTTCTCTCCCATCTCTATACCACAAAAAGTTATACTTGACATGATCGTTTCTCCACAGTGGACAACGCTGGGTAGTGGTAGTTGGTATTAGGTCAGCTCTAATAGTTTATTCTCCAAGCTCACATGTTAAAGAAAATCTACTAAGACGTCCTGATGAGTGGGGATCTTTCATCTTCAGTACTCTGAAAGAAAAAAATCACAACACAGCAAAGTTAAATGTGGCACATTAGAGAGCTTCCACGGTGGGGAAGCTGGATTGCCGAGACTCCAAATAGGAAAGGAAAAAGCTCTTGGCTTCTACTTCTAAGTGCAATTTCCTGTAAGAGAACCAGCACTGTGCTAAAAAAGCGCCAGAGGGTGGATAGCAGCTTGGGCAGGGACCTCAGGCTCACTGTAGCACCTTACAGATGATGGAAGGCCATAACCACCCTGGTGGGAGGCAGATCACAAGAACTATAACCAGCGGAATTACTTTTGTTTGCAGGAAAAGCAACAAAAGAATGTAGAGAAAACATGGAATTTAGGTGTCCCTTTGTAATTTTAATCCCTGTGCAGTGTTCAAGAACATCCAAGAGAGCTGGTAGGAAGCTATACATGTAGGGTGGGGCAGGAATGCCTGGGACAGGGGCCTCAGGCAATGGGACAGTTTTGACTCTCTAGCTGAGCCTGCCAACAACATAGGCAGGCTCAAAAGCTCAAAGGAAAAAGTACCAGTCTCTCTTGTAAAGGAACCTGAAGTACAGTCCTGAGAGCATCTGCTCATGAAATGCTTCCTGGGTACCCAGAGAGAAAATCAAGAATGAAACCAAGAGAGCCAAAGATCAGCTGCTCAAAGCCGCTGCTCGAGGAAAGGAGGCTGCAGACCTCACCGCCAAAGTGCCGCCACTGCTGCCACTACCATCACATCTCTAGTCCCACCGGAGATGTGATGGCAGTGGGACCCACTGACCCACATGGATCCCACTGACTAAGACAAAGCATACGTGCAGTGTGGCTGGGTGCTTTGGAGGTAGGGGTGAGGGCGCTTTCTCACACCGTTAGAAAGTATTCAGGAAACATCATACAAGCAAGACCACACTAAGACCACAGCAACTACAGGGAGAAAACAGCCTACTAGAGTACCCAGTCTATTTCTCTAACCAAAGGATTCATAGTTTGTCTCGTCTGAACCCGACTGCCTTGCCTATTAGGGTGAAATTTTGGCATCAGCTTTCAACATGACCAGCAACCTTAATGCCAGAATGTCATTTTGTGACAGAACTTTTCAGACATAGACATAGAAACTAGTACCGCCTGGATAAAACTTCTGCATGCTGTTGTATGTAAAATTCATCTGCTCTTTGGTCATAAATTTGCATTATGATTCTGAAAAATAATCAACTGGCACAACACAATTGTTTCTACTGACAACACCGACAGATTGTCGCTGACTAAATCTGTCCATCAAATATGGTGGACTTTTGCATCTTATCCTTCAGGGTCCTCTAGACAGGCTGATTTTTTTTTTTTACTACTGTTGGCTAGGGAATTAGGCACAGAGGATACGACCTGCCTTACCATGTTTCTTATATTAGCTCCATTCCTTTGTTTTGGTGCATTTATTCTGAGTCTATTAAAACTTCCCTTGCCTAGAAAGGTCATTTTAAACAAAAACAACATATAAAAATGTTTGTGTGCAGAAAGACACTGAACAGGTAAAGTCAATGAAAAGAAAATCAAATACAGGCAGATGTACAGTAAGCAAGGTGAAATTCAAATGCTACCTACCTCTTCGCTTATTCCCCGGGACCTGCACACGAGCACAATAAAAACAATCCCAAAAACAATTCCTAGAGCCATGATTACGAAGGGGATTCCAGTTACAACATTGGCTTCCAGCAGGACGTGCTTGAGTTTGCTGGCAGATACTTCATCAATCAGAACACTCTGGAGCAGAGACAGATGAAGAGAAAAAAAAGATTTATTTCTGTTCTTCCTTTATATTAGACTGCTTTACTTTTGTGAAGGGTAGGGAAACAACACTCTCACAACTCTCCACCTCTGCTTCATTGCTTCTTGATATACTTCCCCTCTAAGAATTCTTAGCCCTCCTCGTGTGGCCAGAGGGATCGTCTAGTCCGCATTTCAAAAGAAATAGTAATTTTTAACTCTCAGTTTAGGAATGGAATAATATAGGCCTGGAATAACGGTGTACATCATCGAAACTAGTCCCCTAGAGTCCTCCCTGAATCCAGCAAATTCAGTGATCCAACTACAGCCCAGGAATATTCACAACAGACTACTCAAAAGAGAGATGTGATCTTGTGAACTCTCGCCTTCTCATCTGAGCAGCCCTGTTCCTCATGGGCAATATCTTTGAAATTAAAAGGACTGTCTCACTGAGAGTGTTTTGCAGGGCTGAACTTAATGCTATGGTCAACAAGCAGCAGGAAGATGCTAGTTAAAGAACAGCAACAGCTTCCTACCTATCACTGTATAAAACAAGAAAAACAGCATTTTCTGTTCTGGTTAGCTCAAAGACAGTATTTTTGCAAGCATAAACATACGACAATGCTGCAGAGAAATAACAAAAATATTTACCTCGTTTATATACATCACTGGGAAAATTAGCGTTCGGATGTTGCCTGTTTCACTGTGTAAAAAAAACAACAATTAAAAATTATGGGTTTGCAACTTTTCAACTTGAGGGTTTTGAAGACAGATTGTAATAGAACAATGAAGGAGGAAACTGTCCCTAAAATACCTCTGAGCTGTTCCTTTTTATTGTCAATTTCACCTCCCTACTGGAATAGAACAATCTCAACCTCCAAGATGAACAATAAATCCTGTTTTGGGAGCAATGGCATACTTTGGGACTTGGTGGGGAGAGAAAGAGAGGGATCCATAAGACGCTCATAAATAACCAACTGAATGACAGATTTGTGCCAGTCAGCAGGAATGCTAAGCTAAGCTGATGTTGAAGGTTACTCGTATTTGTAGAACACAGGAACTATTGTCCAATGCAACATGAGCATAGCAGCAAAAAACCCCCAACGTTTGGCACACATGAAATAACGGCTTACTCATAAGTTGTGTTAATGTAACAGCTCCTGGGCACTAGAAAACAAGGTGGTGCTATTCTGAAGAAACATCACCGACTCTCCCAAGAGGATCGAGCAGATAAAATACTTCTTTTTTTGGCTATAATACATAGCAAAGCTGTGCCAATGAACATCAGCTCAGAAGTCGAGTAGGAAGAGTAGTTATCACACAGCATTGGTGATGAGTAAATCAACATGTCAGAAAGACACAAGATGAAGGGAACGGTATTTCTACACAACTGAGCTGCAGTTTGGGAACATCCCCTCAAACTGGAACACCCAGAAAACCACACAGGATCCACTTGCAACAAAGAAAAAATGGGGCATTTTACTCACATATTACTTGGGATTGTACACTGTTCCCGTTTGCAGGGTTGTACTGACTGCCAAAGTTGCAGTACAAAGATTTCCCTTTATCATACCAAAGCAGTCACAGGCAAGGTACTTCCCTCCAGCTGATCAAATGAGCCCTCCCTCCTGAGTTTTAGATAGGACTTGCCTGCTGTTGCGAGACATAGGACTTGGCCTACTTTTTGTGCTTGCTGGGGAAAGGCACGGGCAGCCCTGTCTGGGGTCATGCCTTCTCATTTGGTTTTCATGTGACCACTGCTGAGAAATGATGGTAACTACAATATTTTTGTCTCCTAAAAGCCGTGAAGGATGGCATGTCCTCACTGCAGTGAGTAGCCGCTCTCCAAATTCTAGCTGCACTCCACTGAGGCAGACTTTCTCTCTGAGCAAACAAACCAGTGTGATATGACAGATGCCTTCACAAGCACCACATGGAACCTGTCCGTGACATCTTGCTTTTCTTGAATACTGTCTTTACTCTGCAGATGGAACTGCAAAGTCTACTTGATCTGTGAGAAGAGGGGATACTGCCACTTGTAATTGAGGTTTGACTGGACTTCTCTCTCTCACTTGCTCTCTCCAACCAGTATTCCATCTGAACACTGCAGACAAATTAATTTTGAATATAAAATCAGATCTGAGATATCTACCCGCCAAGAGAGAACACTTACAAAAATTCAGGTAATTTTCTGATGTGAACATTGATTTGCATCCGCTTGGCTGCTCGCAGGACAAGCCCTGTCAGCTGGGGAACAAAAGAAATCAGTGTCAAAAAAAAAAAAAGAAAGAAAAAAAAAGAGTAAATGTGAAATAATAGGAACTGGGAGAGTACAACTTAATATTTACACTGGTGTGTAAGGCAAGACAAGACCCATTTAGTGTTATTATTTGTTTTCCTTCACCAAGATACTCTTGTAACTCTTATACCTACATTCCAGTCTGCCTCTTAATTCAGGAGATGTGAAGAGGCTGCAACAGAGATAAGGCTGCCATCGTGCTGTGCTGTGCAAACTTACACCTGGGCTACAGAGAGATCCCCTTTCTTCCAGATCCAGCTGTAGTTCTGGAACAGGCTGCCACCTACAGCTTATTTAGAAATAAGCTTAGAAAGCTTATTAGCTTCTTTAGAAATAAGAAATTAGTCTAGCAGTTTATTCTGCTTTCTGAGTACTGTTGCAGGGACTCTGCAATCTCAGCCACAAGACAAACCTTTCTTTCTAAAGGGTGAAAAACAGATACTGACCACAGTCAATGGGAGTGTACAACCACAGAGATAATGAGCGTGAAACACTTCTCACAGTAATGCCACCCCTACAGTAAGAGTTGCAATTGGATGCACAGGAATATTTTTCCCATTCAAGCAGCAAAATTTGATTTGGAGAGTGGGTGGGAGGCACGGAGCTCATTTTATGGTAGTACAAAAAAGCTGGGTAAGTAGGAGCAGGCTAACAGGAAGAACCTGGCACCAAACCAGATAGCACACAGCATCTGCACTAGACCTTAAGAGAGGAACTATGCAATTTCCTCCTGCTTTAGCTACACATAACAGTTTGACGAGTCGGAGTACTCTGCTTCTGTAAACTAGGCGGGTCATGATTTTCCTCTTTCCCTCGACTTACATTCATATGTGTGGATGTAGAGATCAGTGTTGTACCGGTTTTAGCTGGGATAAAATTAATTTTCTTCATACGAGCTGGTATGAGGCTACGTTCTGGAATTGTGATGAAAACGGTGTTGATAACACATGGCTCTCTTAGTAATTGCTTAACAGTGCTTTCAAAGCCTTAAGGCCTTTTCTGTTTCTCACGCTGCCCTGCCACCTGCCAGTGAGTAGGCTGGGGGTGGGCAAGAAGCTGGGAGCGGACACCGCCAGGACAGCTGACCCAAACCGGCCAAAGGGATATCCCGTACCATATGGCATCACGCTCAGCGATGAAAAACTGGGGGGGAAGTTTGCCAGGGCTGCTGTTGCTGGAGGACTGGCTGGCGGTGACCAACTGGAATTTTTCTGCATCACTTGTTTGTCTTTGTTTCTTTTTCTTTTTTTTTAGTTATTAAAGCCTCTTTATCTCATCCTGAGTTTTCTCACTTTTAGCCTTCTGATTATCTCCCCCATCCTGCTTGGGGGGGAGTGAGTGAGCAGCTGTGTGGTGCTTAGCTGCCTACCGGGGTTAAACCACAAGTGTAAAACCACAGACCATCAGCTGCAAGCACCCTTTATTTCTGACATTTCACGGTAAGAATACCAACAACTCTGTAAACCTCCATGAAAGACATGATCACCACGCTTCTGTATCTCTCCTCTCATAACTCCATGCTTTCTAAATTGAGTCCAACATCCACGGAATCTTTATTGATTTGCTCTCTTGGTCCACATACCTAGCTTCTTCAACTTCTTCAACAGTCAAGATAATACCCAAATGGTTGGGATGGCAGGGTGAACAGGAAAAGTAGCCTCATCTGCTTCTAAGAAATGTTTTAAGCCTTTCATCTCACCATTACCAGTCTGATGGCATCTCTAATTGCACAGGCACAATGGGAAAATTATTTTAATTCTTGCTATCCAGCGAAGTTTGCTCTGTACAAGCAAATACAAATAGATCAGTTCCACATAAACTAGTACAGCTTCCCTGAGGTCAATGGGACTACGTCGATACACACCATCCAAGAAGGTGACCTAAACCCATGTGCTTGGATTCACCTATATAACCCTTCAAAAAAGGCTGCACTTACAGGATTGATGTCCAGAAATGTCTCATGATATTCCTTTTTTGGATGCATGCCCTCTATGTCCTCTATAAACTTTTGATCTGCTTGGTAAAAATGTGGAGCTGATAGAAATATCGGAGCACCTGGAATGTGAAAGCATAGAAAATCACCACCTAAAAAAGGCAGAGCAGGATTCGAGGAAGTCTTTCAGGACCTCAAAACTCTTCCCGCTGTGCCATTTACAGTGAAAGGAAAAGTCCATTCTGGAGCTACGGAATCAACACTCTGACTCCTTGTCTTCAGAACGAGCAAATTTTCCCTTGTGCAGCATCAGCACAGCTTCATGTCTCAAGCTTGCATGCTGGTCTTTTGCACTGTTTTCATTCAACTACTCAGGTGTGACAGCTACCTGGACAAGAGCAGGGGATAAATGCCCAAGCTGTTCAGTATGGATCCTGGTCCTTCCTTCTGATTCCTTGACTTAAATCATTGCCGGAGCAGACAGCAACTGACAGGAACATCCCCTCAGATCAGTACTGCATTTTACAACCAAATGATCACTTGTTGGTGGCCGATTTCACTGAGCATAGTCATAACCCTACAGGCCTCACCAAACTGTCCTCATTTATTTCAGATAGAAAGGAGAAATATGTTCCCCACTGATGTCCTTCCAGTCTGCTTCCACTGCCTGGTAACATACCTTGCTTGCAGATGCTGACGTTGAGGACACCAGTGCCAGGGCAGTTTCCTGGCGGCACACAGAATCCAGCATTGTCTGGGTTAACCGTCGTGTTGGCAAATACCATAGAAGAGGGCACAAAGCGATAGGCTGGGATGTCTGCAACAGTTCCTGAGCTGTCGTACACCAGGTAAAAAGATCTGCAAGGAAGAAAAGCCAGACCCAGATTTGTTAGTCTTGAGCACACAATGACACCTGCTGCAGATGTCTCTTTGCTGATGCCTGTGTATCCACTTAAGTTTACAGTAAGCTAGACATTTGGTTTAAGCCCATTCCAACAATCTTCTGTATTAAATTTAATAGGCTTTTGATCAGCAAATACACATCTTGTCATTCTGCTGCTGCACAAAATAAGACGATCCTGTGCCAGCTGTGCTACTGCAGGGACATAGATGCCTGCCTTCAGCATTTCGGGGTCTCACTCTGGTCCCCATGTTGCTATTGCGTGTTGTGTGAGACAGTGCTGGTACACGCTACAGAGAGGGACAAAGAAAGGAACACAGTCATGGAAGACAGAACAATTTGGCAAGTCGTGAATTTAGTGTGACAGACATCTGTATTGATTTAAATAGAGAATTTCAGATCGGTTTTGTTCTTCACAGACAGGGAAATGGGTAAGGGAGGAGACAAGGTGGAACATAAGGAAGGAAACACCAAGATTTTCTGCATCTTGTTGCATTTCTAACAGCATTATGTCAACTCATGAATCTCTGAAGAGGGCAATCTGGGTTCTCTAAAAAAGCAAGGCACAGAGGAAGATTTTGGAGGAAAGAAGCTTTGGGCAAGGTTCATATACATCCTTCCATTCCCCTCATTACCAGCCTTGCAAGGCAGTCCCGTCTGTCTTTCCAGTTATCTTCCAAATTTTCACTTTATCTTGATTTTGAAATAGCACATCCTTAACTTGATGCAGATTGGGGTTTTTTTGGTGTAACTCTCTCATCCTTCATACCATGAATAAATGCAGAACACTCATACTGTTAAATAAAATGACGGGAGGAAAAACACCAGCCTAACATGAAACCTCAAGAGGAATGGGCGTAAACGCTCTGCTTCAAAGTCTGAGCGACATTTTCTTCTCCTTACCTGCAGAAATCAGAAGAAAATATATAAATGTTCTCATCTTTGCTAATCAGCGGGTGAAAGGATGTCCCATCTGTTCCATTGATCATGTTACACGTCTCTGTTGTCCACCAGCTCAATGATCTGAAGAAAACAAAGCAAAGAGCGTTAAGGCTTAAAAGATCTTTGAGTGGTGGTCAGGCGATGCCAGCTCATGGTCTAAGCAAACGAGAATCAGACCTATACAGTGCTAAGTCCTCTTGCCTCAGCTCCGCTAACAAAAAAGGGGATTAAAATGGGTTTAAATTGCATCTACAGCCTCTTTAAACTGGCGCCAGGCAAGCAAGAATATGTCTGCAAGAGTTCCTCCCATATATGTAATTGCTGGCAGATGTTTTGTTTAATGGGAGAGGGATGCTTTAAGTAGTTCATCTTTGACTTCTTTGTAACACACGCTTCCCGCTGAAGAAGCGTTAGATGCCCAGGCACAAGATGTCCCAGCCTTGGCTCTGGGTACAGAGCAGCAAGGAAGGGTGGTGTCTGGGAACACCGGCTGTGTAGATGCAGCAACACTGTCCCCACAGGTGGCTGGGATGGGTGTCTGAGAGGAGGGAGTGGAGAGAGGGTCACCTCTGCCAAGGGACAGTCAGGGATTCAGAGGCGAGTATTCACAGCAGTCTGCTCTCTAAGGGCTGGGGCTGTCTTCCTTTCATAGTTACATGACACATACCAAAATACTGGGGGGCTGGTCTGAAGCTAGAGCTGCTAAGAGCTATCGCCATCCTCAGAATAAAAGAACCCTTTTTTGTAAACAATGCTTATGTTAATCCAAAATGTGAAAAGGGGCAGACTTTGACAGAGGCCACAGTGAAAAACTTACTCTTTTCCTTTCCATTCCACAATCCTTGAGAAGTTAAGGTAGTTCGTTTCCCCACTTAGGAAAACATATTCTCCATCATCGGTTCCATTCATCTGCAAACAGATACATGAGTTTTTAATCACTCCACTCATTCTGTAACATCTAGCTGGTAACTATAATGGGGTGGCAGGAGTTTGAGCTGTCATCACTTCAAATCCACCCTAAGAGTGATAGACGCCCCCTGAGGTAAGTACAATTCATTAAACTCCACCTTGAATATAAATGAGGTGGAAGTGACTGGGCTAGATTCTTACACCTCCCAAGTGAAGGAAATATAACATTAGATCAGCCTTTTTTTCCTTTGAAATTTGCCACTGAAAAAACAGCCATTAGCAAAAAAACCAATCCCACAGAAAATAACCTGAGCACTGCAGATGATCTCCAAGAAACAAGGAGCCCCCACAGCCTAAAATGACGTGCTGCAACCAGAAACACTGTGGAAGCCAGTAATGGCTCCAGCACAGAAATAACAGGCAATTTCAGTCAATTATTAAGGAAATTGGTCAGGAAATTTCACTCGTCGTTTGCACAACTGGCCCCACAAAGCCCATGTTATTCAAGAGAGCACAGGCAACACTGGAGTGGTTTACATCCACCCTTGGAAAGCTTATCCATACCTGATAAAGGGAAGTCATATAAAATACTCACAGCTGTGCTACCAGCCAGTGCCTAGACACAGCCAAACTGAAGAGGGCACATCCTTTTGCTATCTCAACTGGCTGGCGATGACAGTCCAAACTCTGTAGCAATGACATCGTTCCCCATCTAAAGCATCAGAAAGCCTTGCGTACCAGTTACCTTATTAAATAAACCAAATACTGGATCGATCTCAGGATGCAAAAGATGAATGGTTGACAGGAGCCTGTCTTTGTAGCCCCACAGTAATTCATGAACGGTGCGAACTGTAAACAGGGATTCTTGGTACAGAAGCAGCAGCACCTCTGTGGCAAACTGAAGAGGGGTTGACCTGGTCCACTCCATCGCAGTCTGCCAGGGGATTGGAATAAGGGAGCAATGGTCAGATTTATTGTAGAATAAATAATACCAGCTGCATACAAACACAGACACACAGACACATTTCAGCAATGCACATGTTTCAAATGTATTTTCAGTTTCATTATCTCCACTTGCAGCAAGTGATGTGCTGGCTAACAGGTTCTTCAGCTTTTCTCCCACAGGGATGTGCTCTTGCAGATTCCTGTTCAGCCTGGCACTGGCACACAACCAGCTCAGTTCTGTGCCATTAACTGCCACAGTCTTAAGAATGGATTTTAAGTGAAATGTGCAAAACCACTTTCTAAACAGCCTGAATTTCACAAGTATATTACAGCTGGAGACTTGCTTTGAATTTCACCCATAGGAAGTTATTACGGTTTACACTTTTAAAAGCTATTTTTAAAAGACAGCCATTTCTCCAAATTGCAAACAATACCAAAATGTATTTCCTTTCTAGCTGACAAGTGATTTTACAACATGTCTTTAAAAAAGCAAAAACAAAAGAAAGGAATATTCCTTGGGCGCACCAACCTGTCGTTCTTCTAGTACTGCCTGTTACAGTACATCACAGTCAAAAATCTGAACAAGAGATAATACTTACCACCACTCAAATGCCTGGGAGGAATTGTAAATACAGTGACTGCATTGTTGGCAACTTTTAGTAAGCTGAGTCCTATCTACTACTACATACAGTGCATTAAATATTCATTCATAAAATCAGACAAGACATTTTTGGAAATGCTGGGGAAAAAGTAGGAATGAATGTACCCTGTAATTGAAGTCAACTAAACTAGTACGGGGAGTAAAGGCTTAGTTACACAACCAACAAGTATTTTAGTCCAGTCTAATTTCCTTTGGAAGATATGACAGCTTTAGATCTGCTTGTTCTCATACTATCCCTCTATGAGACCAAAAATAATGGTCTGCCTCTGATCTCCAAAATTAGACCTTCTTTGCAGAGTACTTTCCCCTAACACAGTTTGAGGGTACGTGTTTTAACTTTAATTTTGTTCTGAGAGCACCTTTTCATTCAGCTGTATCCTAAACTCCCCTGCTATAATGGGGTTTTTTTTTCAGTTTGAGATGCAGTCTTGGAGGCATCTTTGCAATTTTGACAAGAACAACCCCAAGCATTCCAAACCTTCTCATTTAAAAATCAGAGTTCCTCCTATGCATTTGACATCACTAATTCCCTCGTTTCACTTGCTCATGGAAACCCAACAAGCCTGATTTCTGCTCACCTCTGAAGCATGTGTCAGCTCTCAGTGCAAGAGTGAGGCACTAACACTACAGAGGCGTATGGCGAGGGAGGAACATAATAAAAATAACCCACAACAGTCCAAACCAAAACTGAATGCAGTATCGGTCCCAGACATAAGCTGCCTCTCTCGTTCCTCAATCATGTTTATCTACCACAAAGGGAGAGACAGTATGAAGCAACAAGCTGCTAGTTACAAAGTGTGTTAGGACTATTTCCAAGCAGAAACGAAAGAGAACTCACCACTGCAGGAATATTAACTGTTCTAATCAGGTCCACTTCAGGGTCTCCAACTGACTTCTGAGGTTCAAACACATACGTCTTTGGATTCAGAGCAGATACTTTGGTACCGTTGTCCAAAAACTGAACGTGCACTCTTGGCCTGTATTCTCTGAAAAACAAGAGTTTGTTCTCTAATCAAGTTAAACAAGTACACATAACATTAACTGCAATTAACTTATGGCTATTCTACTGCTTTAAGCACATAAAGGGTAGGCTTTTCAGTTCATTAGGAGTAGATTCATTTTTGCTACTGCTGTTGTCAGCAACAGAACTCCCCTTTCTGTCAGTGTAAGCTGAATCAGACCTCACAGGGTGCTTCCAAAAATGCCACCCCACATGTTAATTGCACTTTATAGCCTCATCTGTAAAAAAACTCCAAGGAAAGAGAACAATTTCAGACAGTACAGAAGGATTTAGAGGCACTATATATGGGACTGTCCTTGAAGTACAATTTGAAAACGAAACTTTTGCCTCTTTGCTGCAGGCAAAATTCACTCCCAGGCAGAACAAGATGTAGGCTTCATGTAAGTCTCACTAACCTGACCTTAAGAACCTACCAGAATCTTTCTGCTGGCTTCAAAGTACTTTGCACTAGGACTTCTGGGCTTACCTGCGACATGACCACAGAACAAGCCTCATTTCAGCTCTTCGCCTTTAATTCTCAGGCAGGAATCCTCGACACGACAGAAATTCAACTGAATTTTTGCTGTGAACTATTCATGGCCTGGGAGGTTGCTTCTGTTACTGTCTAAACACTCAGACAAGCAGCATAAAACTCAGGATTGCTGACAAACAAGTGCAATTGGCAAGAAACATCAAATGCTGCCTGCTGGCCTCATGAGGAAGTCAGATCTTAATTACCCTGAAACACATGTCATAACCATAATTCAGTCCGTTGCTACTACCATTTTACAAACAAGAAACATACAATTCTGTAGAACTGGCTCGCTCAGGCTCAAAATGAGCTATACATGTGTCTTCAGCAAACCTGAAATGGGAAATGGCAGGTTGCCTGCTCATGGCACGATCCTTTTGGCGTACACATGAAGTGAAATGCACTGTATTTCATAAGTCTACATCCACTCAAGAGTTTGTTGACTTTTCCATTGCTTTGTTTCCTGTGTAAATTTTAAGTCCCAAGATGCGAAGGTGAATTATTCTGCAAGACCATGTGCTATGATGTTTTTCATTCATTTCAGATCCTAGTCCTATCCTGGCTGCACTAGATCCGTCAATGCAGCTTCATAACAGGCTGTATTACTCTGGTTCAGTCTTCCAAGTTTAAAGCAAACTGGAAAGGCCAGTGAAACTATTCTTGTTAGAAACCAACCACTTCCCATCTTCCTTACACAAACAGCGTATCTAGAACTCTTCAGCATCCCTACCACCTAGGAACATTTTGGTCTGGCAATACTTCCAGCTTGATTTGGCAAGAGCCTCTTGTACAGCCATCTACTTCCTATCCTAGGGCTTGAACTGAGGGGATGGGAATGGACAGTTGTGAAGTGCCTTCCCTAAAATAGGCCAGAGTTAACCTGAGAAGCCTCTCCAACTCTAAAAGGGCCAGAGAGGAAAATAATACTTCCTGATTAGGGATACAAGTAGGAGGATCTCAGATGTTAAAGACAAAAAGGTGTAAATGTGTGCAAGACCAGACAATATTCAAGTGTTCTTTGGGACTCAGCAGGCTTGGGCAGATAAGCAGCTTGCACTTTATAATTAATTATTTTATATGCTGCAAATTCAACTTCCAGGATTTAAAACCACAAGCACTACTACATTTTTGTTACAGAATCTACCTCTGCACTAACTGGGTTTACAGTGCATGTTGGTCAAAACCATGAATTCCAGGAAGAATATGCAGGAAGAGATTCTTTCAACTTCCAGGATTTAAAAACACAAGCACTACATTTTTGTTACAGAATCTACCTCTGTGCTAACTGCGTTTACAATGTACGTTGGTCAAAACTGTGAATTGCAGGAAGAATATGCAGGAAGAGATTCTATTTAGCTGTTCCACCTCCTCTCTGTGACTCATCAGATTTATTTCCTCTGCTTGTCTACATGAGTTCAGTTCCAGCCTTTCTCCCCAGTACCCTGTTTTATAAAAACACTGAGCCATGCGCTTCATGTTAGGGCATTTTAACTGTTCTGCCACATGCTAAATCTAAATGAGTCTTTAATGCTTTGCTACACAGGGCCTGTGAGACAAACTTGGTATTTATTCTCTGGCTTGAGCACGCAGTATGTCTGCAACATCCCTCCCCTCTCCCTCTCCTCCCACATACCTCCTCTCTTCCCGCACCCACTGCTGACAGTCTGGTACAGTCGGCAGTGACAGCTAGGCAAGGATTAAAGAATCTGCTGGAAAAGAGCACTCCACTTTCTAACTTTCCTCTTTCTTCTATCAGATAGAGCACAGCACAATCGAATCCTGTTCAGACATGTCAAAATCAGGCTAACCAAACAAGCCAGAAGCAACTGAAACATGCAGCGCTGGAACGCGCAGCCTCCCTCCCTGGCACCACAACAAACAATTCAGGGAGAGCCTGCGTTGCCCTACCTGTTCACAGCCAGCCTGTGGCACGCGTTGCAGGGGAAGGCTCTCCCAGCAAGCCACAAACCAGCAGCTCAGGCTGGGCCTCCCCTTGGGCACAGACCAACCCAGCCAGCTACACCACCAGCCCTGTCCATCCCACTGAACTCTTTCATGGATAAGGCGCAGCTTCCCAAACCAGGCTGTCCGTGACACCCAGAAGACACTCGGAGCTAAGGAAAGGGAAAAAAAGAAGCTAGTAAAGGGGATTGAGTACCAGGGTGTGGATGAGCATGGGCCTATGCGGTTTCGTGTAACTCTATTACACCTAGAGCTGGCCCTATTTATCTTCCTGACAGAGAGAATGCACTGCTGACTAATTATCAGCATTATATTACAGAGACCATGAAGTATTCAATGCTTGGGAACTTGAAAGCTTACGTATCTTTCCTCCAGGTCTACTGGTTTATCTAATACCAGCTATTTTGCCAAAGTACCACATGTAGTTTGCGAAGGCTAAACAGACACAGTACTGAAATACAGAGGAGATGGGAAAAGATTGACGGCAGAGGGTGAAGCAATGCTGAGGTGTGGGAGGAAAGAAACAGGAAGGCAAGACGTACTGCAGAGACCAAGGTTACCATAAAGCCTCTTCCTTTTATTCTATAGGGGTTTTTTTTCAAATACCAACAACCAGATTCTGATCATTTTGCAGCTTAGGTAAAGACAGCTCCTTCCAGCACTGAGCCAGTGCCTGGTCTAAAGGAGTGTGCGTGACCAGAAGTGAGACTGACAATGAGAAACCAACATTTCTGCTGTGGTTTTCATACCTCCATGACTTCAAAGACCGTAACGCTTCCTGCCACAGGACTGCTCCTGATTTACACTGCTGCATGTGGCAGAGCAGAATGAAGCTCTAAAGGAAAACTCATTTGTAAGGTGACTTTTAAAATCTCTCCACGTGCAGCAGACTCAGACAGTTCAGTGTATAGCCATACCACACAGGAGGAGATTTCAAGAGGCTGGCTAAGCTCCAACACTGCACGTGGCCTTAGTAAGTCCGGCTGCCTGTAAAAATGGTAGGTATGTCTGAATCTAAGTAGGTTTTATTGTGAGGGTTGGCTGAGGTAGATCCCTGTAGTACCCACTCTCTAACTGGTTTCTGGCCACATTTTTACTGATGTGAACTGTGCAACTTCAGCTAGGAACTAATTTCTGACTGAACACACGAATCACACTTCTATGCAACACTCCTCTCCCCAGACTCTCAACCACCACCCAACCAGTCATTGTTTTTTCTCTCATAAGACAGTAGGCCAGGATGCAAACAACTTCCTCTGTGTTCAGCAGCGGAGGAACAGCAGCACACAAGCAAAATCTTGCCCAAAATCTCATAGAAGTCACTGGCTTAATCTGAAACTGACTGCAGGTTCTCCAAGTGCCAGTCTAGTTGTACTGTCTGGGTGGTCTGTGACCATGGTCCCTTGAACAAACTTTTACTCACACGTTAACAGCTAGGTTTTCTCCTAGAATGGGATCCCAAGTGTTCTGGATCCCACTTTTTGGCTTCCTCACACACAACAGGTTTAGTGAAATGTGAAAATAGTGAAATGGTCCTACCGGTAGGTGTATGGCCCTATCTCCTCTACAAGAGGAGTATCGCCTTGAAGCACTTCTAAAGGATTTGTCACATTAAAAAAGTAGAACTGCATGTAGACTGGTGGAGGAGGATCCTCCCAGGCTTCAAAGGTTTCCGTGCCATTTTTCAATACTGTTCCCTGGAACAAGAGAAAGACAGATTAGCTGTTAATGATAGACACTGTATGATCCTTACGGGAAAGAGAGGAATTCTATGCCCTCGGAACAAGCACAGGCAATAGGATTTGAGACCCCACTTCTACAAATGTTTACAGATATGTTTTACTCTGAAGCATCTCAGTAAATATCAACAAGATCAGACACGTACTACAATGGCTCACAGGCTAGGGGCATACGTTTGTTGGGTTTGTTGTTCCACTTCTTCCCACAAACACTTCTGCCTGACATTTTTCAGAATGACGACTTATCAGCTATTACAAAGCGATCCTGTTGCATTTCCTGTGTCAGAGGTAAGACACCTGTGTCCGGTGTAAGACACCACGAAACATGCAAACATTAGAGATAAAAGTGGAACTAAACAGTGGGAGGCCAAGAGGACCTAAGAGAGACCTCTTAGGAGTAACAAGGCCAGAAAAGAAGCTTAGATTCCTTGTATTTATGATTTCTTTGTCTAAGAATGTCAGATTCCAGTACAGCTGTGAGATTCTGTCTCCAAAGCAATTACGACTTCGTTTTTCAATGGCCTGTGAGGAAAACCTGCAAGTGACAGAGATTTCTTTCATGTAGACATACTGGGATTTGTGCCTTTCTGAGGTCTCTGAATAGGGCAAAGATTCTTCACCCTCTATCTTTAATTACTTTCCTACAGCAATGAAAGCACACGCACCTCCAGACCCATGGACTCTCTGTCTATTTTGTAATCAATAAAACGTGGACCTACAAAAGAAAAGCTATAAATCATTATTTTATGACAGAAGCACTTAAGTAATGAATCAGTAATTCCTCTACCTACCAGCATATACATGTGACAAGGGAAGTCACAACCATACCTGGATGTAGCTGCATTACAAACATATAATATAGGCCTCAACCCCTCATTTTATTACCATTCCATTTTGGATAAAACTCACCCCAACTATAAAAGCACCACCACCACCACCAGCACCACCACCAAAATCAAGGCTTTTCATATAGTTATAACACTCGTACTGCTACTGTGGTAGTAAAGAGAAATTTGGCTTGCAGAGTGGAATTTTCAGGAATAAGCACAGAGAAAACTATATCTTTGAAAACCCTATCACCTGTAGGCGGAAGAAGGGGAGGGGGGGAGAATAATTTGCAATTAAATGGGTCTCATCAACACTTGCTCTTTTTATTCTTCTGAGAAAACAAGTCAAATATTGTAAGTGCAAGCTCAAAAGCAGGGAAGACCGGGCAGCTGCCATTTCTTGGTTACTGTTTATGGGGTCTTAACTTTATCAGCCACAGTTGCCTCAGGACTCATCCTTGGCCTTCCCACTTAAGGAGCTGTTTTCTCTCCATGTAGATTTTAATTTTGAATGATTAGATAAAGAGAAGACTGTTTCAAAGAAAAACTCATTGGCAGGAGCTTGGAATGGCAGCAGTATTGCTGAATAGCAATGCAAGCCAACCCAGCTGGCAGCACTTTGCAGTTGCAGACTGCTTTCTGCTGAGAATTTCAAACCACGTATTCTGTGCACACCACAAAAAATAATGTATTTTAGACATGCTTCAGGAGCTTTGTGCATTTCTTTGGAAGTACCAGCACCTCATATGTACCATTTCCTACACAGCCCAATGCTTTTGATCCTGTTTTGTTCTGATCTATGCCAAGGAGGCCCATCCCTGTATTCAGACAGAGCCCTCCTGAAGTTGGTCTGTAGGATCAGGAACAGAAAATCTCCCCAAATCAGGCATACCATTTCCATGATGCTACCATAAAGGGCTGGGAGCGAGACAGCAATGCATCTAGGACACCTACAGATGACTGTGATAGCTTTTCTTCATATGCAAATAACCACATTACAAAGTCAATTATTTCAGAGGTGCTGGTGTAGTGAACTACTGATGTCTGCTCCCTTCCTAAGTTGTATAAAGCTCACATCTCTCACGTGCATGAAACACAATGAGTATAAGCTTGACACTGATAGACAGAGTAACTATTGCCTGTCTTGACCTTAACCATCCATATTTAGGAATTTGAACTGTTCCCTAACAACTACTAAGCCTATTCAGGGCACCTGTCTATTGCTCAAATGTCTCTCATATGAAGCAACTAAAATGAGAGATTATTACTCAGTCTAAATGTGCAGTGTTTAAAAAAAAAAGTGCACCCTGGTCATATTCATTCCAGTTTTAGGCTCCAGTCTACCCTTTATGACAGAGGAATCACATTTACAATGTGCAGGGATGCCACGTCCCCTGTCCCCCTCTCATGAGCTAGACTGAAAACAAGAAGCTCCCCAACTTGATGTAGCATTGCTAAATGTAACATGGGTTTCTACCACGCTCTCTCTATATATATACGTATGTGCCAGATTACAGGCAAAGAGCATTAATAAGAAGGAAACGAAGGAGCTTTTGTCTGGCAGGTTGGTTTAAATACAGGCTCTTGAGATTCTGAAGACATAAGTGATCCCCTGGGAGATGGGCTACAGAGCAAAAGGGCAGTGAAACAAAGTCATCTGGTGATTTTTTTCCTGGCTCTGCATGACATTGTTTGGATCTCCCACGGAAAAGACGTGTCTATTTATAGCTCTGTACAGTGACAGCCCCAGTTGTAAACCCAGATTCACAAACTTCTGAGCTGGATTCAGATAGGCTCCCGTGAAACTCTCAAATAATAAAATACAGTAAGCTTTCTTCTATTTTTCACCAAATGTTACCAGGGATATTTGGGTCTATCACGTGATATTACGCAGCCTGGACCTGAGAGAAAAATATGAGCACATATTTTTAGGCAAAACATATGTCCACGTCCCTCAGCTGATGGCATTCAAGTTTGGCTCTGATGACTTTGCTCCACACCAGAGCAGGATCTGATGTTACAGGACTGGGATGGCTTGCTTTTTTGTCAGAGCTTGTGTTCACGACAAGGTTGGGCAGGCTGTGAGATATTAGATCACAGGACTGCTCTTTAATCTAAAATATGTGGAAGATACAGCTCTACTGTAGTTATTGCTGCTGTACTGCGTAAGGCCAGAGAATCAGACCTTTCCTCTTGATCCACTTATATGCAAGAACAAGAGACACAACTTAAAAGCATTCAGAAACCTCAAGTCAGACACTAGTCCTGCAGGCAGTAGCCTAGAGAGGCCTCAGACTCAGAGACCCTGTCTCAGAGAGATGCAAGGGTGTACCTACTGCAAGATCACAACCTAAAACCAGTGGACAATATGATCTCCTGTCTTAACTCAGAAGCATAGCAGGGGTTCTCATTTCCAAGTGGAGTCCACACTCATCTCAAGTGTACCAAAGCATCCTTCCCACTGACTTTATTCATCATGCCAGTCCTGAATTTGCAGCTGTGTCGCTCTTTGGTGTTTCCTTGTCTTGACCACACTTCACACACAGGAAATAAAAAGTGAGCTTCCCCTCCCAAATGTAACTGTTACTGGCCATGATAGAGGGGGTGGGAAATGGTACTGAACAGCTTTGGAACCTACACAGAAAATTAAATTTCATTTTTTTTCCCTGGAACTGCAAGATGTTCTAATTCCAAGACATAGTTTTATGCGTTCATCTATGACAGAATTTAATTGCAACTTTTAAGACAAGTGATAGGGTAAGCTTTCAGACCAACATGAGCAGACTTCTCTGACCCTGCACCTTGGGAATGGTCTGCTCAAAAGGAGCATCTCAACTAATCCTTCATCTAAGCCTCCACACTAAACTGTGCTGAGAGATCTAGTATTTCACATTCAACAACAACAAAGAGATCAATACCTAAACTAAATCAAGGGACAAAATATCTTCCCTGTCCTTTTGGGTCCTAAACACTCCAGACAATCCAGCTCTAGAGAGGGCTGGCAACAAAAATCCAGTGAAATTTCAAGGGGTTAGAAGACTAAGCATTTTCTAAAATTCTCAGTGTAAGGTATGGGGCATGAAAGAAACACTTGAGGTAAAGGACCAATTGCCCAAGTTTGGAATTAGGTGCATAGATCAAAGGTTGTTATATTCATAAACTGCACGCTTATGGCAATAAAATACATAACCATATAAACAACACATAGCATAAGGCAAATACTGCTAGCAGCTAGGAAGGCCTTTGTCCTGTGGGCAGCTAATTTATTCTTGTTCATTACAGCTTTTTTGCCCTTATTCAATGGAGTTTCAGGTGCTAGCCCCTGACAACGAACAGATACTGGACACAGTAGACATCTGATGTGGCATGGCACTCTAATTCACAGAAAGCCAGTAAGACTGGCAAATAAGACAGAGAATAAGTTGACAAGATTTGAATGCCCTCCAGGAAAGGTGCTCCCACAGTCCTTGTCGCTACACATCTGCCTGCTGATTTTCAAGGGGATGTGAAGTCTGACGCCGGGCTGGATTCCCCACTCTTCCCACAACCCCTCTGTATCCAAGAACCCTGTCTTTGGCTTGAAGGGATGCAGCACACAAACCCCCTACTGAAAGCCAACCCATCCTCAGTGGTTCCCAGCTCCTTGGTTTGGACACACAGGTGCTTCAGCTGCTCCACAATGCAGTCTTCCATTTCAGCTGTAGTTGAGACTGCAAAGACAGCTCTTCACTGCAAGTCAGCCCTGTTTCAGGACTGCTGGAAAATCCTCAAAGGAACATGAACTACCTGTCATAAGGGCGACCTCTTGCCGCTTCTGCAACTCCTCCAATGACAGAGAGGTTGAGGAGGCTAAGAAGGGCCAGACTGCAGAGATAACGTTTCACGTCCAATGCCCTGGACTGCAGAGAGCTGGAAAAGCTCAAGCCTTGGCACATTTCAAAGGCAAATTGAGATTTGTCTGTTTGCACAAGATATTCTAAGCTGCATACATGGTTACACAAGAGACAGCAACTTTCTAGACTACACACAAACGAGAAAAAGCTCATGTGGGATAAAGCACATGTGGAAAGCAGCCGAATCAGCAGAGTGATAGGGAGCACGCTGCTTTGGGGCTGAAAGCTGTACTTCCGTAGTTTGTGTGTGTGGCTCCTGGAGAAGGCCAGGAGGGAGTCAGTGGCTAGCACAGGGAGCAGGACTCTTGATTCTGTGCAATCCAGATGCATGCTAGCACGAGCTGAAGAGAGGCAAGCAGGAAAAGACTGGGCTCTGGAAACTTTATCCTGCATTACTGAAAGCCCTGCTGAGCGAATACCAACTTACTCTTACATAATCAACCATTAAGGGTAAGGAGCATGTAGCTAAGAGATAATACGCATAAGGAGGATCACGCCTAATTCCTGACAGTCCTACACTCTCCCGCCAAACCATTTTTTTTAGCCCACTCCTCTTTTGATAAGAGCATGAAATAAGACTTGAAACTTAAACTTTTGCTGTGAGGCAGAGGATGACAGACTCCTTTCCAAAGAGACCTAAGATCTGGGAGATGGAACTGCACATGCCTATGCAAAGCTGCACTGATTTGGCTTGGTTTGCATGCAACTTTGCATACATTAATACTCACATCACTTCACACCTGGCTTTCAGACTGCCTAGAAAAGGTATGGGCTGACGATCAAATGACTTCAGGGTAAACCATCCATTACCCATGCTATGCACCAGCATGGCAGAGGCACGTACCCGAGAACAAACACTGTAGAAGTAGCTGTATGAGCAGTGCCGGAAGAGCAGCTGACACACTGGCAGGCTACATGACAGCGTACCCTATGGTAGGTTACCAGCTTACAGCTGGTACAGTTACAGCTTACCCTTTTTTTTGGCTATCCCCTGAAGTTTACAGGCATACTTCAAAGTGCCACAACTTGCTTTAAGCTGACTGCCAACCTAAAATTGCACTCGCTAAACCAAACTGATTTAAGTTAAGACAATACAGCTTCTATGTCAGGAGATGCTCCCTGTCAATACCCCAAAGAAAAGAACAGTACATTGGTTAGGACATCACAGGGGATCAGCAGACTTTGGTCACCAGTTAGACAACAGCACTGGTCAAATCCTTTCCTTTGTTAGCACTCTTGGTTTCTCTGTCAGAATAACAGAGAAGATGATATTCCTCAGACTAGGCAGATAGATAAATAATTGTTCGTTTACATGCTTCACAGGTATTTTAACGGAGTTACTGACACTAACACAGTTGACCCTTCTCACTGGACCACTGGATAAATGCAAAGGGCCAGTATGAGAGAGGAACAAAAGCTTAGGCAGATCATGAACAGCGAAGGGCTCTGCGTTCATAACAATGTGAGGATGGGTGTCCCCAAAGCGTGCTACAAGCAGCCTTTAACAACAGGGTGAAATGCCTCACTGTCATCACCCAGCCTGGGAAACTACCACATGTTTCAGCCCATAGCACCTCTGGCTGTGCTCCAGAGGCAGCAGGGAAGGGAGCAGCAGAACAAGCTACTGTATGAAAGCTGCAAGAGATCAATGATAGGGATGGCAAAACAGGAGGGGTGCTTTAGGTGTCCCCTGCTCACCTCATGTGCTGCTGCTCTGGAGAGGGCTCCTCACTACAGCTGCTGCCTCACAGCCCGTGAAGCTGCCTCAAGAGAACTGATTTTTACTCGTACTGACTCTTTTTTTACCCAGCCCAGGCCCAGCGCAGCCTGAGCTCCATCCTGAGCCTCAGCCTAGCCGGGTGCAGGGCAGGGGGGGTTCACTGCCCAGGGATGCTCCTGCCCTCGCCCAAGCACAGCTGGCGCAAGGAGGGAGGCAGACAACGCCACCCGCTATCCCCCTCCCTCCCTCCCTCTCCTCCCAGGGTTATTTTGAGAGGGAATAAACCGGTCAGGAGGGATTGGGGTGGGAATCGGGCCGTGCTCTCACCTGCTTCACCTGCAGGTCCACCACTGTCTGGAAGACGTGTGCTACCAGCAAGGAGATGCTGGCGATGAGCAGCGTCATGGCCAGGACCCCCACGGTGACGAGGCACAGCGACTTCATGGCTGCAGCCGAGGAGGGACACAGGCGCCGCCACTGCCACAGGCACNGTGCCTCCCGGCCCGCCAGGCGAGGAGGGTCCCGGCGCTGGGGATCCGCTTCTCCGCGGCCGGTGGCGCGGTGGGAGCGAGGCGGGGGCCGCACCTCTCCCCAGGGGGAGGTTTGTGACCCAGCTCTGGCTGGCCCTTGCTCAGTGCACCAGGTCGGTCGCCGTACCCTGCTTACCGGGAAAGAGAAAAATGCATCCGAAAATAATTTGGTTTTGTTCCTGTTTGCAAGACAAGCTCCGGCTGGCACGGCCGAAGCCTTCCTGTCTGCTGTGGGTGGATCTGCTAGTGCGCGTCCCTCAACGCAGCAGGCGTCTTTAAAAGGTTTTTCTGGAAAAAAAGCAGAAAACCAGCCACTCTTCAGCAAGATGATTAGGGAAAAAACTTGTAGGGAATGTGAACTGCCTCTAGGGTGAATTAAGCTTCCCTGGGATCAGATTCTACCATAATTAATACAGTTCAGCTTCCACTAACAGAGTTAGGCCACTCCTAAGAAATAAACTGATGTACCCAGTTCTCCTTTAAAAGACAGTGGGCACTATTGCTCCACCTTCCCACCCATAATCGCTTCCCGGTGCAGTGCTAGCAGGAGGGAAAGATACCTGCAACAGGGGCTTTCCCAGCAATGGATGTTGTGCTAATTGCTTTCCATCACTGCCTTCATATTGCACAAAAGGAAGGAAAGCCTCCGCCATACAGGGCTCCTGTCCCATAACCATAATCAAGCTGCCAGCAGCGCTAGCGTTTCGAAAGTCATGAGTCAGTTCGCTCTCCTCTTGCCCTTCCAAATCATGAGGCTGGCAGCTTGCCATCATCAGCCAGATCCAAACAGTGCCTTCCCTGGAAGAGAGCAAGTAGACCGTCAGGTGGATTTCCTGCTAAGATGGACTGAAGCATTTTCCTTTAAAAATACTACTTCCTGTAATTGCAATTACAGTGACAGTATTATGTTACTGTGTGCATTTTTCTTTTGCTTATGAAAAGTTACGAGATCACATTTCACAGTTGTTTGGAAAACTAGAATTTTTGTGGTTCCACCCATGCAGTAAAAAAAAAAAAGATTGTTCTGGCAGCTTGTTTTCATTTAGATTCCCACTCCCAAGTGGTGTTCTTAGCTCTGTTTCATCATCACCTCTCAAAAAAGCAAGCAACACAGTAAATAATTAGAATCCATTTTTGAAGGCTAATTCAACTACAGCAATAGAATTCTCCCGCTGGAAAAAGTCTTCCATGGGAATTCTCTCCCTGAAACCATAAACCTTCCCTTACACCGTAAAATACTGGCCTTTGGTGGGGACCAGCTGGAGTGACAATTTTTACAAGCAGATGCCTCCTCCTGCAGCACATTAAACATATTTTCCATGGCTGCTGAAGCAGTTAATGGAGACCTCTTTCTCGTCTCACCTAAAGTAGTTCAACTGCTCTGTGGCTTCATTTTTCAGTGAGGAGATCCTGATGCATGCACTCCAATGCAAGTAAGAAGTGGACCAGGTCCGCTGTCTCTAAATCAGAGATAAATACAGGAGAACAAGAACAGACAGCAATTCTCTAGTTATGCAAAGCCATTTTTATCATAACTACTTTTCACAGCCATGAAGCATTTCTTACTAATGATGTTAAAGAACATGCTGTTTTATCTGAGCACTGAAACCCTGGAAAATCAAAAGAAAGGCAGGAATATTTAAGGAATTCCAGCAATCTGAGGCATCTTAAATGGGAGATACCATTTTTTTTCAAAGGCTAAATTTGGTTTGCTACCGCAATGGATAAAGGATTCTTGAAGCCCACGGGACCACTGAAATTCTTTTAGCTGAACCCTGGCATGAATATTTATAGATCAAGCAATGATTTCTGCAGAATTCTGTTTTTGCTTAATTCAGTGTTTTGGTTTCTTTTTTCATAAAAATCTGCCCATGTGATGCACAGAACCCCATTGTTTCTCCATACAGATTTTCTAGATTCTCAGTGTGAATTATTTTCTTTTTTGGCAAATTATTTTATCTTTGGAAATCAAGGAACTGCTTACTAGCAATGATACATTTAAAACATTCCCATGAAGAGTGACTCCACCTCTGAAGTGCAGCATGGGAATGCAGTGGGTGCACTGCTGGCTCAAGGCACAATACTGTGTCGTAATTACAAATCCCTGAAACAAGCAGAGGCATATCTTCCTATTCCAAAATCACGATGATATTACAAGGGGAAAAGGCAGATAAGGCCCACATTTGGGAAAACATGTAAATGTGCTTACCCAAAGAAGCCTTCACGTCCTCATTCTTTTTCCTTTCTTACCCCATTCCATTAATCTTCCCTCTCCCCTCTCCTATCACTTTTTTACTATTTAATTTGCCATTCCCAAGAATCTCTGCCACTTAAAATGACAGTATTTACAGAAGTTCATGACAGTTACTCTGCTCATGTGCTACACCGTTGTCTTATCTCCACTGTAAATTCTTGGTGCAATTTTTTTCTTTTTCTGTTATTGTATAGAACCCATCACAACTGGGATCCCGGCCGTGGTGGGCCCCTTGCACTAACACCATAAATATGGTGAAAATAACAGGCAAATCCTACTCTGTAAAACATACCAGGCGCCAGCTCCCATGCTGGGGCCTCACTGACAATCGCTTAGTGAAAAAAAAAAAGGCAAATCGACACCTGGGACGGATTGTCCCTTGCCTGTTGAGTGCCATTCCTCATGCTTGATGGCAGATGCAACAGGCCTGCGTGTAGGAGAGAAGCACGTCAAAATGGATGCATGTTGCCAGCAGGATCCCTTTGGAAATGTGAAGTTGCAGGGGGGTGTGGAGGGCAGGTAAGTCAGAGAACATTGAGTTATTAGGGTCTGGAGAAACCCAACTGTAGGAGAACACACCAAGCAAGCAGTCATGGAATCTGCCACAGAAAGCTGCTGTCCCTTGTTCTGTCCCCATCACCCACGTATACTGCTGGGCTACCCCAGATTTTGCAGTGTCTCATGATGAAACGGGCAACCTTCATGCTCCCAGGGTAGTAGTTCAGGGCCTCTCCTGATGATTTCCGTGCGGTAAAATGATTTGAGAACCCTTTTTTAAAAACTAAGCCATGGATGAAATAGTCCTGTCCCATGCACTGGGAAAATCTTTAAGAAATATAAGAAGTCATTACTTACTGAGGTTGTCAACGTGGCTTCTTCAGTTTGTGTAACACCAGTTACTTGGCTCCTTGGGGTCTACGTAAGGAAGGAAAAGGCTTGTCAAGGAAGTAATTAGGAAATCATACAGCATGGTATCAGCCAAATCAGAACAGATCCCAGAACTCCTTAATCCTACTCCTGTGATTTAGTAACTATTAGACCTTTCTTTAGGGAATGTTCTATGTTGGCCACAATAGAGGGGTGGAAACAGCAGATAGGAGGGGTAGGATACTTTTTGTTGTCTCTGTGCGTACATCCATGTCACTTCATGGATCTCTGGTCTTCGCCACCCAAGATAGGAATCGTGCTTGTCCTTACTTCAGACTTCGGTGCTACAATTATCTGTCACTGTTGACAGACCTGTTCACACCAGGTCTAACTGGATCCAAATCTTGCATTGCTTCCTTTAGGAGCTGTGACCTGAAGGCATACAGAGACATGAAACAGCCTTGCCAGAACCAAGTGTAGTTTCTTCTCAACAGTGAGAAAGCAATTGCAACTAGAAAAGTGTTTTACTTAACAAATACTCAACCAGTTTCTGTCTCATCTAAAATTTTAGTAGACTTGTCCATTCATCTCCTTCTGCTGCATGATGTTTGCAGTCTGCTTTCATCTATGTAACTGTGGTACTCTGTTTACTTCCACCTCCATCACCATGTTTCCGAATTGTACCTGTATTTTCCTCTGGGATATACAACGGAAGAAATTCAGAGGTAAATATTACAGGGACTGACATCTTCTAGTTATCAAGAATGGTGCTTTTAGGAAGGTGGGGCATCCCTCTCTTTTGCATGCTGTCAGGAATTTAACCCCTGGCTGCCATTTAACTCAGCCCAGCTCATCAACAGATGAGAACTTGCAGGTCCTTAACATTTCAAGTTTCCTGACAGCTCACCATAAAGAGCCTCTGCTGGCTGGCTGTTTCACAGCATGGGCCAAGGAGGACAGCAGAAGCAGCTTTACATGGAGTACACTCCCAGTCTTAGAGGAGCAGCTCTTGGGAAACACCCAAGTGCATCAGTAATATGAAAGGAAAATGTTTTCAGAGACTTTGCTCTTCTGCCTTTCATGCTCAGCTAATACACATACTTGTCATCAATGAATTTACAGACACTATATATGTTTTCAGTACTGTATGCATAATTAATAAAATAATAATCTAATTATAAGATACTGATTTCAGCTGAGAGTTGAGAAATTTCTGAAAGGCTTTTAAGTTGGTAGCGATTAAATTTCACTGTACTCAGGCTTTAATTTATTCTTCCCACACAGTACAAATTAACTGCTGGCCGGAAAGTAGTTCACTATAGGGCAGAGCTACCCTGCAATTACTAGGTTCAACAGCAACCTCGGAAAGGCCTGTGAACAAAGTTGCTGCTTGTGTAACAGCAGCCTTTGCTCTTGGTTTAGCTGCATAGGGATGCACACAAAGTAAGTGCATCGGACAGGCCAGGCTGGGATTTGCGTTTAGAACACTGTTTGACTTCTAGATTTGGGACAATGACTTTTAAAGAGATCAGAGATTTGTCTACAGCACTTGGTTTTGCTTCTGAGGAAATTAATACTTGTAACTGTTACGAGACAGCAGCAAAAATGTTCTATTGAAATTTGGTCCTGCTCAACTCTCATGTTTTTGACACTTGCCAGTTAATAGCCACAGTCCTCACGAATTGTAAGCCACACATACACATACATACCTCTACAAGCATGTCATAATTGTGATATGGATCATGTAGTACATTTTAAAATTACACATACACAACCATATTCCTCACAATCTGAGCTATACCAAAATTAGCAAGTACAGCGACTCACACCCATCAGCTACTTCTGGTTTGGTTTGCTGCTTCCCTGACTCATCAGCTGCTTCTGCATATAGAGCCTCATGACTCAGAGGTCACCTGTGTAGGAAGACAGAGCATTGCCTCAGGCCATCTTTTCCTCTCTGTTCTTTTCACCCAGATTTCTCTCGTCACTCAACTCTGTTCTCTTCCAAACTTCACCTTGAACCTAAACAGCCCCCATTCTCTTCTCCCCACCGCATCGAGCACCGATCCACATTATGTCCTCTTCACTCAGTTGCACATCTCGTTTTCACCACTGCCACAGAGCAATGAGTGAGTGCCCTCACTGCTGAGCTAGGGCACTCTCAAGCTGAATGTGGCCAAGGAATCATGCTAGAGGATGGGGGATGGAGGAAATATGTTGTCGGGTGGAAGAATGTCACTAGTGGCTGTATAAGATAGGCTATAACTTGCACTAAGCTGTGAAACAGAGATCTTGCTAGGAAAGGAAGGAGAAGGTGGTGCAGGGCATGCACTGGAATGTATGGCAGACTCTGGCATGCGGCATTGTCTGCATAACCTAAACAGCGTAACAAGTTTGCTGAGGACCTGGCTTGCAGTGCCAAGCCCATCTAATCAGTAAATCTCCTACTGTCAAAATTTTACTACCTTAAATCGAGTTATAGCTGCTAGACTGCATACTCCTCCAATGCAGATTGCAATAGTCAACAACCAAGTGCTTGATCTTATACTCTTTCGCATTAAGTCCTACTCTCCACCTGCCTTCTTCCCCGAGGACACCTCAGGTCATGGGAGGAGCCGTTATGGATTAGACAGCTAGAGCCCAGGGAGACTGACAGAACTTCTCCAAGGCCTCAGTTTTCTATACAGTCCTGAAGCAGCTCCAGGCCCAACCAGGTTTGCTTGTTCCGTTGCTGATGAGCACTGCAAACAGCCCTGGACTACTGGGAACACCCTCTGCACGCCAAGGGACAAGCACAAGTGCAGCAGCACCCAGGGAGGAACTGAGAGCACAGATGAGATGTGCCCATGCTGTTCACAGCAGTAGAGCAAAGGAGCACCTGGCTGTGCCGACACAGGAAGAGGCTAGCCATAATTCAGCTCAGCTTTCGTATCTCCAACAGCAGTGAAGGCACTGTGTCATCTGGCAGAGCTCCTGGCAGTCCTGGCAAGATGGGGATAGGCAAGAGGAGCGTGTGGGGCACATGTCCCGAGGACAGGGCAGAGAAAACAGAGAGAGCCTGGGGATGAGTTTCGTGACCAAAAGCCTCTCTTGGCCCTGCAGACAGTTCTGGACACAGCCTCCTAGTGACATGGAGTCCTCAAGCTCTGCCCTTCCGCGCTGGGCAGCCAGGGCCTCGTGGTGTGGAGCTGTCAGGATGAGTGCAGCTCTGTGGTGAGTGGGAGCAAGGGACCAAGGGAGGTCTGGTGAGGAGCTTGCACTGCTTCGTTCATCTGCCTCTCCTTCTGGCATGTTCACTCTTCCCTCCTGAAGCTGCAGCTGGAGTAGACCCACAGCCATCAGAGTTAGCAGGGTTTGGACCTGAGTTTTTCCCTCTTAAACGTGTTAGTGGGAAAACAGGCAGAACAAGCAAATCACTTTTCTCAGTCCCTGGCTTGTAACCTAGTCCCTTGCCTGGCTTCTGAATGTCAGCATCTAGCATAGCTCCTTTCTTACACCCTGAGACCTTGGAGCCTGAGTGGTCCTGTATGTTTGGTCCTCAGCTTTGACACCAGCCAGCGAACTCCTCTGCCATGTTCCAGTTTCACACAGGGCAAACAGTGGAGCTAAACTGTCACAGCACAGGCCAGATGTGGTGAGCCTTTTATTCCCGCTTACTTAATACAAGCAAAGTAAGGCTTAAAACACACTTCTTTATAAAGCCAGTATTTCCTGCACTAACTAGAGGTTTTTGGTTTCAGGTACAAGGAAAAGCTGCCATCAAGATGCTTACCAGCACGCAGCACCAAACAGAGGTTCTCAGATTCACTTAATGGCCAGTGCTGGCGGTTCTTAAAAAGCAGTCTGGATGATTTCAGAAATGGGTTCCCTCCTCCATGTGATAACATCATCACCCGTTGCCCAAAGGGGCTTTCCCCCATCCTGCTACAGAGTAGATCCCACCTGGCTCAACAAAAGGCACGGAAAACATCTGCTAAACCCAACTGCAAGCTCAGGACAAAGCAGGAAGCCAGGAAGGAATTCACGAAGGAGATGGACACCACCTAAGCCACCACCCTCAGTGATTTCACTCTCATTTGAAAGACAGCATCTTTCCAGAGGTAAAGACAATACAGTTGTTGCTATTCTTCCTTGAAGTGAGCATCCATCCAGCACTTGAAATGCAACACCAGTCCAGGATTGTGTTCCCTCTTGCCTTATAAACCCCCTGCCCCTCATTATGACTTACAAACAGGAAGCCAACAAAGCCTGAATCACCATAAAAATATACCTCTGATCTCATTATAGGGAAAGCTATAAGGAGCTGGCAGGTTTCTGAGACAACTTGCTAACATGGTCAGATTAGTCACACAGGTCAGTTACTGAACCAGTCCCACACTTTCCCATCAGTATAAGACACAGGAGAGCAGAGGCTTTACTCTCCAGCCTTGCAAACATCTCGTGATAACCCTGAACATGCCATAAACAGTAAAGAATCTCTCATTCAAACAGAATAAATGGCGATCATGTACTTTTTCCTATATTATGACACATACGCCTCCTAAAAAAGTGAGGATTACAGTCTACAACCGTCAGTGGGACTTCAGGGCCCAAATCCCACAGCAGTGGATGAAAACTCTGGCCCCTGACGCAAGCCCTCTGATTTGACAGGAGCCTTGTACATAGAGAGTGCCAAAGTGCAAACCAAATCACAAGTCAAGTTTTTCTGTAGTGCTGCCAAGTGCATCTGTTTACTTGGGCATTTGCTGGCCTCAAGGGAGGGGACAGAGAGAGAGACCTGTTATGTTTATTTGCCTCATTTTGGATTCAGCCTGACTGAGCACAGTGTCAACAATCCATACCTAGTTTTAAGCAAACTGTACTACAGAGGGCACATTTAAAATGAGCAAACCAATGGCACACGTTTCCCTGACCTGTAAGTCATATTCCACATGAATGTCACTCTGACATTACAAAGGTGAAGGATGCTCCACTGGAATATGATAGGACAGACTCTGGGGAAGCATATTTGAAAGCTGTTGTTGCTACACCCATGCTCAGTGCTCCACATCATTCTTCTTCTGAAGTCAAAGACAAACTTTCTATATACTTCTGAGGGACCAGGTGACTCAGTACTTTTGAAAATCCTACTGCAATGCTCTAGGAGTCTCGGTTTTTTTCTTCTGTTAGCCTGTGGTCAACTTCTTATTGATCTGAAAGAATTCAAGAGCAGATTCTGGAGCTTAAAATGTATGCTGCTGCATTAAAACCTAGATGCACACTACCTCTACATACTATCATTATGTTGAGGAAAAGTGGAGGTCTTGCATAGTAAGCAAGGGATTTTTACAGTCTCTGCTAACTGCACTTGACTATGCCCCTGCATTTGAGCAAGACTGCAGACCTACAGTCAGTGTCTGCTTTGTTTTGAGCCTGTCTTATGTCACAGGCTGATATCTTCCCTTGTTCCTGAAATAAACATAGGTATTGAAGGCTGCAATTAGATGATTTCGCTAGCCTGCATTACATTATTATTTACTCAGGCGATCAACTAACTCAAATTAAAATTCTGATATGTAAGTATCTTTTAGCAGGCAGTATCAGTGGAGCAAGCGCAGCACAGCTGAGCTCCCTGGAGTCTTAGCGTGCACAAATCCTGCAGTCTCAGTCCTTAAGTGCACCGCACTTACTGGCACAGATGTGGAAAGAGACCAAAATGGCTCACATTGGGAGTCTCTTCCTGATTCCCAATGTCTATTGCACTTAAATGCACATTTGGTAGGCCCAGAAATAAGGCCAGAAAGAGACATTCTTAGCTCCTAGCCCTACTCCCGGCTAGTCAGTGGCAGCCATTAGTAAACAAATGCTTTCTGTGTCAGCCTTGATACAAATAGCTCCTGTCTCCCAGCTTATACAATGAGGCTGTGTGTGTGACAGCCCTCGGCTCCTGTGCCGGGGCAGGGCAACACTAGCTAAAGGCATGATAGGCACTTGCTTCCCTGGAAATGTGCCAGACAGCGAAGGTCTTAAGTGACCGATACAGGAGGATGGAGGAAATGATGTTCAAAGAGTCCAGACGGGGGAAGTTAAAGAAACGAGGGAGCTCCTAGGGGCCTAATCCTGGTAAGGAAGCCTATGGCATCTCCTTCCTGTGGTTCCCTTAGGATCTGTGCAGATGCACAGATCTGGAACAAACTGTCCCCTTCAGTGGATGTAGTCCATCTCCCAGTCCCACCTGAGGAGGTGCAGAGACATGCTGCAGAAGGTCAGTAGCTCAGAAGCACTGCCCCTCTGTCCACCTGCTGAATGCAAAGCCTTGGCACCATGATGTGATGAGCACTCGCGCTTAGCAGGATTTTATTCTAGTACAGTAAACAAAGTTCACCAACTGTTTGGATGGGCAGGGTGCCCATCTAGGAGTACAACTGTTCACAGCTGTTGAAGGCAATGCTGCGTTCAATTATTTGCACCATTTTTTCAAATCAAAAGTGGCACTGAGAAAAAAACATTGTGGGGGAGGGGAGGGCGAATGCTGCCCGAGAACCTACTGCACTGCCTGTCCACCTCCACCTTCCTCAGGAAAGCAAACAACCCAGCACACTTTTGCTATTTCTAGGCCCACGCATCTTGCAGAATCTAGCTCATCTGTCCCCATTCCTTGTGAGATCCTGGGCACCAGCCCCAGTGCAACGATGCACTTTGTTGTGCCTGCCAGCCTCGATTTTGAGTATTTAATATCTTGTGGCCAAAAGCAGTGCTGGTCCCTAGGATGGAAACCATTAAGCTAGACCTCCAGCGCAGTCTGCAGTACCTTGTAGGGTAGCTGTATCCCTTGACACCGCAGTCAGGGCAAAAAAAAAAGCAGGGAATACTTTGGGGAAGCAAAAAAATCACGCTCCTGGTTGGTTCTAGCATGTGACCTGGGTCTCAGGATGGAGTCATTGGATCAAGTGCTGGCTTGTTAAGCACAAATTATTGGCTCATGTCTTGCCTTCTCCTCTAACATGACTGCGTGGGAAAGGACTTTATGCTTTCTCCTGTCATCAGACCAAAGCAGCACATGACTAAGTGACCAATGACATCCTCCTTCAAACGTTTAACTCAGGAAAGAGGAACTTGCAGGAACAGTTTCAGAAAAGGGCATGCAGATTTGATGTCAGCAAAACTGTATTTCAAGGCGCATTAAAGGTTCCTGTTGTTGCCTCATTTATATCCCTGGCTTCTTATTTCGGGGAGGAGAAACACGTAACATCAATGAAGATATCCCCATGCAACTCTGTGATACCAGATCTGTAATCAAGGCTGTTTGGATTGTGAAGATAAACGCTGTACCACCAGAGCTTATAGACTATTTGGGAGAATCCTTTCCCAAGAGAGTTGTAAAGAGCCCTCGTATGGTAGGCAGCCAGGCAACACAGAAAAAAAAGGCAAATTGAGGGAACTGGGAGCTTCATTTTGAATTCAATCGTGTGATTTATAGAACGATCTAATCTCTTGCAGCTTTCAGGAAAGCATCATCTAAACAAAGGGGGCATGAACACCCATATTCAGAAATTCTATAAAGGTTTGGCCTAAGTCATCTGCTGAAGATTAAGACCTCCTTAAGATTATCTTGACCTCCTGAGAATGCAATACTTGCACTCAGTGATACATGAAGAAGTGTAAAACAATATATAGCCAGGCTGGGGGTGAGAAAAGTGCTCATCAAAAGAAAGCAAGCTCACCTAGAGCTCTCTGTGACTTATTTCTGTTCCACTCCTCTACATATCCTTGGCTCCTGTGATACTTCATTTAGATAAACTTCAGACAAAGCTTAACAAAATCCTTCCTTAGAAAGGCAGATTGTCAAGTCTGGCACTGAATCCAAGGGAATATATAAGATGATGTAAAAGCTGTATTTCTATGAGCCTAGTGATGACACCAGTGACGTGGCTCTAAAGCCTCCTTCAGTTATGACAAAAAGCTTCATTTCATAGTAAATAAACATCACAGCTCGGCTAAGAGAATACAGATGGGATGCTCCAGCTGAAAAAAAGACATTTGCCTGTAAAGCTTGCCAACACAGGTAACATGCTGTAAGAAAGAGTGTAAAATGATACTACACTCTACAGCAGCTCCCTGCTGAGTGTCCTCTCAGAAGCTGTTATTTCCCAGGAGCTAAAAACACATTTCTGGTAGTTTTTCAGAATCAACTGTTTTCTATCTCCAGCTTAGAAGATTACACCTGTCAGCTACAAACACCGATGTCCTTTTTTTTTTTAATCACAAAATCCAGGCTTGTATTTGTTTTCTCAGTGCTCTTCAGACTTTGGACTTCAATAAATTTCTGCGTTAAAAGTTGTTTGAAAATAAATATTTGGATGTCTTTTATGCTGCATTTTTCTACCGGCCTGACCACGTGAAGAATCTACATGGAAGTCAAAGCATAATGTCTCTAGGATGTTAGACAACCATGAGAGTCTAGCAGCATGAATTTGCTGGAACATTTTATTTATGATTCAATTTCTAAGAGCTACTGGGTACCCCAACTTCAGTGAACCCTGAGATCAGCTTGAGACACTTAACATTTCACAGAATTTAGCCAAAGATATTATACTACGTTTTATGCTTTGGGGTCTCTGCTGCTCCCCATCACTGGCAAAATAACATAATATAATAATGTCCTATTTTTGTTTCAGTCTGTTCCTGTACGGTATACTGACCCTGCTACTCTGCTGTGTGCAGAGCTTCCACTGAAGACCAAAGGCATTTTTGGGGCATTTCTCATTATGTCTTTAAAGAGTGCAGAGATTAAAATACTGTGCACAGGGAGATACTTAATTGAGCAAGATCTATAGATCTGCAACTTTGATCCCTTTCTACTGGGCTCCAAGAGAAGATTTTCACTGGTTCAATGTTTCTTTTTCTCTGCCTTGCAGTGTCTTGTATTTTCTCCCTCCTCCTTCAAACCCTTAGAAGGGATTTGATTCTAACCTAGGAGGAGGTGAAAAGCATCAGGTACCAATCATGAAATGGCATATGAAATGCAACTGTACCAGCTAAGGAAAAGGAGAATGGAGAAAAACAAAACAGAAAGCGTGACTTTCAAAGAGAGTGACTAATAAACTTAAAAAACCTGGCAAATAATGGCTTACGGGAAACAAATCTATGAGGAAAAGAGATTTAGGGAAAGCTGTCATTCCTTGATATTAATGGCACAGTACACAAGTTCAGAGAAAGCACAGGAAATGCAGTAAGAGACTGGCCGGGGCAAGTGATAAGCTCTACCTCAAACCCAAGAAGGAATTCCAAGTCAGATTACTATGGGCAAGTAGGAAAGGAAAGAATGGCATTAGACCTGTTAGATGTTTTGAGTCACCTAAGTGAGGATGAAATGCATTATAATATGGAAAAATAGTAGAACAAACTCAGAATTAGAAGCTGTTTCCTTGCAAATTCATGGAAAACCGGTGTACTTCCAAAGAATCTGTTCAATTTGCAGATGACACCCAGCTAGAAAACACAACAAGGATGCTGAAGGGCTTCAAATAGATTCAAAATGATCCTGACATGTTGGACAAAACCTGGAAAATAAGAGAGTGAAAAAAACAGAGCTGAATGACTTCTCCCGAGCAGAACTTCTCAGCTGCACAAATACTGAATGAGGAACAACTGGCTAGGCAGGAGTTCAGCAAGGGAATAATACCGGGATTTTAGTAGATTGTAAATGTCAGCAATGTCCTGGTTGTGGGAAAAAAAAAAAGGAAGCATCCTATCGTGAGAACGACAACAGACATGAGATAACCCTCTGTACTTCTCAGTCTGGGTAAGACCACCTCTGGGGGTGATGCCTGTGTCCAGGTTTGGTTACTGTTCTTTAAGAAAGATGTAAACAAATTCAAAAGAAAACAGGGAGAGCTACAGGAATAATTACACACCTATGATCAACATGCCAAGATGGAGCAAACTGAGTTTCTAATACAGATAAGAGAGAGCTGCAGACATGCATAAGAAGCTCCAATTAAGTGCAAGGGTGATAAAAAGAAACTGGAAATACTTTGCTTCCCATGGTTCTTTGGGACAGGGTAAGTGAGTTCAGGAGGAGCGGGACGGATTTAGGTTAAAAACTAGCAACGATTTTCTAACAGAAAGGACAGTTAAATAATTAAATACATTATCCTGAAGGCTCTGGTTTATCCCTCTTTCAAGATCAGCTTACATAATCATCGGCAGGTTGATGTTGTCTTATCGCAGAAGGGTAAAACAGACCGGCACTTCTTGATTGTTAAGATAAAAAGTTTTTTTGAAGAGAACCCACGGACCCTCTTGTATTTTACAATTATTTTGGTGGCTAAGAAGAACAAAGCCTTTAAGATATAGCTAAGCTTTACTGTCTTACAATACTATTAGAATTATAAACCTTCAAATTTTTAACTGGCAGTAGTTGGGAACCTGTGCCTGCTGACAGGCAGAAACATATTTGCCATCCATGTGTGTGTTGGAGGGGAGGAGGTTAAAAATAAATACGTTCATGGACGATCTCCAGGCCACCAGCAGCCTGCAGACACCAGCCCTAAACTGGACTCCTGAGGTCCCTTTCAGCTTATTGCCTTTGATTCTTTGGACACAAGGAAAGGCTCTGATGGTGCCTGGCTTTCCTTTACCATGATTGTAAGCCATATAGACACACATGCTGATTCATTATGAGAAACAGCTTTTCCCCCCTCTTCACTGGCTGCCTTCCAGATTTTAATGGCTGATAATGTAAAGCAGGTCTGGATCTGGGGTATCCTCATTACTAACCACCCTGAAGGCTAGTTCTGAGGACAGCACTCCCACCAGTTCTAATCTGCCTGCTTCTCTGCTCTCCCTACATTCTTCAGTGTCTTACTGCAGAAAGCAGCTTCTTGGTCAGCAATCTAGGACAGAAGGTATGGAAAACATTGCTCTTCAAAAGCTAATAGCGACTGAGAGAAACCGTCTCTTCACTGTCTGGAAACGAAGAGCTTTTACTGTCAGACGTACTCCTCATGTGCCACCTGCTGGCTACTGTGAAATGTTGCACAGAGAAGAGCGTCCGGTGTTCCTAGCTGAGATACTTGCAATTAATACGAGAAAAGGATGGTACAGAAAGACAGTCAGGGTTACGGTTTCTTCCCGGGGTGTGATACAGGTCCAAAGTATATGAATACTTTGTTTGCCCTTCCCATTTTTCTACCTGGTTGGGTGGGGACCCAACGCAGAAAGTGTCAAGCAACTGCCTAGAAAACCTCCATGGCCGCAGTCTTGAATTATAGATTTTAACCTGGCTTCTAGGGAAAGCTACTTTAGACTACGCTTTGTGAGCTATGGTTAAGATATCTATGAGATGATGTTGTTCCTTTTCCCATCTCCTTTTAGCTCTGCCTTTGGGCACATCTTCTCACTGGGGACAGGAAGAAGAGATGAACAAACTACCTTACTTCTGTACTTGCTTCCACAGCTCCATCTGTGCTTCTCCCTTCTCACTAGATCCCCTACTTGCCTTCCTCCACTCTACTGTGCATTCTCTTTTACTACAGAGGGATATTCCCAAGCGAATCTGACCATTTCCAGTTAAACTGTCTACTCCTTTGTCTGCAAAGAAAAAACAACTCACTAGCAAATGGCTGGGTTAGAAAACTTAACAAGAACAGTAGACAGGACAGAAGTCTTCTGTCTAGTATTCTTCACACTGAAAGAATCAGTGGTGCTGAACATGATTATACTTTACTGCTACTGCAAGGGGTAACTACCAAAGCACACTTGTGCAGCACTAGTACTTGGTATTTGCTCTATCAATAGGAAATATGATTAGGAGAGTTACTACACATTGTTCTATATTTTTTAGGAATCACGCCAGCCCAAAGTTGTTAAGAGTAGATATGGTCCCTGGTACCCTGACCCTAAAACATGGAAAAAGCAAAATGTGGACGAACCTTTAATGGATCCGAAAGAAACAGGCAATGGTGTTCACAATTTTACACCACCACCCGTTAAGAAGATACCATAAGCACTGTGTACCACTGACATTGAGCCCTGACCACAGGGCATGCAGGTTATGGGAACGTGCCTATGCACCACTTGCAGCGAGAATAAGAGGCATAATGTCTCTTACTATTCATCTGACTGGTGACAACGACTGCTTGGTTTTTCACTCTGTGACAGTGAGAATCCACAGTGTAAGGCCTAGCAATGAGCAAACACCGACAGCTCTTATTATCAGAAAGCTGCTACCTGCTTCCAACCTCACCTGTGACCTGTTCTCCTTTCTCTCCTCAACAGAGCTTCGTAAAACCACCACTGGGTTTTTTATGCATGCTGTCTTTGTGCTCAGGAAGAGCTCTCTGCAAACCTCCATAAAGCTTCCCCTGCCAAACTGTCATTCTCAAGCTGTCTGTGGAACTTCCAGATGCCCCGACAGTAGAGCCACAGGGACTAACAGGGCTCCTTAATTTGTATTTTTGTACTTGTTCATGTTTCCGTTTTGTTCTATTATAAAACTGGAAGAAGCACCGTACACACACAACGCTTGTTTAAGAGCAATACTCTCCAACATCCTTAATACAGCAGCTGTGGATACCACGGGATCAGACACTGGCCAGGCCCAAAAGCGCTCCCTAAATAGCATGCCCTACTGCCACTGTCAGAGCCAGAGTAGTGGGACAGATGCACCACGGGCCTGATTCAGCAGGGCATTTCTCACTCGCTCTTAAGCTACAGCTGAGATTCCCTGTCACCACACTAGATGGCACAGCTTACAGAATAAAAGTCCCAAAGTTCATTTGAGACAGTGCACGTGTGCCAGGGCTTCCACAGCTATGGCTGTAGAGTTGTTTATAGAATTGTAATAGTAAATATCCACCCTACTGTTTTGGTTTTGAAATGTGAAAAAGGTGGCAGGTTTGAGGCTACTGATCTTAGGCCAGTCAGCTGCCTGGTAATTCTGCAAAGTCACATGCAACTTTTCAAAATATGGTCCAGCAACTGCTATCACATTTACTGAATAAACAATGGTGCAATGAAACCTCAGTGTTCACGGAACACTAACTTCCAAACTAATGCCACATCAGAAATTATTTCATGAACAAACTAAAATCTTGAATTAATTAGAAACAGAATTGGTAGTGTCCCTGAGACTTCGAGAAACTGTTTCCTTGCCCCTTTATTGTACTGACACTTTGTTTGGTTCCAATAAAAGCTTTAAAAAAATACAAGACACATTTTGGGACATTTCTGTTAATCTGCTTTGGAAATTCTCTTAGGAGGCAGAGGTCTCCATGTTCTACGGGATATGAGCAATTCAAGAATTCCTAGAGAGGAAGGGCTACCAAAAACCAGGGGTAAGTTACCGTCTGCAACGATTTGTGCATTTGCTTCAGAACAGGAACCTCAGTCCTCAGCGTCCTGTGAGCTCTTGGGCCATGACTCTTCTCACTTTTCTTCTGCCCAGCATCTCTGCTTCTAACACTTGATAAGTGACCTGTGACTCAGGAATTTCAGCCTTAGAATTGGCCAAGAACCCTGTTTTAAAAAAGGGAAATAGAGAATAAATTGTAGACATCCTAAGAGGAGATCCAAAGCACAAATTCGCTGCTACCTGGACAGAGTATCATTGTTACAACCATGACTGAACGACCTAAAACTAGTTGTATCCAGCATAAATCCACATTGCCTCTGAAAGGGAAAGGTCTGCCTTTCCTTTAGCCAGCCATTCTTGTTTTCTCCCTTCTGTTGGCACAAGTATTTGTGTGGATGAAAAGAAACTTTTTTTTAATTTTCTGTGTTAATTTTCAGCTGGGTCAGTTACCTAATCTGACCCACTTCAACAGTCACATGAAAGCAAAGGCCTGCACAAAACAGGCAGTGAGGACAGGGGAGCTGAAGGGTCAGACAACTTTTCTGCAACAGTGTGGACTTACGATGGACTAAAGTGCAACCCTACCAGGAGGTTTGCAAATTATGAAGCCTTTTCAGGACCTGCCACCCACTGCAGCCATCACAAGCAAGTAATCATTGCTAAAGCTGAACCCCTTGCTCACCAAAACCTCCCTCACCTCTGAACTGTGGCTGTTCCATAGCAGATTACAAGCATGGCCCTGGTCTAGGAGACCACAGCGCTCAAAGTGCATTTGCATCAGTGGATGCTGATGGCACCTGGAAGCGACTGGGCAAAAATAGCGGGTGCCCTCTGGGGACTACGTAGGACTTGCATGGGAATCTGGGATCTGGGTTACAGAACTGTCCTTCCCTGCCTGGCTGTGCAGCAAGCTTGTCTCTGGTGGCACCCGGTCCTTTGTGACTCCCTCTTTTGGTAATCATTCAAATGCATTACTAGTAACGACAGTTACTCTCTGAGCACTCAAAGCAATCTGTGTGCTTTGCTTTAGTTTCTTCTGCAGGTACTGGATGAAAAAGAGTCTGGCAACAGAAGAGACTTGTATGGGCATGGAAGATGAATAGAAACAGAGGAGACCTTTGCTCTTTTCTTGCTCATTAAAGCAGCGCCCTGCCTTTCATCACGTGCATTTCTGTGTCTTCAAAATAAACTGTTCCTTAAGGATTTCTGTAATAGTCACTTCTAAGCTGTGTTAGTTTGGTGTCTCTTCCTTCCTAAGCTGTTTTATCACATACAGTTAAGAAAAGAAATGCTGGGATTAGCAGCTCCAAACGCTACCTCTTCATCTGTGCTGAGGGCTGGCAGAAGGATGCTCTTTTAGTGTAATGATACAATAATTAATGATTTTTGTCTGCTCCGCTTCAGGGAGATGACTAGGAATTTTAAATTGCAGCACACACACACTACCTAAAGAACAGTAGTATGTAGGTACCCTAACTGATAATCCCAGCTGAGCAAGGTGGTGTACAAATACAGAGCATGGGACTGTTCTGAAGGCTAGAAAAAAGGAATATAAGTAAACTGTGAAAATATCACCTACTATGCAAAGAGTTTCAGTAGTTACCACAACTCATTACAGTCAAGTGTCTGTTTTAAGTTGCAAGGCTAAGCTGCACCTTGAAGCATCAACAGTGGTAAAAGGGAGTGCACCCAAACCCACATTCACTGAGAAAGTGCCCAGGCAGGTCCTAGCTTCTCAGCTCTTTTCTTTCACTGTATTATTGTGCAGAAGATCTGAGCAGTGCATGTTTAGCACATGCCTGAACGCATCCCACACATCAAAGTACCAAAATAGAGATTTTTACTTAAGCACAAGCTCAGCACTTTGTTGGAGGAGGGCTTCAGAGAAGGCATCTTAGCTACTGTGGTAAGCAAAGAAGGGAAAAATATTTAGATCATGAATTCTGTGTATTCGCACAGGCCGCCTTATACCATATCTGCCAGGGAACTTCACTGCAAAGACTGCACACTTGTGCTTCTATAAATTCGAATGACATTTACTGTCCTGTTAAGCTGAGGTAGCACTGCTCTAAATGACACTGAAAGATTAAGAAGTTCACACACTGGAAATAGACTTACTGGGACATCCACTTAGCCATTCTCTTTTCTAATGAGATAGTGGATAAAATCTCATCAGTGGGCTTTAGAAGTCATGTAATGACAACACCTTTGTTCAGATAAAGAGAATGGATTTAAACAAGACAGCAGTCCAAACTGAATGGAACTGCCTCCCCTAACTCCTTCTCTGGTGTTAATCTTTGGTGTTCATAGTCTACGCTGATAAAACATTTTTACAGTTTGTCACTCCAGAACTACCAATTCAAAATACAAAGTCATAAGTTGCATTTACTAAATTTCTTGGGTTCCTCGTAAGATTTATCGGTATAACCTTTTAATTTTGAAATAAAATCTGACATCATCACTTCAGTAGGAAAATTGGGTAGTAAAATGAAAGTAAATTAAAATAAACATCAAATACCCTCTGCACTAATGGACTCTGAAGTCCTGCTAGTCCAAAAAAGCTTCCTGAGCATAATACGGAAGACAGGAGAGCAGGACAATGTTAAGAAATCCAATTGTAGTCATTAGAGTATGATGCAGAAGTTACAAAATTAGTAGTGAATTCATCTCGCTTCTCAGGGATAACAGAAAAAGCCTGCATTTCATCAGTACAAGCATTAAAAGTACAAGCAAATCAGTCACCCTCAGCACACCCGTTAGAGCATATGAACCTAAGCCCACCTGTAGTGCCAGAATTAAACTCCATTAACTTCTGCAGTTACTAGAGCTCCAATGCTTTCTTTCATGCAAAAATAGGAAAGAAACTCAAGCATTCAGTCCTCAACTTTTGCATGTCATCTCCCTTCATTTTTGTGTTATCTGCGGTTTAAAACACTCGCCGCGTGGCTACCCTGTGCAGAGGGCCTAGCTATAGAGTCAAAATGAGGAAAGAGAAGGAAAAAAAAAGGAGAGATGGCAGAAAGGGCGGGGGGGGAGAGAAAACAAGCCTTTCAACTTTTTCTCACCTAACTTGCAACTTTTTTATTCTGACCTGCCTCTTCCCTCCCTTCAGCCGCCCCCGCTCACCCCCGCC
>WAAD01029529.1:3848-28405 GCA_013389945.1 Fregata magnificens | reverse complement strand
AGGCGGCGGCGGCCGCAGGTACCGGGCGGGGGTGCTGCGGGGAGCGCTGCTGGGGGGGCCGGTGCTCGGTGTGTCTCGGTCTGTGCAAGCCTGCCAGCGAGGACTTGGGATTGCTGCTGCTGAGCTTAACGCCATTGCTTAAACCATTCCTGTTGTAACTAAATGTCCCTTTTAGAGGATCTTCTGGCAAGCGGTGAGGAAGTGCTGCTGGAGGCCAAGGCTGCTGCCCTGTCCAGCCCTTGGAAGCTAAGGGAGGATGTGGCAGCTGTACCAAGGAAAGAGCTTAACCACGTTCAAAGTGGTGGAGTTTCAGGCGAACCTCTGGAGATGGAGCAGCTGCTCCCAAAGCAGGGTGCCACGGACTCCAGGGAGCGTCCAGCTGATATGCATGGCAGCCAGGCAAGCGACTTGAGACCCCAGATGGGACAGGCAAGTGATGGATGGTGCGTGATGAACTTGGCAGGAGCCTCCGATGATGCTTGTAAGGACAGAAGTGAGGAGCAGCCGGGTCAGACAGCTGAGAGCAGAGACTGGGACCATGAAGAGTGGGAAGTTGTTTCTGAGCACCTGGCCTGGGGGGAGGCTGGCAGGAATGGCAGCGTGGAAGACTCCGACAGCAAGGAATGGGAACAAGGAGACTGCCCTGATGGGGATTTAAAAGCAAAGAGAGTTGCAGCTGTGCCCCCCATGTTTCAAAATATCCACGTGACTTTCCGCGTACACTACATCACGCACTCTGACGCTCAGCTGATTGGTGTTACTGGTGACCACGAGTGTCTTGGCCAGTGGCACAGCTATGTTCCCCTCAAGTACGACAAGGATGGCTTCTGGTCTGAATCCATTATTCTGCCAGTAGACACCAAAGTAGAGTGGAAATTTATCTTGGTGGAGAATGGGAAGGTCAGACGTTGGGAAGAATGTGGTAATAGGACCCTAGTGACTGAACACGAAGATCAAATTGTTCATCAGTGGTGGGGATACCATTAATGGGATTTTGGAAGCTGCTTATTGAATGGCATACCTGCTTAGATTAATCACAGAGCCCCTAAACTTTACCCCTTCTTCAGTAGGAGACCTTCTCAAGTGCAGAGCTCTCTAAATCCCATATCAAATTTGGTTAAACTGCGTGAGCAGCAGATCTCCGCTATCCCCTTTAGGAAATCATTTGGCAACCTGAAAAATCAACTTCTAACGCACTCTGAAGATGTGCAAGGTAGGCTATGAACGCGTGAGCAGCATTCCAAGCAGCTGCCTGTCCAGGTAAATCTGGACCCTGGACTTGAGCTTGTGTTGCTTTGAGTGGGGCTGTGGGATGCATCTTTGTACCGACTGCTTGGGGCTTTTGAAGCATACTAGCAAGTGTGGTTACCTACACTGTAGTAGGAACTTAAGTGTTTTAACTTATGTAATGTATTAAGTAAGCAATAAACACTTTCAGACTGACAGTCCTTTACAACTTGACCAGCGAACTGACTCTTAATAACTTTGACAGAAGTGAGTTACTTGACCTGAAATCTTAGTGCTAAGGAATTACTGAGAAGTGGCTGGCACTCTTTGGAGTCACAAAGGTTTGACCCCCAACCAAGTACTTCATTCTCTACTCCCCACTCTCCAGGAAGCACCTCAGCTCAAATGAAGGCTTGGCAGAGGTAGGTCCTTTTTAGTCAGACCATCCTGCTGAGAGGAGAGCAAAGGTCAGAAAAGACTGTCTGGGCTTAATGAATTACTTTGTCAGGGTGGGAGCAGGCTTTAAAAAAAACTGGACTGCTGTGCTGGCTAGGGAATAGGATTCTTTCTGAAATAGTTAGGTGGTATATTCTGCCAACCTAGGAACAATACCACAGTATTGTTAGCAACTACTTAGGTTAAACTCGTATGGTTTTTTTCAAGACTAGGCTTTTCAACACACATTTATTTTAAGTTGTGGCCTTCTAGTAAGCCAGATAAAGTAGAATACTTCCAGCTTCAACCAGTTGATGTTTTTTTTTTATATGGCAGAAGCAGAAAGCTGCTCTGCTTGCCTGCTTTTTTGTATTTTCACTTACAAATACGTGGTGTCTCTTCAGCAAGCCCTTCTTTCCATAACGAGGAACCTAGCTCTAGCTTGCAAATATCCCTTCCCTAGGGTGAACTTGGTCTGAAGACCATAGTTTTGAAGGAATTTGGGAAGTGCATAAATTAGCACTTCAGTTTCGAACATTTACTTCAAAAGCACATTGCTAATCTAATTGCCTCTGCTAATTCTTTCCTGCTTTGCATGGTGGAGCAGTGTGAATATGTGAAATAGAATGGATTTTGGTGATAGACTGGAAGGTGAGCTTCAGAGGCTTACCTCCTGCATCTAATGGTTAATGGATATCCAGTTGGTGGGACAATAGTAGAGCTGCTGTGAAGAACAAGTGTCTGAAATGTTGTTACTGGGTCTTCAGTAGCAGCTGTTTCATGAANCGTGTTCTCATGTATAACAAGCCCCTCCCAGCTGTTGCTACATGACAGAGCAACTTGTTCTGTGGGTCAGTTACTTCTGCAGATACTAGCTTTCCTCTCTGGTTGTCTCGAGCAACCTAAAGGTTCAGGTGAGTAAGTTTCATTTCCTTCAAGAGCCCTTTTATAGAAGAGAACAAGGTAGGAAAAGTGGGTGGGAGCTAACCTCAAGACTGACTGCAGGCTTTTTGTTAACTGCTTGTCCAGGATGAAAAGAACCCTTGCAACTACTTCTGCGTGAGAAGTACTGCAGGTCTGGAAGGCATGTGGTATCATTTCTGGCAACTGACTCAAAAGGGAGAGGATGGAGCTGACAATTCAGCAGGTGGTTGATGCTGCCTCACACATGCGCGTGTGCATGCACTAGTCCTCAACTCTCTCAACAGGGAACTAATGTGGGACTTAAGTTACTTATTTCATGAACTGAAAAGGAAAATAGGATGTAGTTAGCATACTCTGGGTTGAAAAATAAATATTAACATGAGGCTCCTTTGATTTTAGGGGCTACTGCTTCACTGTAACAAATATTTCTACTGTTTAATTATGAATATGCTTACTGTGTATAAACAGAAAGCTCTTAAGTTCTGTCCATGTGCACCACCACCACTGAGTACACAGAACATTTGTGTGGGTGTCAGTCAGTAACTTACAGCTTTAACTGAATAGGTAAAATTGTGCTGGGACTAATGGCTTGGTACCTTAATTGCATTTTTTGCACTTAGCTTTTCTAATAATAAACTTAGGTGAACAGTATACTGAACATAGAGGTACAGTTGAAATAGAAGTTGATCTTAAGAAATCACTGAAGTCAAAGCAAAACATGTTATTTCAAGCTGTTTACAATTCTTTTTCCCATTAATGCAAGCACTTCAAACACTGAGATACTGTCAACTTAAAAAGCACTTGTCCAACAGCCACTGCCATTTGAGTGTATTTATACATACATTGGAGGCTTGTCTGAGAAGATTAACTGTGGTATTAGATTAAGATATTCACTAGAAAGCCACTTAACCTACACTAGAATAGATTCTCTAATGCAATGATGAACATGTTTCAAACAGACTAACCCTGAGAAGTCTCTCAAATTGAGAACAATTTTTTTTAATTAAAAATCCTGCACTTTGATCCCACAGACAATGCATAGAGTCCTCATGAATGCATCATCTTGCTGAATGATCAAGCAAGGTTTCTACAAAGACCTGCCCTGCACTTTTACTATAACCTCTAAATTATTATGCCATTCACATCACTGCTTGCCCAGCAGGGCCTATGCTATGTAAATCAAATGTTATTTGTATGGTGAAAGAAGGAACACTGGATTTCAGTATTACTGGAGGAGCTGATTAGTATTTTCTCCAAGTGTACAGAGGTGATTTCTCATTATTGAACAGTCTATTCACTCAAGTGTGAAGGTAGATTTAAACAAAGTTGCTTGCTGCATAAAAATGGTTATGCTAGAATGGGCTGATACCTGTCTAATACAATGTCCTGGCTGTGAGACTAGTGAAGCTACGTATGAGAAACAAGTTCTTGTTGACATTCCTACGTGGGTGTAACAGCCTAGCAGCCAGAGGCTCAGGATATCGAAAAGCAAATAAACTGTCTCACTCACAGCTTGGCAAATCCAGAAAGACTGCAACCAAAGATCCTGCTCATACTGCTGACAAGAAACTTCTGACAAATTAAGACAATTTGATTACTTTTAGGTGAAATGCAATCTACTCCTATTTGTGAAGTAGTTTGGTGTACAAATGCTGTACCTGGATGGTAAGCTAAGCAGACAGCCTGAGGCTGGAATGGATACTGGGCATAAACCATTTTAAAGTCACAAACAGAAATTTGCATTGCAGCTTGTTTGCTTCCTATTCACTTTGCAGGTGCCTTTGCAAAAACCGTGCCCATCCCACATTCTCTCTGGGAGTTAAACTTACTGTTTGGAGTCTCTCCACCTGATCCATTCAAAAATATTAGACTGCTATTAGGTTTTCTCTCTAGGGGGTTGGTTGCCATCTGTGGTGTCCTGCTGTGGTCGAGATTTGCCTAACAGTCCTCCTGTCATCCACCTGTATGACACGGAATAACAAAGTGCTATTCGTGCTGCAAAGTCCAGGATGTGTATAGTTGCTCCAGGGCCCACGAGTCTATAACCCTTTTGCCTCCCCAGGCCAATTCTTTGCCTTCTGCTAGTGGCAGTGGGGAAGCCCAGACCTGTTCCCAACTCTGCTGGATTCCAGCACAAGGATGTTAAGCTGCCTTTTGCTTGGCAGATCTCCCTTCTCTCTGGCTATTTGTACCTCTCCACCTGCTCCCTTCCTTTCTCACAGGGCTGCAGTCTTTTGAAACTCTTTTTAGCTTGACTCCTTGAACACAACTGAGAGTGCACTTTTCGTTGACCTTTTCCAACCTGCTGGACTATGGGGTGAATACATGCTCTCATTCCCTACACCTCTCCCTTGGTAGATCTGTCAAATATGTATAACAAGTCCAAACTGTGATACACAAGCCATCTAAAATGATCCTTTAATTTTCAATGCAACCCATTTCTAGGAAAGGGGAGATGCCTTTATTAACATTTTGACTAAGGTTGCAACACTGTTGCAAAAAATGATAGAATCAGTCCAAAAAAAAAATTAGAAAATACAGAAAATTACCTGAATTAAATCAAAATACCGTTGACAATAATTCAGAACAGCTTAGGAACGACTCACTAATCTCTCCTTCCCACACAAGAAGACCTCAAACTAAAAAAAACCTCAGAGATTTGATCTACTCTAAATATAGTTCTGTAGCTTTAAAGTAAAAAAGACCAAGCTTGTATCTGCATGGCTTGTGCTCATGAAGCTGCTGCTGCTGAGCTGTAGCTACATATCATTTGGTTTGGACAAAATCACTGGGTAAGCACCTTGAATTCAAGCATGGCATTCCATGCTGCCACAAATCCAAGGCAATGATTGCTTTTCAGAAAGCAGATAATGAGGAAAAACACTAATGCTAGTGAAGCTGCCCCGCTGGCACCTCCTGCTGACCCTGGGGATGGTCTACTTTTCTGTGCTTGGGTACGGATTTATCGCAGATGGACATCTTGCCCCTTGCTTTGTTAGTACCGTTTATAGCAAGGACTCCCCTGCTCCCAGGCCAGCAGCTTCTGTGACCAACTTCTCAAAAAGCCTTGCTAGACTTTGAAAGGGCAGCGCTGTTAATCTGCTCTTCACAAACAGGCCCCAGACAAAAATCAAATGCCAAATTCAGGAAAAGTACTCAATTTGGGATGAGTACAAAGTTCTTCCTCCCCTGTCTTTTTTTCAACAACTATCTTGTTCCCTGAGACATTGTCAAACACTAATGAGGTTTTAAACATCCATCTGATACTTTAGTGATCCTGTTCATCTTATTACTTTGGAATTGTTTTTAGCATTGGAGAGTCTTTTAACTCTTTTAAGTGCAGTAGGTCATTTGCCCACTGCTGCAAAATCTTCAAATGTCAGAACACATAGGAGGTTTTAAAATAAATTCATGTATGCCAGGTGTGCTCAACATGCCTTCCTGTTTATTACTAAATCTTACACTAAGAATGGCCTTTGAAAACATTATGCTTAGGCACTCATATTAAGGGAAGGTTGTGTCTATTGGTGACTCAATTGAAGAGCATTTTGGAGACCAACTGAAAGTAATATGCCCAGCTATTTTAGCAAACTTCTTAATATGGGTAGTGGAGCCTGGTATCTAGGTCATACTAGATTGTTACAAGAAAAAAAGTCAGTATAGATTCAAAATGCATTTTTTTTCTGCCTAAACTTCACCTATTTTAGTTTTTATAGAGAGACACGGATTGAAGAAGGACAAAAAGTCCCAAACTAGGAACATACACACCCTCAGCTGTAAGTCAAAATATGAGTGCTATGCGTATAAAGCTAATCCCCAGGCAGACTGCGGACTCTCCATTTGTACTATGAATCAAGCCAAATATCACAATAAGCAGTGAAAATTGCATAAAAAATATCTTTTGATGAGTCCATTCTGCTTAAAGGAATCATGGTATAGGATGAAATCTGTGCAGTCTTGCAATTGTGGGTATGTGGTTCAACACTTTATCTCAACATCAACAGGAGCCATGGGCATGTTTCTTGCTTTTACTGGAAATAACTTGGCAGTTCTGGGACATCCAGACGCATCGGAATTTACTGAAGTAATAACATGAAGTATGGAGGGAGGGAAAACCAATTTATTTTAGAATGAAAAAAAAAAAAATGTCCAACAAACCATTTCCAAACTAACTTTCTAAAAAAAAAGGACCTGAAATGGTGTCCAAGATCCAGAACACATGGAAGAAATACTGGAACTTCAAGCAGCCAGCAGTGCCCTGTGGCCAGTGCCCCTCACAGCACACAGCTATTGAAAAAGTGTGCCAGTGAAAGAGTCTGTATTTAGATGTATTTCTACTCCTTTGTACTTCCCACTCATTTAAAAGTAAAAACTGTAAGGAGAGTCATGGTTCCACGCAAGAATTACAAAACTGTAAGAACTTTTATTATTTATCTTTAAAAATATAACGTATTTTAAACACAACATACATACGTGAAAGTAATCACTAATGTATACGGCGTCTTCACTTTGTTAGCTTTTTCTTCTTTTCCTTTGCTTTCTCTATCTTCATTTCCTGAGTTCTGATCATTGATGACATGGCTGAAAATAGCAGCAAGAACAGATTATCTGAACACCACCTTATGTTAAAATGATTGAGGCCTCAGGTGCAGACACCTGAAGCTTTGTAATATCCTCCTGCACATTACACTGTACTTATCAAGCCCTTATAAATGCAACTTTAGTTTGCAATTCTTTATATGCAGGGCCTTAACAGAAAAGATAAACCTAGTTATAAACAGGCACCACCTCATCTGCTTTGTGAAGCCAAAGCACCAAATGCTGGAGTAGTGGCAAAATGCTATTGATTTCAGAACCTCTCTTATGGGATGGTGTGAAATTAATACCTTTGGTCCAACGGTCATGGAAACATGTTTACTTACATGTACATAAAAGGCTCCCTGCCCCCCCTCTTTTATACAGGAACTCTTGATACATTACATTATCCACATTTTATGTGGATATAGAAAACAGGCAAACTCAAGATATTAATGGATGGCAAAGAATAAAAATGAGAACGCTTACCTTATACTTTATAAAAATAATTTGATTAGTTTTACCTAAATCGGGTCACTTGTATATCCCTGACACGTGTGCACCGTATGATGTGGGGACATAATAATTTCCCAAATCTATGCAGTGAGACTTAAAGGGGCCAAGGGGAAGCAACTGGAATGTGCAATAAGAAAAAGTGCAGAGAAAAAAAATTCCATCTCACTTGGCATCCTGCCATCACAGGAGTTCAAGAGCATTTTACCGGTGACTTCAAAGGGAGCAAGAAGAGAAATTGAAAAGTTCTCCATCATCACTGTGGTCATCTCAGATTTTATAAAAAGTTGAGGAGGAAAGGATATGCTTGAGGCCACTGCTGGGAAACTATGTTTTTGGAGTCTAGTGCTGTCAGAGTATCTTTCAGTTTCCATGAAAGAGTCATCAGCTTGTTAAAAATTTCATTTAATGGGACATGACAGCAGACGAGGGCACTCCTGACCAGCTGCCATGTTTGAAATGTTAAGGATCTTGAAGCTTGTTAGAATTAAGGGGCCGAGCAACAGTGCATTGTGGACTTAATCTAATTACTCTCCTAGGAGCAGGATAATGTAGAAGTGGGTACTGCTAGTAAAACAGGCACACCTAAACTGACCTCATGCAAAAACACAGGTAGTGCTTTGGCAGGTAACAAGAATAGTTTCTGGAGAGTGTGGGTATTTTAAATAAAATAGGAATATTTTTGGTAAATTCTGTCACCTTGGTTTTTTATCTGTAATGATTCCAGCAGGTTTTGCAGGCTTTCCATCTTGTTCTGTAGCCTCCTAGGTGTAGTCTCATTAGTTTCCATGGGCTGAGAAGCTAGTGAGAAAATTATTCATCAATATGTTATCACAGATTAAAAAAAAAAAAGTCATTATAAATTATTTGAACATTCCACCTAAAGTAAAGTTCTTAGAAAATAAAATTTCAAACAATAAAACTTCCAGTAGCAAAGAAAATGAGTAAGAAGACAAGGTTATTAACAAAAATTTATACTTAGCGGTATTTCTGTTTAAGTGAAAATACAACCACATTTCTATTTTGCCTATAAATTTCCCCATTTGGGGAATGGAGAAAAAGTGCTTTATGTTACTAAAATAGTATTTATGCCCACAACTTCTAAGTCCCTCTTTGCCAGTAATACTGCAAGTGTTGTGCAAAGGAAAACAGCAGCGTCAGTTGCATTTTACAGATGGAAAGCTAAGGTACAGAAAGATGTAACTTACTAAAGACAGGAATAAAACCAGAAATTCCAAGTCTTTGAAGATCCAGACCAGTGCAGAATTCAACAGGCATTGTGCCTGTCTGACTGAACACTAACACCCACAGACTGACACAGTCACGCCAGTACTTCACAAACAAGTACAGACTCCCACCCTGGAGCCTCTTCTGACCAGAACTTGGACTGTTTCATTTTTGCTACTATCATCAATTGTCAAATAAAAAGAGGCAAAAAAAAAAACCCCACCCCAAAAAACAAGGAGCCAGAGATGGAGGTAACTGGCTGACCAGATGAACAAACAAAACAACCCCCCCCAAAACACAACAAAAAAAGGATGATGCCACTTATCTTTCTCTTTGAACCGAGCAATGATTGGCAATTGACTGAAGGTTACCACTGTGACCTGCTAGATCTCCTGTGGTCTACATTTAAACAATTTGGGGTTTATGTCCAATTGCAGAGATATCCACACCACAAAGCCTGCGTGCTTCCTAGAACAGGCGCAATCCAGAACCGAGGCTCATTGTGGGGACGGTTGTGTTGCTCTACAGGTACAGAAATTTGCATGTACTCACTCACATAGCCCATTCAGTGCTTTGATGGGGAAATGCCACGCACATTTGCGCTCTGCTTATGAACAGGCATTTCTTAGTCGTTAAACATGCATTAAAAATACAGATTAGCTAACAAATATGCACTTCATCTTTGCACAGCCAGACAACTGGGGGAAGCAAAGGTCAATGAGCAACAATGTTAATGTTCTAGTCAGGATGACTGCTCAGCCCAGCTGTTTTGCACACCACTCTGCATAAAGAGAAGAACCTGATGTTTCTAAAATGCAAAAGATAAAGTGACTGAGGAGAAGTCTGCATTAATAAAATAACAACACAATACAGACATGCTAAAGTAAGGTTGAAACTACAAAAAAAATCCCACCGGAGAAGCAGGAAGCATTAGTCCTTTTGAGCTCCTTGGAGCTATGGTTAGATTTTTGCCTGTACCAGAACTAGCTTAGAGCTAGGTGTGCAGCACCTCTATTACGCTCCTATCTGCAGAGCTTATGTGCCCTCTAAGAGAAATGATCTTTTCAGACCTTGCAAAATAGAGAAATGTAATGTTTAAAAATGGTATTCCATTAAGTATTATTTGAAACTTTAGTTGCTTACCTGTTTTTCCTATTTCATCTACTCATTTTGGGGTCTTTCTGCCACTTAAATGCAATAAAGCAGTCCTGACAGCCTGGCTCGCTGGCAAGTAATTAATAGACTACCTTGAAAATGTTCATCGTCCTCACACATATTTGTGATGCAGGAAAGCTTATTTTTATCACTTAAGAGCTACACAGACACAGCCTTACATCAATATTTTCAGTAAACCCCAGAACTTGTCTATAACTGTTATAGGAACTACACCTATTACAAATATTACTATTAGGCAACTGTGTTGCCTGTTACTGCAAATATTGATGTTAAGCATCCCTACAGCCTATTTACCTGAATAAAGCAATTTACTAGTTCTTAAATTTAGTGGTGTATGGAATTTATCTCATCTTCTCTTTGTATAATACATTCATTAGCTGCTACATTTTACTCACAATTCATTTATCACAGAAAAAAACCTTGTACTTGAACAGAACTGTGACAAGGCGAAGGCAGTCTGATGTAAGCACAAACACGTCACTTTTAGGTAAGTGGGCCAGAACTGCTAAAGCAGTGCTTTAAAATGAACCATCAGTAAATTATGTTTCAGGAAATTTGCATACCGTAATTGCACTTGCTGGAACCACAAATGGAAGATCAATCCCCTGTCAGCCCTGTACGTTTGAGAATCGCTAGTGTTTACGTTCAGCAACATGAATGGGTTCCGGAGGCAACATATCACAAAGGTACATAAAAAATAAATGCAGTACGAAGTACAGGTACCACAACCATAAACTGTAAGAGACTGTATCAGTGAATGATGGTGGGACTCCATTGGTTTCTACAGAATTGCTGCACGGCTGAATTTAACCTACAGCTTGTAACTCACTCACTGTACTGTCTGGGAAGAGACCCAGCCAAGCTCTTTGGATCAGTAAATGGGACCGGACTTACTTATCTGGGGGACTGTGGCTGCACCATCTGGAGAGCCAGCCTTCCTTGGGGATGGTCTGTGCTCTGGTGAGGCGCTGGGGCCAGCTGCAAGGTCATCAGGTGGAACAGTTAATAGCAAGTGTACTGGAGACCTTTCTCTGTATTTCTCCTCCTGAGAGACCTTCTTGGGGGAGGATGTGTAACGAGGAGCTGCTGAGAAGATGGATGCACCTCCTAGGAGATATCCAAGCAAAGAGCAGTGAGCACACACCTGAAGAGAAACCCCCATACCAGCTCTGAGGTTATCTCTGTAACAATTACAGGGTTGGGTTCCCTTCATTGCACTCTTTCATCCTTTCCAGCCCTTATTAGTAGCCAAGGTAGCAGGAGACGATAGCCTCTTTGCAAAACATGCTTGTTTCCGTTAAAGTGATTGTCATGTGAAGAATGGCCAGTAAACCCGCCTAGGAGAAGGTAGGGCCTGCTTTTTTCTGCTTACTACTCACTTCATGTTTACTTCCAAACGATGGGAATATCATAGCTGCTAACAACCCAAGACTCCCTGTACATTACTGCTGACTTGGATCTCATTACTTAGGTGTAAGAAGCAGGAAAAAAATGATCTTGCTTACACACGTCTGCCATTTCCCTCCTTTCCAATAACTGATTAATATGCTTTGAATTCCTGGCAGAAAGAGAGTCATAAGGAAAAGAGGCAAAATATGCATAGAAATATGCAATCAACGGATTACGTAACATGTTTTCTTATGTATGGCACGCAGTGTGTGTGTAAAAAAAGGTTGCATGCAACTAGTGAGGGGAAGATTTACTACAGTTCTTCTCTTTTTCTTCCCATAGTCTGTTTCCTTACTCCTAACACTCTTCCTGGGATCTCTTGAAAATAATTCGGGAGGTTTCTAACAAACTGCCCTTGTTCAACTACTTCTTGAGTCTATGTAAAAAATGCTGCTTGCAGCTATTTTGGAAGCTAGGAAAAATCCCTGGATGTTGCAGTAGGTTTGCTAGAAGGCTGACAGTGACTACGCAGGAGATTTTCCTTAATGATCAGAAATATAAAAAGATGACCCATAGTAGTTACTTCTCAGGACAAACAGAGGAGTTCCAGCCTATCTCTGGAGCACAGTGGCTTAAATACTAATAGAGAATAATTAAATCTATCAGTGTCTGCAGGCAATTTTCACAGAAAATTCACAAAATGGATAATCTATAAGCAAAAAACCACAAGGCAGCTAAGACTAGTATCTTCAAACCCTGATGCTCAAAGCCATATCCTTGTATTTCTGTTTAGGTTACTAAATTCATGTCACCACATTTTAAAAAGTACTGAGCACCCACTACTGGGAAGGAAATCAACGGAATTTGCAATGACCTGATTCCTCTCAAAAGCACATCCATATTTAGATACCTGAATACAGAATTCAAGAGCCTAAATTTAGGCGCCAAAAATTTGACAGTATTATCCATGCTAATTACGAAAGACTATCGCTATTCATGAATAACTACCGTGGAAGATATCCATTTTACGTGTGCTGGTATCAGCCTCCATGGAGCTAGTGTGCAACAAGATACAGATTTTGCAGTAAGTGCAACAGAGACTTTGTAATAGCACCTGCTAAGAGGTATTTGAGTAAATGACCTAAGAAAATATACTGTATTTGGACTCTATTTTTTGTAATATTCTGTAATGTTCCAGTTGGACATTGATATGGCACATTCACCCTCAAATGTGGCCAGTGAAAACTTACCAAGGGATGTAAAGGGCAGGGTAACGTCTTGGGACTGAAGATCTGCAGTATGTAAGCATGAAGGATCCCTGCAAGCAAAACGATGGCAAAACTTGCATTGTGGAAGTATAATGCTAAGTTTTGGTAATGCTAGCTAGCCTCCACAGTGAGAATGTGAAGCTCTCATATGTAATCTCCAGTTCTTATACATGTAAATTAAAAGCAAACAATGTAAATAAGTTCCAGAGTTCGCTCTTAGGGGGATGAAACTAACATCACAGCTTTGTTTTGTAATTCCCAGGAAGCTTTTAGCATTATGAATAAAAAAATACAAACAAGCTCAGGACTGATGCTGTACTAAAAAGCCTTAGAAACTGAATCTCAAATGAGTACTTTAAGAAGCAGGTTACTCAGCTAAGTGAAAGCACTTCTCACCGTCTGAAAGTATCCTTTTCCGCGATCCTTTCAGTAGCAGAGTCTCTAGCTGCAGCCTCCCTGCATGGAAAAACATATCACTGTCAAAATCGCAGCAAAAGCCGTGCCAGTAGGATTGCTACCTGTCACATTTTTAGAAGATAAGCTTGTTTTTTAAGCAGAGTGCAATGGCAGCCACATTCTAATAGTGAAGAAAAGGCATCGTAAAATTGTTATACGAGTTCACTAAAAAAAGTCTATTAGAGTTGGAGTGAATTTAGACTACTGAAGTAATGGGCATCTTTGGGAAATAAAGGACTAGAGTCCTTATGAATACCGGGTAGTCATTAAGATGGAAAAAAAGATAATAAACTTCTGCTTTAGACAAATAATGCCATTGCAATCTTCCTCCTGGTTACTCACACAACAGTGCTTCTTCTATTTAGCTTCTTCAGACCAGCTTCCAGTTATTGGGTGCTTTTTAGCCCATATTTTACCTAATAGCATCAGACAACTACCATAAGATAAATTCTTGCCCTTTCCACATTTGGGCCTATGTCTTTTCTCAGGCACTGTAAATTCTTAGAGTACAGTGGTAGTTGATGAAAGAATGGAAATGGATCATTGATTAATTTCCAAAAAACAGCTATGCTCATTTTAAGTATGAGCATTCAGAAACATTTGGAAGTGTTCCAGAGAAGTAAAATCTTGCTGAATTTAATGTTGACCTTTTGTAGAAATGCTCCATTTCCACCAGTAGCTCTGCTATTCCATCTGTATCTACACAACTCCCCCCTTGCTAAGCATGCCTGTAGTATACAAAGTGCTATCTTTCTTTATTGTACAAAACCTTCTTGCTCTGTGTCAGCCTTTTTGCGACAACCTCAGCTTTGGAATAGACAAAAAAAAAATCAAGTTAAGATTTTATAGGAAATGGCACTTGCCATTCAGCATCTTATATTCTGATAAGGTAACTTTGGATACAACACAGATTTTAAGTAAGGCACTGGGAACAAAAGAAAAAAAAAATGATTGAGCTTCATCGCAGTTTTCCTAGGAGACAATCAACAAAATCTTAGCTCTGTTGAAGCTACCTAGAAGCATCTTGTTCCAGCTTTCCATATACCACTTGTGTATGTTTTGGTAAAGGTCCTTTATTTAATTAATAAAGTATCTACTTAAAAGGAAATCCATTAACTTCTACGGACTTCAGCAATGTCCTGTGGATGTCATTGCCGCATTTTTCTTTACAGAAAATGCCAAGGTGATGAATACCTTTTGGTAATCCTTCTCACTTGTTTAACACCAATTCTGTGGTATGTAGAAACACGAGCTTCGGAGATTAAGGACACAAGCCTGGTCAATGAATCTTACACATCACTACTTCATTGAGCTATCTCAGAATTTATCTACAAGGAACTTCTAGTCTTTACTAGAACATAAACAATTATTTTCTTCCCAATTTTTAAATCCATTTTGCAAAACAAGTCTCTTTTTATTTCTCAAAATAGTCTGTATTGTCCTACTGTATTCACTCGATCGACATCTGTATCTGTGTTGTCCGTGACCTTTTCAGAAAGGTGATTTCTCACCTCTTGCAAGGATCTGATTGTAGGCTGAAGACAGCAGCGCATTCTCTACTTGCACCACCTCTGTGTAGCATGATGTAGAAAGACAACATCAGAACTAGCGCTACCAACAGCACTGAGATAGGCATGTACTTTGACAGACAGCTTTGTATATTGAGGAATGATTAGGTGTAGGATTCTCCCATCCTCATTTCAGCTCTGCAAGAGAACACTGTTGCAGGGAGAAAAATTCTCATAAAATCCACATGGTCTGAACCATAAAAACTTGCAACCATATGTAGAAAAGAACAGTTTCTCCCACTGCCACCATAAACAGAGAACACAGACAATAATCATATATTACAGGCTGGCAAAGGACACTGTTGATTGTCATGCCTCCAAAGGACTCTATCTATGATAGGCAAAGTCAAGACAGGAAGAGTAGTACATTTACTACTTCAAAAATTGGACAGACAGACCAACTTCTGTGCGTGAATCCTTTTTCTGGTTGTGAAAGAGAAGCTTCTATATTTAAGCTGTCAAAACTTTGCATGTTGATAACAGGCAGATCTGTTGTTCAATAAAAATACCTGGAAAAGCAGAAAAACCAAGAATACATAGAATATTGGGATGGATGTGATTTTGTTCCACCAGTACATCTTATGAGAGAAGAGTCATGGTTTACATAAATTTGATCCTAATCAAAGTCCATGAATTATATTTTCCTTTATGAAGTACCCTTATGTTCTGGATTAGAAACATCAGAATTTGTGCTGTATTGATTTTTCAACTTCATGTATCACTGCCATTATCATTTGTTTGGTAAAAAAATAATTGCCTGCTTCAACAATGAGAGAAAGGATATTTACATAAGGCAGAAAAAGAAGAAAGGAGTTCTAAACAAAAATAAAAGCAGAAATGCTAACAAGCAAGCAATAAAGGCAAACGGTGTAGTCATCTTCGATTTCCCCACCACCTAACACATCTGAGGACCTGGCAAGCAGCAGAAGCTTTGGAAGCTTTCAGATTATCTCAAGCTTACTCGTAAACCCTACTGTCTTGCAAAAAGGCATCCTATACTGCTCCTGAAGCACATGAGTGGCCACATCCCAGTTTTAGAAGGCAATACAAGTACACAGCACACAACAGAAATAACAGCATATTACTCTTACACTGTATTCCTCATGGTTGCTAAAGGTGATTTTCTCCCACCACTACTGTCACCCTTGCCAAGATCCACAGAGGGAATATCATGGTCTGAGCTTATTAATTCTTGAAGAATCCTCTTTAGATCCTGCAGTGGTTCTTCCTTCAAAATGCCTGGCTTGGAAGGCATCTGAAAAAAAATCATTCAGTTACAAAGTATTTATAAAGGCACTCCCTTTTTCAATTCTTACCAATTCAATTCATCGAAAGTCACATTCTTCTCCCCCTCTACTCTTGTCTTACCAGTTAGAAACAGGGCGGGGTTTTTGTAATTTTAGTTAAGAAGTGTTGGAGGCTACATCATGATAACTTGAAGACTGTCAAAATAATCTGTGAATATGATTGCACTCTTATCTGGAAAGTTATCCGATAGAAATGTGTAAAGCAACTGAATATGATTGAGGGAGAACACAGCTAACCTGCATTTTGAATAAATGTAAAAAGGTTACGACTACTGTTTCAAGGTCAAAAACATTAAAATAAGCCTTTAATTATGAAAGCTTCTCCCCACCCAATACAACCATTACCTCTTTCAGTACTCAGAAGCAATAATCTTTGCTTATGTGACAACTCTGTTTTTTGCTTTTTTAACCTGTGATCCCAGGTATTACTGTACAGTACACAAACACAGCTCTGAAGACAGAAATACTAGTGTATCAGGGTGTTTTCTAGGCACTCATTTCTGTAACAGCTGAGTTGTCTGCAAATATAAACCACTTTATTGTCACAGCCATACTCTGAGATGAAGTGCAATATTATTCTCATTTTACTGATCAGGACTTGAGGCAAAGGCCTGGCTCAAAGAATCCCTTCTTTCTGTAAAGAACTGGATCTTTCAGACTAGTCAGCACTTCCCATGTTCAAAGCACTGCTCCCACTGACTTACGCTTCATCTGTGGATGGAACTGGCTAGAAACATTTTGCTAACATGTTTTCATTGAAAAAAAAGTCTTTTCCAAAGGGAACACACTAGTTTCAGCAGAGTTTACGGAGAACAAATCCTCAGCTTCATAATGGATCAATGTGATACTGGGTCAGACCAAATCCTTCTTTCCCACATTCTGGCTAAGAAAACAGGCTATTGAACAGGTAGGGTGTCTCTCTCAAGTGTTGGAGCTGCTTCATTTTGTACAACAACTAATCACGCAGGAACCAAGAAGATTCAAGTAGACCTTGAATCAAGTTGTTCTCCTACAACCTGTTAGGTCCTCACCATGGTACTACATTAAAAACATGTCCTTTTTCCTTCTTTATCTTCAGAAGTATAAATTGATTAATGCAAAGAAATGAGAATGGGAGTGCCCGATGCCGCAGAGATTTCACAGAATTAACTATCCTTTGTTCCTGGATGTAAATGTTTGTCACCACATCAGAAAGTAAAACAGAAAATATTACTGAAAAATATCTGCACTAACTTGTAGTCTCCTACAGATTTTGAGGTAAAAATTAATGAAAAGACCTCTTCCAATTTCTATGGGAGATAGATCACGTCCCTTTTGGAGAATTATATAAAATCTATACAGAAAGTACCAAAAGATTTTTTTTTTTTCATGAGAGATTTGAGTTGATGTTTTCTGTAACGAAAAATTAGAACGACACTAGCATCTAATTTAAATCTAAATGTAGATGTACAAAAACAAAAGGAAGGAAGGACAATGATGTATCTTTTAGGATAAAATTCATCAAAATCAGTGAAGGCCAGCTTGGAGAACCATTTAAGTATTAAAAGCTACTACAGGTCAATCAGATGATGAAATTTAGCAGCAACTACGTACAAGTCCATTTTCATTGCCAAATATAAGTGATTCACAGCAAGTAAAGCACTAGCAAAAAAAAAAAAGTGAAAACCAAACTGCTTACAGATCAGTACCTTCAATTTTAATAGTTTATCAACGTTATTGGTGACAGAGGTAAGATAAACTATTACAATCTATAGAATTTTTTATTGTCCTGTTGGCTTTTACGTATATTTCACAAACAGAAAAAAAGAAAATCTGAAAGGCCGTAACATACAAGAAGCTACAGAAAATGATTTCATCTCTGGTGTTAAGAATTCACTCTTGGACACTCCTACCAGATGCTCTCCCATTTAGAAATTCCATGTTATTTTTACTCTTTGGAACATCCCCGTTTCCCGTGCAGTTTCCCATTTTAAGGCAGGTACTCACATGAGGCGCACAGCTGGCTAAGCTCAGGGAAGGTGGCGCGATAGCAGAGTGCAGGTGGGAAAGAGGCACCATGGGCCGCAGCTTGCCTGAAGCAGAAGCTGACAAGTAGCCTGGGCCCTGCAGCTCCTGTGGAAAAACATTAGCCAAGCAGAACAAGCAAGTATAGCTAAGCAGAATAAATGGGTAAATACAGCATGCCCTCTGTAACAGCGCATCTCTTTTAGTCAAATCTTTTACAATATGCAGCACTCAATTCTCAAAGCACTTCCTAGTATTTATTAGGTGTGCTCAGACATAACCGTTTTAGTGACTGAACTGGGTGCAAGAGTGGCAGTTTCATTTTTTTCAGAATTTTAACATATGCTCTGGAACCACTGAAGTGGAGGATATCTCAGGGCCACCACAAAATTAAACTGTCCCACAGTTCTTGTAACTTTTTTCCCCCGCCTGGGTGAGAATTTCTTCCGTTGGAATATGAGATTCCCCACCTTTGCCTTTGTTCATATGAAGTACTTTTTGTATCGCTTATGTAGATTTGTTTTTTGAATGTAACATTTCATTTCTCACTCAAAACTAGCAACTAGGGTGGGTCACTAAAGTTAACAATAATTTCTTATGACAAAACTACTGTTTCAAGGGTACCATTCATTTATAGCAGTAGTTTCATTGCAGCCTTAATAGTCTATGGTTATAAATAAGGCAAAAATAAATAATATTCTCTATTAAACTCCTTAGTAAAGATAGATATTGGACTAAATCTATTGGGCAATAAAAATTCTGGGCTCTATACAGGCTCTACATTACTGCATGATTTTCCCCATATCCTATCTTTCACTAATGTTATATAGTTTGACAGATGTCAATTACATGTCTTCCTTTTTTTGTCCCAGATGCCTCATGACTGAATTTCCTTTCTCCTTGCTAACATCTCTCTTTGCTTCTTAAAAATTATTTGTGTGTGCTGCCTAACTAATTAGCATAATCAAATTAAACTCAGAGCCCTTGTTTCCAGCCTTTATGTAGCTTTAAGGTTGCTGGTTTTATTTCAGGCCCGAAGAAGGATGTGGGTGCCCAAAAGCTTGTTAGCGTTTTCTCTTTCTAACAGTTACGCTAGTAAAAGGCATCCCTACAGACCTTGTCTCTCTAATTCATTTTTCATAATAATGCCATGAACATTTCTAGCTTTTATTTGCCTAGGGCCGCAGGAAAATGCTGAAGTGTCACTGAAACCAAAGCTCAGCAGCTGAAGCATATGGTCCAATATTCCTGTTGCTGTTTAATCTTTTTGTTGCCCTTAATGTAAATAGCACTTCAAAGTAACTGAAATTATGGACATGACTTGTGCAGCAATGAGGTATTCCATGTAAAAAAGGGTTTCAAAATACAAACTTTTTAGAGTATTTGCAATAAATAGGGTTAAACCTACAGTTAGGACACAAAGTAGCGCACCTAACTTTATACCCATGCTTCTCAGTAATGTACTTACTTTTACATCTAACGTATGCTGCAGTCTGAAGCGCATAGCTTCTTGTTCCTGACACTGGATTATGCACTGACATTCTGCAAAGTGCATGGATACCTGTAAGAGAGGATAGAAGAGGCCTAAACTAATTTTGCTAACTTTCTGTGGATTATACTCTTTTGTTTTCTTTCCGATAAAGAAACAACAAGCTACACATACAGATGCTGTATTTATCTACTGCTATCAGTATAGAAATACTGCAAGATGACCAGATGCCTTTCCTGATAGGCTTACAAAAGCAACTGACTGGTTATATGATCCTAATAGCCATAATACACACACCATAATATCACAGAAGGGAGCTAATCCTGTCAGGGACAGTCCTAGACCTACTGAACACCTCTGGCATTAGAAAATTCAACTGTGGCAAAACTATACTCAAGATTTTAAAATGGATGGCTGATAACTTTGTTGACCTGTCTTTGTTGTTACCTACTCTTTCTTCTTTAAAAAGTTTACTCTGAAAAGGTGTGAGAAGATCTAATAATGTAGCTATTTTTCACTGAGTACTTATCAGGACAGCAAGACGACAAGAGGAAGCTCTAAGCCAAAGCACAACATGAGAAAGATAAGATTTTTATGAACCAGACTGCTTTTATCACTCTAGCAGAGTTCCCTCTTTGGTTTTAAAATAAAACCTGGCTCTCTTTCTGTGCTTCTTTATGACTGCCACTGAGGCAGGCTCCCTGAGGCACTGTGGATGTATGGTTACAAGCAGCAGCTTTTTGAACATTTAACTCTGAATCATTAATGATGAGCAAGATGGGCAATTACACTTTATGATGTTTATACAATGGATGCTCTGCAATGGTGTATACTAACATCTACAAGCTACAGGCTTGGGGAAGAGTGGTTGGAAAGCTGCCCGGCGGAAAAGGACCTGGGGGTGCTGGTCGACAGCCGGCTGAACATGAGCCGGCAGTGTGCCCAGGTGGCCAAGAAGGCCAACAGCATCCTGGCTTGTATCAGGAATAGTGTGACCAGCAGGAGTAGGGAAGTGATCGTGCCCCTGTACTCGGCACTGGTGAGGCCACACCTCGAATACTGTGTCCAGTTTTGGGCCCCTCAGTACAAGAAGGACAGTGAGGTGCTGGAGCGTGTCCAGAGAAGGGCAACGAAGCTGGTGAAGGGACTAGAAAACAGGTCTTATCAGGAGTGGCTGAGGGAACTGGGGTTGTTTAGTTTGGAGAAGAGGAGGCTGAGGGGAGACCTTATCGCTCTCTACAACTACCTGAAAGGAGGTTGTAGTGAAGCGGGTCTTGGACTCTTCTCCCAAGAAACTAGCGATAGGACGAGAGGAAATGGCCTCAGGTTGCGTCAGGGGAGGTTTAGATTGGACATCAGGAAAGATTTCTTTATCGAAAGAGTGGTTAGGCATTGGAACAGGCTGCCCAGAGAGGTGGTGGAGTCGTCAGCCCCGGAGGCATTCAAAAAAGGTACAGACGTGGCACTCCAGGGCCTAGTGTAGGAGGCATGGTGGTGTTAGTTGATGGTTAGACTTGATGATTTTAGAGGTCTTTTCCAACCTTAATGATTCTATGATTGTATGACACAGTACAACCTTTACCAATTTCTAAGGATTGTTATTTAGTGTACCATATCTGCTAGTTTTCAGTGAGAACCTGCCTCCACTGTGTCTCAGCTTCTCTGTCAGTTGGCTAGTACTGTGCACAATGATATATATTATAAAGAAAGTTAAGTTTCCAGTGTGAAGCATTTAAAGTAAGAAATGCCACACTTGGGAGGAGGTATCACAGTTACTTTTATTATTTTTTTGAAATAATAAAGCAATTTGAGAACAACACCTTACATAGAAATTTACATCCTGAAAAGCTAGAATTCTGAGCAGCTGGAAAAGACTCTTCCTTCTGGAAGAGCAGCAGCTTACCTGTAGGGCACCTGGGATTTATCTGCTAGTCAGACCAAAATGTACAACCTAGCCTTAAGAGTCAGGTATGTCACTAACAGAAACCTCAACTAGAAAAGGCCAATGAAACAACACAACGTTCTTAAAAATTTCCCTCACCCTGAGGGAACCACAGCTGGCTAACTAAGGTCCCAGAAAGGGCTGAGCATGGACAAGTGTGTTGAGTCAGTGTGTGCCCACACTCGCTTCCAGTGGAGCTCCTGTTATATTGAATAATAGTCTTTCTCACCAGGGAAAGGAGCTGTGCCAAGAGCCAGTGGAAGGTCTGGAAGGTCAATCTGCTTTAAATTCCCTGCAGTTTGTATTTCCCTGAGCTAGTAAGGAGTAAATCAAGAATCCTCTTAATTAAAATAGAAGCCTTTTACCATTAAAAAAACCAGAAGACAGTCTTAAATATAGACACCTCTTCAGGTAAGTATCTTACAGTACAAGTGAATAGGACAACCTAGGTAAGAGGTCAGACATTTGCTCTTCCCAAGTGACTGCAGAGGAAAGCACCCAGAAGTCTCACTGAACTGAAAGCTACCTAAAATTACCTTATCAAGGGCTGTCTCCATCTTAGGTATTTTTTCTTTCAGACGTTTGTCTTGTGATCGCAGGATCTCCAGTTCCCCAGCAATCCTGGTATTTTCTGCTGTAATATAGCTCAATTCTTGACTTAGTTTACTATTTTCTTCTCTGAGGTAATGCTTCTCCTGAATTTAAGATAAGGGCAACAAAGTACAAGTCAAGAATTTGTAACTACCTACATTATACATACTTGTTTTCTGCAAATCTTTTTCTCTTTGAAAGATCTGAATGAACCCTTTCAGAAGCTTAGCTATTGCACCTTGCAAAAAGATAAAGTTATTCAACAAGAAGATAGGTCTTGTAAAGAAAAGTACAATTAGATTTGTCCTGATGAAGTAACAGCTCGGATTTTAGATCCATTTTGAAACTGGAATTTTAAACTTCAGGATCCACAGGATCCAAAGCCACTAAAGAAGGAGAACAGGTTATAGCGAACAGATATAAGCGATCATTCAGTAAACTCCAGTTATCAGTAACTGAATGATTTCTGTGTCATAGAAAATGCTAGAAAGACCTCAATATGCAAGACAGACCTTGACATAGAGAGTTTACAACAGAACTGCAAAGAACTGCCTCAGAAAACGAGAGGAAAGCACTGTGGGCCAAATTCAGAAGGATACAGAATGCATTAGTTGACATTTTTAAAAAGAACTGATATGTAAAAGCCTGATTCTCATTGAAACTAGTACTGTTCTTTCTTGGAGAACAAATATAAATTAAAACCTGTCTCTGTGCAGAAGGCTAATTTATGTCGTGGAGATATTCCCCGATATATGCTAGCAGGAGGACAGGGAAGGTGCCCATTACATCAACTAAAATTCTCTTTGGTCCTTCTTGGGCGATTGCATTTCTCCAAAGAAAGATTTCTCTAGATACGGTTAAATACTTTTACACGGAGCTCTTGTGACCTTAGCTGCATTTGTCATTGCCTCTTCCAACAATTTAATCTTGCTCTGTAACGCATCTATCTGTCCTCTCTTGGCTGTGATCTGCTTCTGCATTCGCACTGCAACTTTCATGGCTGTAAAAGACAAGGTTAACTCTCAATGAACAACATTGATTATGCATTCTGAGTTCTGACAAAAGACTCTGGAAGTCAGTTATCAGCAATATGTTAGAGTAAGGAAGCTGAACCAGGATCCTATAGTCACTTATGTGTGCAAACCGCCCATTAGAATCAGCTGGAGTTTTGTCCAAGGTAGTGGCACCAGACCCATCACACACACAAGACAAGACGACAGCATTCCCTGGAAATCTGCGTAACGATCACCTGAGAAAACTCAACTCATGGTTTAAGTTTTACAGCATGTAGTAAATGGTAAAATAAAAATACATTGTCATCTGCAATATTGTTTATTTCAAAAAATATCTGGAATATTATTACAACATCCATTGAGGGATCAATACTTACAAAATTCCTCTTGTTAGAAAGACAAACACGTCTCATTTTTGGGAAGTTCAATCCATAATTACCGTGGCCATCAGATCCCTCCATAGTCTTCAGAGCAGTCCTGGTCTGTTCCAGTTCAGCTTGGGCAGATTTCAACTGCGTTTTTAGTCTGTTTGCAGTATTTCTCATCTCCTCGATTTTATCCTGGTAATCCCTCTTCAAATCTTCAAAGTCCTCTGGTGAGAGTAAGTAAAGATTGAAATTATAGTGACAAAAATTATCATTCTTCTAGACTAAGATTACTGATCTGTTGCCTACTCTCTTTAACGGAGCATTAGATATGCAGATAGCTAAGACATACAGCAAATAACATCCATTGCTAACAAATGCACTAGTAGTTCATTGTCCTGCATGTCAGCAAAAGCTTCTGTTTCACCAGAAACAAATGTGTTCTTTGGTTGCTCGCCAAAGCAACAGTTCAATAAAGTGATATAAATCCACATTTCTGAGTTCCTGCTGCTAGAACCAACTGCATATTGTAGAAGTTAAGGGTATCAGTGAGACAGCATTTTGCTGTGGTCATTCTTCTCTCCAGCCACACTTATAACTAGACTTAAGTCTGAACTGATCTAATTTGTCAAGCATTCCCCTGCAACTCCGCTTCCCAGCTCTGTTTCTTAGATCTCTCTTCAACTCCTCCTATGTCACCCATACCCCTACAAGCCAGCCAGCTGTGTGCTCAGACTCTATCAACAGCTTGGCCCTAATTCTTCTATGGTCATTCACTCCAATAAGCCTTTCTTGTACCTCATTCACCCTGACAGTACTATACAAACCTATGGCAGACCTTCATGTAAAATCACAGTATCTGTTTAATTCTTACAAAACTTAATGAGTGTAGAAGTATAGCTGAATTGTGAAGACATGAATGTTACCAATGGGTATTTAATGAGAGTACAGGGGTGTGCAGAGAGCAAAGCATGTGAACAGTATCATCCGTCTGGCTGCAGTGCAGATTTAACAGAGGAACTCCCTGAATTTTGGTGGTTGCCTTGGGTCCAGCCCCTAACTTTTTTTTTTTTTTTTTTTTAATTTTA
>WAAD01029528.1:8106-55830 GCA_013389945.1 Fregata magnificens | reverse complement strand
TCCAACCTTAATGGTTCTATGATTCTATGAATACAAGGAACCTGATCACACAGATAGACTGGGGAGAGGCAAGACTCCTTGGTGCTGGGTGGAAGTGATAAGCTGTCTCGAATCTCCCTGCTGGGAGTATGCTGCTCTTTGGGATTGTCAAGTCTCTCAGCCCAGCTGGCTGTTCTGTGTACCTGTGGAGACTTGTCTTGTTGTTACCGTGGAATGAAGGGGAGCCAGCATTCAGCAGCCTGATGTTTTTGTATCACGTTTTCCTTAAACCAACTGACCAGGACTGCTTAAGCCATGTCTGCTGTATGCAGCCAGTGAAAATCTATGTTCCCTCACATGCAGGTTAAATCATCAAGATTGTAGATAACTATGAATCAATTCCCACAATTCTGCAGCCCAAGGAAAATTTGCTGGTGCACTGTGAGGGATTACAGCATATACCTCTGGACTGCCTGTGACTCGGTGCAGTCTTTCTGATGGACCTGGAAGGAGCTTTGTTCAGAGAAACATTAACGACTTTAAGCAAGCTACACATGCTCCGATTCTCATCACCCGCCTTGTTATAGTGAAGTTACCAGTGAAGTTACCTAGAACTTGCAGCAAAAATGGGGTGGCTTCCTCACTTTGGAATTAGTTTGCTGCAGCACAGGTATACATCTCCAGACAGCCTTTATTAACTTTTGATAATTTCACAGCTGCAGGGAACATTCCCAGACTTCCTAGCCACAGCAAACTGCCTTAGCATGCCTGGAACTGGCTGTAAAGACTGGAGCATTAGCTTAGCCAGAATTCCTGGCCATTAGCCTACCTCCTTGCAGCCAAAGCTCCTTGTAAAAGGTTACAGTAAACAACTTAAGACAAATCCATAAACCAAAGGCCCAAGAGATTTGCAACAGTAACGGCTGGCCACTGAGCACAATTTTTTAATTTTTTGTTTGTTTTTTGTTGTTTTTTTTTTAAATCATCACTGTTCTAGCCTTTTCAACTAAGTGAAAAACTTTAGCTGCTGCTGCTGAACAACACTTGGAACTGAAGTTTTCCATTCTCAAAATCCAGGAGCCTTTTAGGGATATTAATCTTACTAATGAAAAATGGCTGTAGAAATCTATCCCTGTCAACCAGCCTCACCTACAGACTAGGAATGAGTAGCTCCCAAGTTTGGCTTGATGCTAAAGCCCCACTGAAGCATGGTGTATTGTTTTTGGGCTTGGTGCTTGTTCCATTTATGCAGCCACAAGGCTTTGGAGTCTAATCTATATGCATGCATTGCAGAACAAGCTTGCTTGCCTGTGTCTGCAGTTCTATAAAAATATATCTGAGTATATCTGAATGTATAAGTATATACACAGTCACACGTGGTATATCTGTGTATACATAGTATATACAGTCTTCACTCTTTCACACTCACATCCTCTCCTGTCCACACAATTTGACAGAACAGCATTGGATGCTAGCAGACTTGTACTATCCCATCCAAGCCCAGAGAAGAAAAGCAAACAGATGCAGTTCCTGTCACATCTGGAGCCCAGACATACAGTAGGGGTTTGGACAGATCCTCTGGAAAGGAAATCCAGCCTATTCTGCAACGTGGCGGTTTCTAGCATACCTCTGTGCAAACACTTGTGGCCAAGGCTGTGTTACTAGTAGCTGAAGGCCATTCAGCACAAGCACACTCCCAATGGGAGCAATGATGGGTTTGCAGATGGAGCACAGGACAGAATGAAGGAAATCTCTTTGAAACAGCCCAAATCTCTGGTGTTCCCTTGGATGAATCATTTACACTGCCCTTTACCTCCATTTTAAACAGGTGTTAAAAGGCTAATCATTTATAAACTACGTGCGCAGGGGCACAGTAGAAGGCAGAGAAACAGAGCCAGTCCTTGCCAATTTGCTACTCTTAAAGAACTAGTCATGCCAGCTATCTGGGTATCACTGAACAACATTTACACCAAGCCCTAGAAAGGCTGCCCTGGGCATCCACCCAGCTGGTACACAGGAGAGGAGCTGGGCCATCCATGGCTAATTTATTAGGAATGGGGGTGATGAATCTTGTCCAAAGTTACCCTCAGAGAAACTAATTTGAACTTCAGTGGCTCTTCAGATGCAAAATCCAGCCTCACTTGTCCTGGACCCAGACCTGATAAGCCTGTTGCTGACAGTGCCTGAGCCAGCACTTTGCATGACTGGTCATCTCTGCAGCAGACAGGGGAAACGATGCATGCAAACAGAACAACATGTCCGCCCACTTTGCACTACCAGAATATCACCCCATAACTGCTGTCAGGGGAAGACCAAAATTGCATGAGACTATTGTTTTAATGCAGTCCTCACCCGAAAGAGCTCAAATCAATTTGCAACAAAGCACCGAACAATAAAAAGCTGAGAGCCCTGAACAGCTCTTGTACTTCCAGCCTGCCCTCCTCGCTCCAGGATTGTTCCTAGCACACCAAGTCATCTAACTACAGGGGGGACTGACAGCAGTAGGGCTAGAATCAGAGCAAGTTTTGCCCCATGCTTTGTGTTTAGAGCCTTACCCTCTTCCATAGAGCAAAACAGATAACCTAAATCCCTTTACATCTTTCACCAGCAAGACTAGTTAGCCTGTGCAGATAACCATTTCAAGCAGCTTGAGTAGTAAATAGGTTTTATAGGACACAGCTTTGCCTAGGGCTTGTGGCATTTCTCCATCAGATGCAGGAGTTTCATCCCTTGCTAGCTTTGGGAAATCTCGCAGATAAAAAGCCAACAGCTCTTCTGGCTCCTCTTCTTCATTCCTCCCTGTTCTCATTTAGAAACAACTTGGCTGATGTCTCAGACATCAGGAGGTGTGGGGGTGGAAAAGCCACCTTCCATCATAAAGCCTCTGACTTAGATCCAAACTACCAACTGGACGTAAAAAATCACTAGTGTAAATGCAAAATGACCAAACTGGTCCCTGAGAGGATATTTCCAGTGTCAGATTACAGCTGTGGCACACAGCCTGGCTGAACATCAGACAGCAACCACCATCATCAGCCTGAATCTGGCCGCTTGTTTACCTGCAAGTGTCTCCTTACATCCCTGAGATAACACAGTGATGTCTGTGCTGTGTGGACATGTAATGGCTCCTACCCCACATAGGTTAATATCACAAGCAAGATGGTGGAGAGGGGAAACAGACAGCACTGAAATAACTTGCCACAGCAGGAGAAGCAGTGTCAGTCCCCTGAGATCCAGGACCAGAACAAGAAGGCCATCATTCAGCATTAGGAGCCCAAGTCTGGACCTCTTATCCTAACTCCTTTGGCAGTCACAAAGGAGCCTTGACAGGTATCTGTCAGTAGAGGGAGACATGGTCCTGTTGACAAGCCCAGTGCATTATACGTTAGTTTCCTGACAGCCTGAGATGGGCTCACGTTTTAGAGGAGGCTGGTGGGGCCGTATTCCTAAGCAGGAACTCATCAGCCCTTCTTCAAACCACTGCACTAAGCTGCCCCATCTTACCTTGTCAAGCTTTGCCTCTATCTCCACCACATCTGTTTCCACTTCGTCAATGGTTGCCCTGCAATGACAACAGCAAAAAGAAATAATTAATTGATTGCTTATGATGATCGGGAAAGAAGCCAGGAAGTCCCAGATGAGTAAAGATCAGAGGGACTAAGGTATGTGTGCTGGTGGTGGGCAGGAGGAGGGATTCACACTTCCCACTTTGGAGTTTCCTGCTGCTACATAAGCTTGGAACTTACTCAGGAGAAGGATCACACCTCATCACGAATGAATTCCACAGGGCTGGGAAAAAGAGATGGAGATTATGCTATTTTCTGTCAGTGTAATGCACAAATTCAGGTGTGCTGTGGTAGTCATACACAGCAAACTCATTTAGTGGCCTTGTTCTGATTCTGCAGGCTTGTTAATTGGTAGTAATGCTAAGTGACACAGAAATAACCATTGTTACACCTTAGCCATCCATTCACAGGCACAAATCGCTTGCTTCAGTACCACCAAAAACCATTTTCTAGGCTATAACTGTGCCTGAAGTGCAGCCACATGGCAGATGATGTCCTTTGAACCTTAGGAACCATCACTCAAGCAGAAACACATCTTGGTCCTTTTGTCGCTGAACACTGTAAGCCTCTTTCACACGTGGGGCTTTGCTTGCATACGGATAAATCTGCTTCATGATTACTGGATCTGTTTTCTTTCCACATCACTCGACAGATGTGACAGTAAGAGGCGAGCAGAATCCAGCTGCAAAGGTCACCGAGTCTCCCTCACAAAGTGAAATATTAACATGACATCAGCCATTTGCAAGAGGCATTCCCAGACTGAGGCATGTGGTATGAAATGACTTTTTTGAGGCCAGAGTCCATCAGTAAGCACTGTAAATCTGAGAGCATTCCCTTGCAGAGCTGCTCACTGCTATATGATGTCTATACTTGGACAGTTGTTTCTTTAACCACACACCTGGAAATGTGGTAAGCCTCACACCACCCTTATGCACCAAGGATATGCAACCCAAATTTCACTGCAAGGAGCTTCTTAAGTTTATGGGTTTCTAATTTAAAAAGTTGGTTCCTGAAATATTACACTCAGGCTTTAAAAAATCCAGCACTGAACATGTGCCAGCTGAAAGAACAGTAGGGGAGAGATGCAACTTAGAGCCACATGAATCAATACTGCTATCTCAGCAAAAGGATAGGACACCCCCAAACCAAAGGGAACAGCAAAAGTCCTGAAGAAACCATTAGAGTATGTAGTAACTCTGTGCTTCTGAGGCTCTTGGTGTCTTCAGTGAATTAGTGAATGATGAAGACAGTGACTGTCTTCACTAAGGGACATGCTTCTAAGAGAAAGAAGGATAAATTTAAGAAGAAAGCCCAAAAGGTCACAAAGCTGGGATCTAAATTTAAATTTCTGCCAAGCTGAGGAAGGGTTCAGGCCAACAGCATAGTACTTGTATGTACCTTACAAAGATTACACATAACCAAAGTAGCACAGCACACTCAGTAACATCTATTCTAAGCATTCTTCAATGGGAAATATGTATAATACCTTACACAGGTGTGTGCAGTCCCCATCTGTAAGCTATGAGACAGCCAACATTTGCTATAGTCCTGTGTAATCCAGGTGGAGCAAAGAGGAAAGAGTCTGTCCTCACACAATATTGGAGTAAAACAGAACACCCAATGTTGTCAGGTCTGTCCCTAGCATCCAGGAGATCTTCAGCAGCTTCAGACAAACCCTGCAGGAGAGAGCAGCTTTTCTACCCATGCACACCGTCCAAAGCCTCATGTGGGCAGTGAGCAGCCAGCTGATTGGGACATCCTGTGTGGTACACTCTTTGATTAATGACAACAAAGGCCAGGTGATGTCATATGACTGTGGGATCTCCCCTCCCTGCATGCTATGCCTGGCCTCTCCACATATCTGTACTTCAAGAAGGCAGCACATAACTGATAACAAGGTGGAGCAGAGCAGAGCCCCTTCTAACACCATTGAATCCCAAGAAGTTGGAGTTGGTGGGAGAGCTAGGAGACATTGACACACCACCCTGCAAACCAGAAGGCTGGAAAGGCTAAATAATACATTGGGCATCACATGAAGAATCAGTGACAGAGAGTGACAGATTAGAACCCTTCCCCGGCAGACCCTCAATCTTGTCTGTCAACTTTGCTGGAGGAAATGGAAATCAACTACCTTTTTCCTGTTGGGCCGCCTGATCACTTTGTCCTTGACAATGTTCAATAAAGCAGCTTTTACATCTCAGCTCAGATTTAAGATTTGCATTGAGAATTAAGACTCCTCTCCCTAGTGTCTTTTTAAAGAGAATTCCCCCTAAGGAGTTGGTTTTCCAAGTCCTAGGCAGTTTGGAAATCTCCAGTCCCTTTTGGCTGCCTTTTCCCAGTAGCCCGTGAGGAAACACTTAGAAGTAATGAAGTTGCTTTGGAAAAGGAGCACCCAGGAGTACAAGGTCTCTGGGGCAGGGATTATCTCTTCTCAGGACTGCACACCACTTAGCACAACAGTGCCCTATGCATCCTGCGGCCTCTGTTAAAACATCAGTATAAAAAAGTTAATCCTTTCTTTGCTCATGACTTGCCAACTTGTGGGAGGAAGGTCCTTTCTGCTGCCTTGAGACTGCAGATGTTTTTACTGACATCCACACAAATACTCACAGACTAGGAGCACTGGATGTCTCAGCCATTTGACATAGTCTCCTAGTAGTGTCACTAAACCCTCAAAAAATTTGCAAGAAATTCTTAATTGCCTGGAGGTGCTCACTGGGAGTTCCCAGTCACATAACCCAATGCATTGCTGTTTGTGGTCACCTGTTACCTCTGTGCTACAAGAGGTCTGAATCACCTGGTTGCTCATGCCCAGGCAAAGCTGGCTCAGTGCAAAAGCCTCCACACGCTGGCCCCATTCCCACCTTGCAGATGCTGTCCGGTATTGCTGGTTGGGGACCCAGTTCTAAACAGCCCATCACTGCTTCAAGGGAGTTAAACAAAGCCCTGAATCTGAGTGGCCACAAAGACTGTGGGTCTAATAACTGTCTTGTTGAATCTGAATTGGCTGCATATTCAAGAACTGTGATGTAACAGCTGTAACTCTCCTTCAGAGGTGACTGTCCTCCCCTTCCACTGCTCTCTTGTTCCCAGATGATACTACTTACAAGCAGAGGAGTGTCTCCTCCACCAATGTCCCTTTCCATTAAGAATTCCTTCTAGCCTGTGGTTTGACCACGCTACTCCCAGCCAGGGAGGGCAGTAGGGGGATGCTGGCCATTTACAGGCCACTTGTGACTCCACTGCTGCCCTTTCCTCATCTGGTTTCTTTTAACAAGCGAGTCTGAAGGAGAAAAAGTCTGCTGTTCCTAAATGAGCCGCAATGTTCTTCAGCTCTGTGAGCAGCAAGAAGCACTGAAACCCTGCCAATGCTGTGTGAGGAAAGGATGTGTCTCTACCCCCTTCATCCAAGAGCTCTTGATGTCATCTCAGCAAACAATACTCCCTACATCTTAACATAAGCCGAACATCAAATCCAGAGGAAACAGGCTAGGTTATTAATCACCATTATATATCGTAGAAGACAGCCTGGAATCTGCTTTCGTTCAAAAATACCGGATGCAAGAAAATACAACTACTGCCTGCAATTGGCTCCTATACTTCCTGCCATGCAAGGAGAAATATGTACTCACAAAAAGTTTGCTACCTGCTGAGCACTTTAAATGAAGCATATTTGCTACACCTTCGCTCACCCCACACATCACTTCTCTCTTCCTAGACCCTAGATGGCCCCTTCCCTGCCATGACGCCCAATGTAAAAGATGGTGAGGCCAGAATTTCAGACACAGATTTCACGGACACTCTCCATCTAAAGCCACCCTGAGCAAGCAAAACAGGAGGGCAGCTGAGCACTCTGCTTCTGAATGGAGCAAGCCCCAGGCTGTCTGAAGTTGCAGTAATATAGCATGGCTGCTCAGGAGTGTACTTGACCCCTGGCCTTCTCCTGTATCTCTAAGGAAGCTGGCAAGAAACCAGGACAGAGCAGGCAAGACAGCAAGAAACCATGTGTGTTCAAAATGGCCTTTTTCATCAGCAGTTCCTCAAACTGCAGATAGCTAGAGGCTAACTCTACACCCACCATGGTGGGAGCAAGTCTTTGTATGTAGGTTGTATTTGCGTAGGAATTCATTGAAACAACTCCCCAGCAAGGAATACTTTTGTGCAGAGTCCCAATGCTGCAGTTGCAGGGCTCTCAGTTTCCCTTATGCAAAGGGAGGTAACCAGTCGCTGCAGGTTTACAAGCAAGTATGATTTTCTGTGATAACAGCAGAAACACCAAGTATAGTGCATCTATTTCTTTTTTTGCACTTTTTTTTTTTTTTTACGAACAAGCTCTGTCTTGGGACGACACTGTAATGCCAGCCTTTGCTTTCTACAAATACTTCTCTGTCCCACCACAGGCACTCGTAAAAGAAAGAAATGCAATAAGGACATTACGGAAAATTACTAACACAGATCCATGCCCAGCCCACAGCATTGCCACCACTGTCTTTCCAAACTCTGGCCTGACTCAGGGACTCCTGAAATGTGAAGCTGCAATGCTACTGATAGATGGTGGCTTAGGTCCTACTAGCCAAGCACCTACTAGAGAAAGATCCATTGCACTTCCTGTTTTCCTGTCTGCTCACTCAAGCCATACAACCAAAAGAGACATTGCAAACTCTAACAGAAGGATCAGACAACAGATGGATGCCACTAGAGAATGAGGACCTCTGCTTCAGTGCAAGAGAAATGTTATACTCTATTCCCTTACTGTGTTGCAGCGCTCACCTGACCTGGCATCCCTCTCTTCTTCTTCCTGATTGTTCTGTGTACAACTGGTACCCATGCCACTGGGCAGCTAGGGACTTGCCCAAAGAAAAATTAAAGAAACAGATCTTACTGTGAAGCCCCTTTGACAGTTCAGAAGAGGTTATTTTAGTAGGTGTATTTAACAGTGGTCTTTTCATTGGCTTGCAAATTACATTTGATTGGTTATTAGTGTTTAGGAATTTCTTTACTTTTCAGTCCTGCTGCAGTGTTCTTTTGAACAACATCTCAGCCAGCAGGGGGGGTTCATACAATTGCTATTGACCTAATTCCAGAGAAAGATATATAACCAAATATCTGCTCCCTAGCTAGAGCAAGCTCAGATGTCAGTATGGCCATCTTCAGCACAAACACCACCCACAAGAGTATTTCAAAGCTTTGCAATATTCTCAGTGTTCCTCATAAGCTTTCAAAAGTGTCAACTTGCAAGCATTGGAGAAAGATGTAAAGACTTAAACACCACAGAAGGGAACGGGTGGCTTCTAGAAGACTGGGTGTGCTGTGAGTGTCCTGAAACACAGATGCACCGGGCTGCTGGTTACTGCGGTGTCAGCACAGCTAAATGACTTTGCCTTTCTGTAGCAGTGGGAGAAAGCACCATCATGAAGAATTCAGTCCTCTGTGCCATAGCAACAACAGTCCAGGAACTTTGTCCAGCTGACTGAAAAAGTAGAGTGCTGGGTAATCCTTTCTTTGCTTTCCTCCAAAACTTCTTCCAGCCTCTTCCTTGAGCAGCCCTCTGGGAGCAGCCTCTAGAATCCAAGCAGAAATCTAAACTCCTTCACCCTCACATCAGCTTGACTGAAAATAAAATCCTGGTGACTCATTATGAAAGTACAGACTCCCTTGTGCCCAGGGCTCTGGCCACAATCGATCTGCTACCAGCTCTTTGAAAACACAGCCAAAAAAGAAGCTTCTTTCTCTCTACTAATGCGGTGCTCAAGCTTTATTGCAACACATATGGCTGCCCTATACGAACGGCAGCCTGGCTGTGCCAGGGGCAAAGCTTTTGAAAGAAATTGAATAATTAAAGAGCTTCTTTCAGGCAAATTTCTTCTCTTGCAGCTATTTTTGTTCTCTGGGTTTGGAAGTCGTGTGCCTTCATGCATCGCACTCTTACTGCCAGATTCAATTTTTCCACTTGGTTTCTTCATGCTTCTTATAGCTGGACATAATATCCAGCTAAAAAAAGAGAGCTGGGATTTCTGGGGTTGCTTTTCTTTTCAGGAAAGCAACAGCAGCCGTTGTTTAATCTGCAGACATCAGCTAGAGGCTAGTGTAGCAAGGCAGTCTAGCAGCATATTTCCTGCCAGAAGGTGGAGAAAGCATCTATAATTTACTCCCCATTTTTATCATACCCTAGGAAAAGGAGTTGATATATTTAGACTCTCTGTGGAGGAGGAAGACATTTTGGGTCTGGTATCCACTAAGGTATGAATACAACCGACTATGGCTAGGAGAGCATGAAACTTGAGCTTTATATTTGGTGTACGGACTTGATATAAAAGGTTCCAAGTGTTTGATTTCAAGGACAGTGATCTCAGGGACCTATTCAGTTCCAGGACTGTAATGGAGTTCCAGCTTCCTTACAGGAAGCAAGGGTGAACATTTATCCATCCTTTCCAGTTACATGGTGCTTTTATATCTGAATGAAGTCCTTGGGGAGATGAATTACGAGGCCAAGATGTGGTCAGGGGTAGTGCAGCCATGCACTCATCTTGGATAAGCTGTAAGTGGAAGACAAAAGGACCTCAGTCCTCAGTCAAGTGCCTAACTCCTACCCTGCAGTGTCTTTTGCCATACACCTGGTCTTGTTGGCCAGGGATTTTTCTTTCTGCAGCTCTCGCCCTTTGCTTCTTAGAAAGCAATGTAAGTTCTCTAAGGGCTGGGAGAAGGTTGGAGCAGATCAGCTGTGTGCAAAAACAAAAGCAGTTCAAGTTCCCCCTTCTTCGCACCTTCTCCTCCTCCCTGACCAAATGATGTCACTGCAGGGCCTGCCACGTCAAGGGAGAAACCAGGGAGCAAAATCTAGAAGTAAGAGGAGCTGACTCCCTTGCTCACAAACTCACCACTGTCCCTCCCCAGAATGATGTGCATGAATGCCAGCGAACTTCATTATGATCTGTGCTATTCCAGTACATTGCAAACGAGCTGGTAATGAGCCAAAGCAGTTAACTGAGATCATCTTGACAGGTTCTGCTTCATACAGTCAGGACAGGCCCAGCACATTTGCTCCAAAGAGGTAGAAAGCTTGGGGAAAGAGATTATACCAGATTCTTTAACACCTGATTTGCCGTTCTTCAAGGGTACAACATGCCTCAATCCATCCCTGGGCTTTTGGGGTTCAAAATGTCCTTATTGTGCTCACTGATGCAGTTCCAGAGTCCACTGATCATGCTTCGCTAGAGAAATAATAGGTTTCAGTGCAACTGCTTACTGCAGAACACCAGCTCTGGGCTAAATTCTCTGCCAATTCCATTCCCAAATTTAAATCCTCCCACTGTTCCACCAGTGTGTCATAGATAAAAGGCAAAACCCTTTCAGTTACACAAGCAAGCTGAGAACCTGGAATAACTCCATAGGGATGAGTAATGCCACCTCAGCACCGCTGGGCTCCACTGCTCCATCCTGAAGGAATATAGAAGTGAGATGAACAGGCATGGCAAGTGGCACATATGATCCCTACTGAAACTACATGCTTGCAGTGTCCACAGCACTTGTGACTTCTGACACAAACAGAAAACCCCAGGCACAGGCAGCAGCCGTAGTGTGTACACAGGGATGCTCAGCACTTAGACCTCACACGCTCACCCAGCTGGAGGCATCTGGCTAGGAAACCAAGTGATTCTGACAGGAGGGAATTGAATCCCTTCACCCAAAAAAGCAATGTCCCCATTGCTGGGCAGCTAAAAGCTGTGTAGTCATGTCCTGGCTGGGTGCCCTTTGTGTTTCCTGATGCTGTGCTCTTCCTGCTAATGCTTTTCCAGGCCTTGGGCTATTTCCATTCACTAGGGGAGAGAAAACAATCCACGACCTCATCTGCTAGTCGTTCAGTGCAAAGCCGAGCCCTTCCAACTAAAGAGATGAGGCTTGAGTTTCCTTGCTCAGATAAATCAGCAATTCCCCAGAGTCCAGAGGGGTTTGCATTGTGAATTTTTCTTTGTCCTTTAAAGAAGCCATTCAGAAGCATGATTTTTATGTGACAAAAATCTTCCCAGAAGCATTTTTATATCCCATGGTGACAGGAATAATAAGCTATACTGCTATCAGAGAGCAGGCTCTGTGGCAAGAACACATCTGCCTTTCCCCTCTTGTGACTTGGTTCTACAAACTTTCATTAGATGGTCCTAACCAAGCACCAAGAGAATAATCACCCACAAAGCAAGAAAGTCCCACCGGCAAACTGATGCAGAAATCAAGTCGTTGGCATCACTACAAGCTGAGGCTGAGTGTAATTGTGTGGGTGCCTAGAACTGCATTTTATAAGCTGTGCTTGGGGTGCAGTTAGAAGGACAGAACTGGTTGAGGAGGACGGACAAAACCAGAGGGGAAATGACATCCTGGTTGAGGGGCACTGCCTGCGATAGGTGAACCACAAGGCCCCCTTTTTAGTTAGATTATCATTAGTCACCATTTGCTTCTGACTCTGCTGAATAATGGTCTTACATAAGAGATGGTTTATGATGACTGGAGCAATGAGCAGGCCTAACAAAACTGTTATTAGCTGCCACATAAGTCACCTCTTAGCCTTGACTTCCCCATTGCTAAATTGATAAACATTTGCTTCACGGTGACACTGTGAGTATTCAGTGATTAATCCATATTTGGCAAGCTCTGGGGGATCCTCAGGTGACAAGCTGACTACAGCAAGGAACAGTCATGTATTCAATTAATAAACCTTAGCATTAAACAATATCATATTACTAACCAGCTTAGGCATGAAGTGATCAACAGACATTTCTCAGAGAGGCCTGTCTGCATTTTTCACATTTCTTTTTCTTCATGGTGGAATAACACAAACGCAAACGTGTTCTACATGAAGGCAAGGACGGCAGAAATCCAACACCAAACTAGGTATTAAAAAGTAATAAAATGACGTAAAAATGCAACTATGTGAAGAAGAGAACCAAAAGAACATAAAATGTAATTCCGAATTATTAGCTGCTATAATAGCAACTACTTACATTTGCAGCTGTCAAAGCAACTCACAAAGCTGACTTAATTAAACATGTCCTTCTTTTTCCTTGGGAATTGCATTTGGTTTTCTTCACTTTTCTGGCAGGGAAACTGATGCACAAGAATACAAAGACTAAGGGGTTTTTTTCAGTATCGAAGTTAGAAAAACATAGGGCTATCTTCGCTTGCAGTCACCAGATTACAGGTTGTTAAATTTGTCGAGTAAAGGGCTCATTTGTTCCTAAGGCACATTTATATACAAAGGCTATCTCATTCACCATCTACAAAAAAGCTGCATTTTTACAGCCAAGTATGTAAAAAGCACCTTGGATATTTTTGCTCTCAGAAGCGCCCACCAAATATAGCTACATCTCTTTGGGGCCACACAGCTCTGCACTGCATGATCGGATCCTGCTCCAAGTGATATCAGCAGGACATGTGGGGTCCAAGCCAACTCCCATTGCAGTCAACATGAAGACACCCCTTGAGCTCAGCAGGAGCAGGAATGTTTCTGGAGAGCCTGCCTCCTCCCCTCTACCTCCATTGGTGCCAATTCTAACTCAGGCTGATTTGTGACTCTTACATATGTGATCTAACTGCTACATCATGTTACCACTCCCTTACAAGCCGTCTGTACTGCTGTCCATAAAACTCTCCCCCAGTTGGAGAGGAGAAGCTGTAGCCCTTGAACTCTGAACAGAGCCCCACCTGCAGGCCAGCTGTTCCCAGCTGCTGGCTTGGATGCACGCAGGCTTGCTCAGTTTCAAATCTCTCTTGCCTTGGATGAGTCATACATGAAACAGGAGCACCACATGCAAAGTAGAGCTTTTATACCTTGTGCTACACCTGATCAACATGTTGAGTGGGCTGGCTAATTCCTAGAAACCCACCTTGCACCAGGAATAACTGCATGCACGTGTGCATAAAACCCGCTTTGCTAGCAGCGACAAAAATGCCTGTCAAATCCAGGAAAATATCTAATCCATGCCTCGCAGTGACAAGTCCTCCACAGAAACATCTTCTGTGGCCAGGAAAAGGACTGCTTCATGAGCCTAATGTGTTTGGAAGTGAGCCACTGGCACATTCAGATCAAAGACAACGTTATTTAGCCACCCGGAGCATTCAGATCTCTGTTTAATACAGTTCCAAAACAGGCTGCTAAGGGCCCTACACCACACGTCACTACAATGATGTTCAGGGTCTCCCTTAGTTTAATGCTGTGGGACAGAATGAAGCATGGGCTTTCCAGAGCTCAGGACAGGAAACAGTAACTCCTGGATCCTATTCCTGATGGCCACAGCATCCATGGGATGCCACTTACCACAGTCTCTGTGCCCCATTATTGCTATTAAAAGACTGAGAAAAATGAATCCTTCCCTCTCTCGCAGGAGTGTTTGGAGGATTTAATAAATAGTAGTCGCAAAATGTTCAGAGAGTCAGAAGCTGTAGGTGTGCAAAGTGATGTTATTATTATTTATTGTGTTCTAGTATACACAGTAGAGACTCTGTTCTATTTGAAATGGAGTGAAACCAGCATTTGCCTTGGTGAGATTAGCTCTGCCTCTAACTAGACAAGGATGTTTGGCACAGACACAAGTCGTTTCTCATTCACCTCCTTCCAGAACCATCAGCAACCTGACAAGGTCACTAACAGCTCCCAAACTACCTTCCAAAGGAGCACAGACTTTCTCTAGAAATTCAAATAAGGTGAGTGTGTTCCTTCAAGGAAAGGGGGCCTGCAGGGGAAGATGGGATTTTAAGTTCCACCTCCATATCCTCGTCTTCTGCAAGATACTATATTTCTGGAGGTTTAAACTGAGATGAGGTAAAAGCCAAGCACTGATTACTAGTGGTCACTCTTTGAATTTTTTTTGCAAGACAGAAAAGTGATGCTTTCATTCCATGGTGAAACATGGCTGTGGATGACCCTACAGCAAGTACATTAGTCTCACTTCCTTTTGTTGGCTGTTACTGTAAGATGCAAAAGAGAAAAATAAGGAATCTGACATAGACAGACAGCAGAGTCAGCAAAACTCTAAAACGAAGTAGTTATTCACCTCCCTAAATACCTATCTGAAAGCTTCTGTGTCCTCTAGTATCCACTGTTCTTCCTCCTTTCTTCAAAAGAATAAGTATACTTTGCATCTCTCTGTCAATGTGAGCAGACAGCACCATGGCAACAGCTCCATGGTGACAATATCCATGACAACCAGATCCTGCAATTGCTATGGCTTCCCATTCAAAATGAGAGCTTGATTTGCATGGCTTTTTGCATTTGCTCGTGGAAACAGCATGGAACCGGTTACGAGATAGTCAAGCGTAGCCAAAGGTTTCTGAAGGTAACGAGCAGAGTATACAGGACAGTTTTGGCGATGTAAGTTCTAAGGAGTAATGAAACTGGATAGTGTCATTAAATACCAGCCCAGCATCCCACCTCAGCTGGAGCGTGGGCTGGAAAGCGAAGACAGTCTAGCTGAGATACTTGCTCAAGGCTACAGCCACAGCAAGTTTGTAGTTCTCATACACGAGGCAGAAGAGCAGCCACGCCAGCAAACTGCCATTTCAGACACACATATCATTTGTTAAAATACTGGAGATTTTAATCACTTTGTTGGTGCTGGTTCTGCCAGGCTCAACAAGCACAATCCTACAGGAGTATCTCCCAGAGGGATCTGAGAAGGGACTGAAGAACTACCCTGGATGAGAACACATACTCCCTCCATTAATTCCAGCCATTCCTGAAACCAAAAGCTCTCTGAAAACATGAACGGAGCCTTATATGCTCACGATTCACACACGTCGTATAGCTTAGGTGAGAAAATTGAGGTACAAAAAGGGGACTCATCTTGCGGAACTTCAAAAAGCAAATAAGCATGAAGTCCTGTGAGTCCTGGTCCCAGTCTTAAATTGGATTCCTGTTAGAGGAGTCAACATAAAACTGGGAAGAGGGATGGCGGGGAGTGAAACCATCCAGGAGCCAGGAAGAATACGTGGGAAACACACTCCATCTACAGGAAATCTTCCCATCCCCAGCCCACTAAAACCTGTTGCTCTGTCAGCTAAGTGGGGCTCTTATTATACCCAGCACTAATCCGTCCCTGCCATGCACACCAGACAAATGACACTGCCATCCCTCAATTACACACAGAGCAGTGGGATGCCTAGAGCTAAAGAGTGTTAATTTGGGATTAAGTTGCACCTGAGGCTTCAGTGGCTCCCTGGCTGATGGTCAGCGTAGCAAGTGCTGCTGCCACCTGCTTCTCCTTTGCTTCTTCTCTATTACCTCTCCTCACCAGCCCTTCACCCCAACTACACGCATGTGTGCCAGGCATAGCGCTGTCATGCTGTCCATTTAAAAATCAGCAGCCACCACTTCTTTCAAGCTCTGTTGCATAACAATTTCTAATCAGACCAGACTTTCCCATCACACTTCCACCAATCCTGTGCATGTCGATCCCTAGCCCTTGCTCTTCCATACCTCCATTCATTCTCTTCAGAACACCTGGCTCTCCACATGGTGGGGGAAGCACAAAAAAAAAGGAGCAGCCTGGATAACTGAAAACTCTGCATACAACTGAGGGGAAGTCAGATCCAATGTATTGTTGCCTGGGTTTAAGTTTGCTGAAAGGAGCTGGCTTCATAGTCTTGAGTCTGATGTGCACAAATTAGTCACAGCACATGAACAGCACTGTCCTCAGATGTCTCTCACTGGTCCCTCTTTCCTTCCAGAGAGGAACCACTTCAGCTGACATTGACTTCCTTGGGCCTTAGAGTCTATTGTTCTTTCCTCAACAGCAAGATCAGGACAAACTAGATTAAAACTCAGTTGAGTAGAAGACCAATGACTTCAGTAATGCTTAAACTCTATTTCAGAGCAGCAAGTTCTCAAAGTGCAAGCTTCATTTCTCTTTCTGTGGATCAACGGCAAAACTCTGCATTTATCATCAGGAGGATGAAATCTCATCTTTCTTATCCTTGTGAGGGTTCCTGGTTTTACTGATGGCGGTCTGGATCAGGAGAAAATGCCCTCAGGGAAAATGCCCTTCCATCAGCCCCTGAGCCTGCTGCTACCTGCTCTCACCCATCCTTATCAAGCTTCTGAGCAGGTTCATTTGCTTTCTTCAGATTCTTGGGAAATGCAGCTTGTTCCCTTGTCCCCTTGTTATTTAACCCCTTTCATCCCTCACTGCAAGCTCCCTGCCTTTTGTTTGTGTGCAGAGGGGGAGGGAGTTCCAGCAGTCCCTGCTGGCTGCAGCACTCTCACACAAAGGAAAAGTAAATGTTTATCTGGTTCTTTGGTATGTATATCACTGCTGTGCTTACAGCTCAGTAGAGAAGTCTTGCTGCAGCTGGAGTTAATGCCTTAGAATACCATATTCCAAGGGTGGGTCTAACTAGGCTGGGGAGAGTGCTATCTAGTGACTTGGAGCAGGAGTCTGGGAGCCAGTGCTCCTGGGTTGTATCCTTACCTCTGGCAATGACTCAGTCAGGTCATCAAAAATAACTCATAATTGCTCCCTGCCTTGGCTTCCCCATCTGTAAAATGGAGCTGTTTTCAGAAAGCTGTACTGTGAACTCCACTTACTGACAACTGTACCACATTCAAAGACCTTCAGATCAAAGATACTGTAAACAGATTACTATTAATATTGCCAGAGATTTACTAACACACCCCCAGTCCTGACAAGTCAATAGCCTTCCCAAGCATAAATGCTCGACACAGTGCAAACACTGACCTAGATTTTGAATAATTATGCTGGAAACTGGCACATGTGATGCCTTTGCTCTCTGGCTTTCAAGTCAGCAGCATTCACGTAAGTAGAGAATATATAGCACCTTTAGTTTCAGAGTTGTCCCTTTCCTACTGTCACTCAGTGTTTCAAAGTGTTAGCAATACCAGACCAAAGATTATTCTCTCTTTTTCCATCCCCAAACTGAGGTCTCTGCTGCTTGAGTGGAAGCAGAATGTTTGCTAGGTGCAAAACAAGGTTTGAAACACCCCATGACACTTCAACTTCCATCCAGGAAAGGGCAGTGTTGCTTGCAAATCCTAGGTGACTCATTGTGGTACAGGTTGAACATAGGGATCACTACACAGGGTGGCAAGACCAGTCTTGTGATGCCAACAGTGACCTGTCTGCAAGTGAAAGAAATTCCCGTAACGCATCAGTTCAATTGTCAGCAGAGAAGAGGAGAAAAGAGCTCCTTCCTGATCCTCACAGTGGACGGGTAGTATGAAGTACGGTGTTAGCGCACCTCATCTTACCATGTCTGAGTGTTGGGACGCTCACATATTACTAATCATCTTGACAGTGAGAACTTTTACCCATTTTCCATGCCCTCATTAAATCAGGATTTTTTATTATGTCCACCATCCCTGCTAAATGTGTGAACTTCCAGTTTCTCGTCTTTTTGGTACAACAGCTTCAAACAGCAGCGCACAGTGCAGCAAGAGGGAGCTTAGTCCTTCACAAGAGTCAAAACATGGAGTCATAGCTCAATTCTGAATGGATAGCACATGTGTGAACTGTACAAGGGAGCAGGCTTCAGAATAGGATGCGGGCTATATTACTCCATTGCGCTGACTGGAGCAAGGCTGCTGGCTTGCAGACAATAGCCAGGCTTCAAAGGTACAAAGGGCTGAGATCTAGGTCTTGTTATACTCAGTCATACAGTGCATGCCAAAGCAGCTCATCTGGCCAAGTCACTAGTGACATATTCAGAACTGCTCTTGCTTAATCAGGTTAAGGAAAAAAGTCCAATTTTACTAGAAAACACTGATTTTCTTCCTGATTTCTGTCTGTATAAGGAACCGGCTTCTGGTGCTGAAATCTCAGGAGATACTGGTTTTCACAGAACTGGGACTCTGCTTGCCTTATCTGCATGGCTCGCTTAGAGCATTCATGAAGCTATTGCCCCAGACAGTACAGTTCTTGCAGTAGTCTGGCTCTGGCAGTGATAAAAATCACAAGGCACAGGCAAGTGACAGGTTTGATAGAGAGTTAGTAGGGGATGTTTCCATGGCACTGAATTAACCTTCCTGTTCCCTTTACATGTGTGAATTTAGTACAGTGATACTAAAGTTCAGTAGTCAAGTCTGTTTTAAGATAGCACCTTGAACATGTAAGCCTCAGGGAACTGGGGCTTATCAAAGGGAGTGGTGAGAAATAAAAAGGAGGGTTCCACTAATCACCGTGGGAGTTTTCCTATGGAAAAGAGCACTCCTGAACAGGAAAGTCAACAACTCCTAAGCAGGCAGCCTTTGTAGTAGCTGGGCCTAGTATTTGATCCCAGGTCAGTTCTCCACAGATCGATATATGATCCTCACAGCAAAAGCCAATCAGAAGTGACAGGAGCTAGTCTGCAGTGTCAGAAAAACTACGTCTGCTAACGAAAATAATCTGTGGTTCTGTGCATGCACTGTATTTATGGGTTAGTCTCTCCAGATGCAAAGATCACATGATATGAACAAAATTACAGACTTTGCTGCCCAGAATAGGTTGCAATGGAGTGAGTCTGACTAAACAAGGAGGATATCTTAGTAGCTTCTCCCACCTGGGCTTGGGTGGTTGGAACACAGGTACAGGGAAGCCACCAGCTCTCACAAAAAAAGAAGAAAGCAGCAAATTCAATAATACAAGGCACGGGAAGATCCCTGACCAGCAGACTGAGGTAATAAGCCTAGCTGAGCACACCCTCTGGAAGAGAAGTGTCACAGGTACCACCAGGAGTAACAGAAGTGGGAGAAAATAGCTGGCCTCCCATACGCCTCTGCTGTCATCCTGGCAGGAGGGCACATGTTATTATACCGCTTCCATTACATGCATCCACCAAACGAACTGCATGCTAAAGGTGCAGACAACCCTGTCCTTCCCCACTCCCCAGACACCATGCTCCACATCCACTGTGCCAGGTCAACGTTTCTAGCTGACACCATGCGGGAAGAACACAGGCCGTGTCTGCCACGCTCCCCAGGCAGCTGGAAGCCTCACGGCAAATTTAGCGAGGGTCCTTGATCTTGCAGACTCAAGCAAAGCTAGACCAACAGAATCTTTTCAGGGAGGGAGAGACGATAGCATCTGCATGCACCTCACAATGCTCTCTGCAACTAGAAATTGCATGAGACTAGCCGAAGGATGAAGTTTAAACAAAAGCACCTCTTTAAAAACTTAACCCTACTGGGTTGTTACACCAACATAGAGTCCTGGCACTGTATTAGGATCATTATAAGCCACTGGGGAGTAGTGTGATCCATCCCTTTCTGTGCCAGATTCATGCACAATATGAATCAGCTACTGCTTCCATAGGCAGAATCTGGCATCTCTGTAGTACTTTCAACTCTGCGGTGTCCAGGTCATTCTGGGGGAATTTATTGAAAATGGCAAACAATAAACATCCCAGGGACCAATTAAGACAGGCTAAATACAAAAGGCTGCTTGAACACACACCAGGACCATCTTACTGGGTTTAGGGAGTCACAGCAAGTGGCAGGAGGGTGGTATTCAGTGCCTGGATTCGCTGGCTTGTTGGCCCATGAATATAGCTGCCTCCCTTAAGTGCTCGTCCTTGTTCCACAGCTCCTGAGAAACCAGAACTCACAGCTCTTGTCTACTCTGCAAGGCAGCCAAGAGGCTGTGCCGATGTCAGGGAGGAACTCTGAGATGCTCAGATGAAATACACTTGGTCCTATGAATAAGAAACAGTAGCACTAAGTAAATGGCCATCAGACTTGAAGGGTCTTGAAAGGGGCTATTTCCATGCTTGTCCCATTCAGCATTTCAAGCTGAGAGAGAAGCATGGCAACTTGAAGAACAAAGCTCAACAGTGAGATGGATGGAGACAGATGAGAACAGACATTAGACAGAGATACTTCTAATGACTCATTTCTGCAGTCCTGGTTTGCTGCGCAGCAAATGTCCTCTGCCCAGCCACACTGCACTAGCTCTGCAGCGCCAGCATTACACAGGACCTACCAAAGCATGCATGTGTGCATGAACCACCCACCAGCCGGGAGCCTGGTTTGCCTTGGCTGAGTGCTGCAACACAAATCATCAGCAGCAATGCTGTTTATTAAAAACAGGACCTGGCCAGGATCCTTGGCATAGCACCATGATACCTGGAGGAGAGAGACTCACTGAGGACAAAGTTTGCTTTTGACGCTTGAGGTCTCACCACATGGCTTCACCACAGGTCACTAAAGGCGTAATAGGCTCATGCTCCACATGGAAAGACTAAGGCAGGGAGAATAAAAAATCATCCATGCTTACACAGCAATTCAGTGACAGGTGTGAGAGTACTTACTCCCAGGGCACTGTTTTATGCTCTGATGCCAATAGCTAGCCAGTGAGAAAACTACCAAAGGTGGGTTAACATCAAGGCCTTCACTGACAAAGGCTTAGAGAAAAAGGCCCTGAGCCAGCTGGGGTTTAAACAGCGTGCATATGCAAACTCCTCAAGCGGATACTTGATTTTAAACGTGTGTCTCGCTCCCACCAAATTCAATGGGATTTCACATATATGTCTAGTGCTAAGCACATGCTTCACCCAGCTTGCTAAGTTGGAACAGGAATCAGAGTGAAGAAATGTCATTGTAAAACCAGTTGCACTGGTATAGCTAGTAGGATGAACTAGGTCCAGAGATATGCCCAGCAAGGAGTAAACTAGGAGTTAGTGTTACATACTGCTACGCTTAAATCCCTGGGTGCCTCACTGTCCCAAGGATGAGAGAGGAAAGACATGGAGAGCCTCTTGCCAAGCTGGCTGTGTGAAACACTCATAGATTTTTGTAGGCTTGCTCCATCTGCATTGCTTAGCATTAAAGAGCAATTTGGTGCAGAGAACTAGAGGTGTGCACACTAACAAACTGGAGTCCCACAAAAATGCCGGCCACAAAACAAGTGTTTTCATCACAGCTGAGCATCCCAGGCTAGCCTAGACAAAGTGAGGAAAAGAGTTGTTGCCCCAAGCCACAGTGGGTCAAACTGCAGGTTGCTAAATTTCTCTAAATAAAAATATGTTCACTATGCTTTTATGCAAACAAACAAACAAACAGCAAAGCCAGGCACAAAACCGAGGATGAGGTATTTTGGAGGTCTGCATGACTATTGTGTCTCTTTCACTTCTGGTACTGCCTAACGCAAGGACACCACAGATGTCTTTGTCTGTGGAACTGCATTGCTCTGTGACTCCAGAAGACATACTTTCAAACGCATGACATATCTTAAAATAACATGCACAAAATCCTTTTTGTGTGCCTGTGGCTACTGGGCTTTTCGCTGGAACCATTAAGTCTTTGATTTCTCTGGGTCCCATGTGATCACATGTTACCAGAAGCTGCAACTTTAAAAAAATTAAATATCACAAACTAATTATCAACTCCTAATCCTCAGCAACCTAATGGAATGACTGCTATGGCGTGAGAAGTGAATTTGGCCAGGAAGTGAAAGCAGACAGGCTGGATCTTCTAGCATGAGACACTGACACACACACTCCCCACTCCTCCCACAAATATCATCCTTAATACTAAGCCAGGAGGGCAGGACATATGCAGAATCAGCATGTATAGTGATAGTAGGTGGGTGATGAATTGCAGAATTGACTGTTAAATGTCTACCTATTAAATGGAGGCCTTAAATCACATACTAAATGTTTACCTGCACAAGTGATGAATTAGACCCTGAAAATGAAGGCTGCATACCTTGTCACTGATCTGCATCAAATTCATAACATAAGAACACAGAGGAAAATTTTCTGACATCAGTAGGGATTAAACAGGTTTTTGGTTAGAAAACAGATCTGTTTTATGCAAAATAGTGCAGCCTTGCACCTTGCTGGTAACGGTGTGGAGTGGCAGGTAGGCTCAGGGCCTATGACTCACTAGAATTCCACAGGAGAGTTGTTCTGGAAAAAAAGCACCACTGGCAGATGTTAGGTGGACTCTGCTATGCTGCACAAGCCTTCTGCCTCGAACCAGAAATAGCTGGACTGCAGATGTGTACAAGATTTTGTTTAGTCTATCATGGTTATTGCTGCGGAGAAAACTTTGGTTTACTCCTAAATATTCATTCTGCCCCACACATGTATGACCACAATGCACACACACACAGTTTGGCAGAAGATGCAGAGCCTGCTTGTTTGAAACCTAGAGCTGGAATACAAAGGCATTTCAGAGATTGATGGGAGCCAGAGAATGGCAAGGGGAAAAGACACACTGGCAATAACAAGAGATGCTGCAAGTCAGGGAGGGGGGCCAGGAAAAAGATGTAGAGAGGCAAGGGTAGGTTAGCAACGGGAAGTGCAACAAAGCAGGAGAAAAGTGCTTTTGCTCTCTCTCAGGGACAGAGTTTCAGTTCATACGAAGTTGATGTGAAGCACTGCTGATTTACACCAGCTGGGAATCAAGCCTTCAGCACTGGTTCTGCATCCTTGCAGCCAAAGAGTTTTGCCATGAGGCTTCACTAGATCAGGCCTTTGCTTCCTATGCCTCTTTGTGTTTCAGGACCGCGGGCACTGATCGTGCACCTGGCTTGGCTCTGAACCCTTCTTGTCCCTTGACAGTCTCTGAAGTGCCAAACGAGAAAGAAGGACTGTTGCGAGAAACTCACATACACAAATGCAGAGCAAGGCAAACGTTCCAGTTTGCCAGTGGCAGGTGTCCCTTTGCTGCAATGGCAGTAATAAATGTCACCCTGACCTCCTAAACACAAACACACACACTCACGCACACTTCATCTCTTGTCCCCATTAGCTCCGGAACAGACAACCACACAGGGCCTATTCTACGGGCACAGTATCATCTTGCACTGATTGCTACTTGTCCCCTGCCTTGACGGTGAATTTTGAACTCATTAGCTTAGCTGCTAATGGCTCTGCACGTGGAGCACAGGCACACTTGGGGTCGCAGACAATGTCCTCCCTTGTGGCTGCCGCCACAGGAACTCCATTGTGTGCCCCAACACTGGAGCTGTGTTCCCCTTGGCCGGCTCTCCACGATTCTCCCTGCTCTGCGAGATTTCCCGACTCTCTGCCAAAGCTGAGCCTCACTGGCCTTTTCAGTGCTGGGGTTTCGCTTTACATTTCCCAGCACGGCACTGTTGTCAGTGCAGCTCCGTTGGCAGTGGCAACGTTCCCCGCTCTCACCGGCACCTGAGCCCACAGTCACCCCATTCTGCTGGAAGTACAGGGCCCGGACCGTCACAGAACCCCCAGAATTCTCCCTTGCGAACCCCAAAAGGAGCCCGGTTTGTAAGAGGTATTTGGCATTTCGCACTCCTCACTGTGACACTTGTGACCAGCCTTTTGAAAGTGTTTCCTGCTCATCATGCTGAGTCACTCGGAAAATCTACCTCCCAGAGGTTCAGGTGCCTTTGGCCCTGCTGCTCAAACACCCCCATACGCAGAAGTGCTGTGATACTAGTAAAACAGGGAAATTTGAATAAGGCTGCTAGGGTAAACATAATCATCAAAATCAATGGCAAAATGACATGGGAATTTACAGATTTGCAGTCTGCAAGCAGTAGGGACAGTTAGGACTCTCTAGTCATACTTGCATTACCCAAACCAGAGACTTCCAGTTGGTCACTCCAAGACCAGTTCTAGCTCACTGGGAACACCTCTCATACAAATGGCCACATGGAGATGGGGTGGCAGTCCCCACTCCTTCAGATCACAGGTAGGTCTAAAACACGTGACAGAGGACATCAGTGCATTCCTCCAGCCTGCAGACGGGGATACGCATGGGGATGAAAGTCACACTGTCATCTCACAAGGCCAGCAGCAGAGCAGTCTCAAGCCACGAAACACAGATCCCGTTCATTGATTCTACCTTGCCAACATTGGCCCGTGTCAAATGTTTCTCTGTTTCCAGAAGGAAGGAACTCTTTTGCCCCTGAGGGCAGCAATATTCAGAACCACACTCTCCTGGGAACAAACACTGACGCCCTTTTTAGGTGCACCCTGCCTTACCACCCTTTCAACATCTACTTTGCCTTTGCAGCAAAACTAAACTTCAAGCTTGTCTCAGCACAACAGCTTTTATTGAAAGGAGTGGACCCACGGTGCGCAGAAGCCAACAGTAAATCTGACATTAAAAAAACCACGACCCACTGGGAGCTACTGCAGACTGGGAAGTGCTGCACAACAGATTCAAACTACCCATGTTTCAAGTCTGCATGATGCGCCAGTCCTCTTGGCATACAGGCTTCCAGTTAAAACCACCAGTTTCAAAGCAAATTCCTGTCAGAGACACAGTCCTTGAATCTCTATCCTAGCCACAGAAGGAGCAGTGTCCCATTATCTAAGGCAGAGAGACCGTCTACCACTTTCACTGGATAATCCCTTAATTAGTGTGGCCTCCAAAATAATCCTATTGAACGGTTTATACACAGCAGAGTTTAAAACAAGCCATGCCACAGATCCCAGGGTAATGGACAGCATGTCATTCTTAGGTGCCTTTGTATTAGTTGATTAGCATTCTTTTATATCTGCTAAAACAGGTTGTGCCCCAACCCTCCCAATCTTTCCACAGCACCAATGGGCCTTTGCTTAATACATTATAGCTTGATGGATTTAAAGGCCAATAAGGCTCTTTTGACTAACTCATAAGACCACATAGGCCATTTAAAAAAACATGCTGGTTGAACGCTTATTTTCCAGAGTAGTCCCCAGTCTTGACATGAAGCTATCAAGACATGCAACATCACTAGCTCCATGGGCACTGTGTTGCTGTTGGCGCACACTTTGCTTTTAATGTGAATTTGTTGGAGAACATGTTCAGGCTGTGTCATCTCAGCCCTCACCAAGCCCCGCGCTGCATACTCAGAACAACTGGATTAGCCAAGTCTCTCCACAAGTGCAATGTGTTCTATAGGAACACTATATACTGGCTGGCCGGCTCAAGATATTTCCTGGATACATTCCAAGCTGGCATCTAAGAACAGCTTGCAGGCAGCACCCTTTGCAAGGAAAATCATTTCAATGCCAGAAGCTCCGTCCCCCCTGTCCAGGCTGAAGAAGTACGATGGCGATTAAGAAATTAGCTTGGCCTCTCATAGTTGAGCGGGAAGAAATGTTGTTACTGATTCATGAAGACAGATAAGAAAACAATTGCTCTTCTTATCCAATGTTTTTGGGGCAGGAATTAACTGAGGGGGTCTGATGCTTTGGGCAGTTAAAGCCCTGCAGATCAGGAAGTGCTCCATGAACTCTTGGGGCCAAAAAAATAAAATAACCTGTCCTTTGTGTTACGATAACAGTTATTCTTTCTTCTTTCTCTTTCTTAGTGCACACATATTTACATGTGCACTGCCCTTTTAAACTGCAAACACTGAGCAGTTCTCAGAGGACAATGTCTGGAAAGGTTTCCTCCTATTGCCAGAAGAAACAAATGTCTTATATGAGAGATATTGGCCGGGGGGAGAGAAGGGGGTTGGTTTTGGATTGGGTTCTGAACGTCTTTTCTCTCCCCTCCTCCCACTCCCTTTTTCTTCTCTGATTCACAAGGAAACCACAAAGCAAACTTAAGACTGAATGAGACTTGTTTTTGTGAATGTTCTGGCTTTCTTCTAGGACATTCACTTCCACCCCCACTAGCCTAAATCTCCTCTATTTATACCAGCCCCATAAATTCAGCAAACTTCCACAAATGTAAACACAACCAAAATGTAGCCTGGTATTTAATTACCATTGTAGAAGCCACTGGGAGTTACATTGATATACAAAGGCAAATTTTAATGCTCTCGTTTGGTCCAATGCTCTTTAATTTGGTTTAACTTAAACTTTTCAAACTCTTTAAACACACTGACCTTTGTGTGAGGACAGACTTACATGACCAAAAGCCCAGAGTTATTCAGTGCTTTTGGCTGCATAGTACACGGAGTGCATCCCTCCGCCTCTCCAGACACCTATTCCGAAAGGCAACTAGCAAGACACCTAAGCAACCCCCCACTTCCGTATCTTGCCATCACCACATCATCAGAAGGCTCTACTCTGTTTCAGTGCAAAATCCAGCAGAACTAGCTAAAATTACTTTTGTCATTGTTTTTATAAGATAGTTTACATACTTCAGCCTGTGCCTACTCGATATTGGGATTTAAGGGATTTTTAAAAACTTCACAAGACACCCACGTATTTCCATAGGCACTTAAGTGCCTTTAAAATTCTAGCCTCGGATCATCTATCTAACAAAGAATTGTAGGAAGAACTCTGTTAATGCTTATTTACAAGGCCTGGATAATACAGCGAAGCACTAATCTGACAGAAAAGGCTGAAGAAACTTCTGAAAAGCACTGGATATAACTGATGTGTTTTAACAAATGCTTCCTCTCCCTCTGCAACAGGTTCTCCTGCTCAGGGCTGAGTAGGAGTGATTACACGTCAAAGGCTTTGCTTATGCAATCATTAGGGCCAAGAGCTAACTCACTGCACTGCAGCCAGGGATGGCACAGAATTTGTGAAGTGTTACATTAAACATAGAGCTGCCCGGGAATTTTCTGGAGAAAAAAGTATTTTCTGAACAAATGCCTTGGCATTGGGAAGTGCTGATTTATCAGAGTGAAACATTTCATGGGACAGTGTTGAGACTAGGATTACTCCATTCTGGAAGGAAAAGATGGACCAACATGTTCTGCTTCCACCACTTTGAAACTGAGCTCCTTTGACTCCTAAGTTTCACAATAAGATCTGAACCCAGCTGGAAATGGAATGACAGTTTTCAAATGAAAAATTACTTTGGAATTTCATATCACAGGAGCTTCTTTGACCAATTTTTCAGCCCATTCCACTTCTGAAATAAAAATTGGAAAAAAATTACAGAAATTCCTGCAAACCTGCACTCCTAGCTCCTCACACAGCTCCAAAGAAAGCCCAGCCCGGCCCTGTGAATTGGCTGCACATTGCAGACTAACCTGTAGCACAAATGGGGCTAATGACAGATTTCTGTAATAAGACCTGGCAAGCATAAGAAAGATTTCACACCCTTCCTCCCATGAATTGGGAAGAAGCATTCAATTAGGAACACTGCCTATTCCTTAATCATTTCCATTGTGTGCATGGTTATTAATATCTTTACATGACTAGTCAAGCCAGGGGCTATGTTTTTCTGTACTCGTTTTGGCTACTACTTAATGCTTACAAAATACATATAGAAGCCACACCCATAGAAAAATAAGGAAAGAAAAGGATGCTATTGTTGGTATTACCTGCAGCAGCAACTGCATTCTCCAAGCATACTGAAACCCCTATATATTTGATATTATACAATGTCACAGAAAGAGACTGTCACACCTCCAGTGAGTTTAAGTAGATAAGGCAGGTAAAGAGCAAGAGAAGTAGAGAGAGGCACGGGAGAGGTAATGTGACCCAAGGAAGTCAAAACAAAAGGTCAACACCCAAACCAAGAATAGAATTGATCCACCTGATCCCTCATCCAGTTCTTCGCATTGCCTGTCCGATAAATATAACTCAAAACCTCTGTTAAAAAAATGAAAGGTAATCATCAAAAGCAAGCTGGAAGTAATATGTCTTGAAACAAGACCAGAAGTTGGGAAGAAAGCCAGATGTTCTCAAGCCTGCAGCTGGTCCATAACGGACCCAATAACAAGTATGCACACACATTGTGGTGAAATGGTTCAGGCAATACTGGGAAGAAGCCAGTTCCCTGTTTACCTTGTGCCTAGTACATCTGGATTTTGGCCTTTAAGTAACAATACAAGAGAACAGGAGAAAAGCCAAAGGTGGGAGGAATTGTCAACCCCTCCGTAAAGTGAGATGATAGCACTGCATTGCCCTCGCTTTGGAAATGAGATAGCATTTAACGACAAGGGCTTGCTGACCACTGAGCTCTCTTCTCTGTCGATATAGTAACAACCGGAGCCCCAACACTCCAGATGTTGGCACTAATCCTGCAGACAGGGGTTCCCAGTTCACTGTGTGACACATCTTGGCCCACTTCCGCTCCCAACTGGCTGAGCAGCTGGAATGAAAGGATGTCATCCCTGGCAGAGCAGCTGCCTCCTTTAGACAGGCATCCCCAAGCAGCAAGTTCACAGCAACTCTAAGATGCTCTGCACAGTCACTCACATTCTCCCATCAGAGAGAGATCTTAGTAAGTGGAGAGGCAGTGGGCAGAGAAATGCTATTTACATCAGCCATGATTTAAGTGAACATCTCCATCCACTGGAATGGAGATTCAACTGCTTCTGATTTAATTAATGAAGGCCTCATTTGCTTTGGGAAGCAGGACCACTGCCTATCAGTACATTGTTTAAAAAGGCCTTTTCGTCCACACATGAGCATTTTTGTTCTGAAAATTCTGTTACAGACTCACACAGCAGATTAACGAAGGAAATATTTTACCATGGGCCTTGTTCAAAGAGAGGGAGTAGAACTGTGCACTGAGTTAAATAAAACCACAGCTGCGTTCAGCTAATACAAGCTGCTCGCAAGATGTAACAAGCTGGAAATCCACCTGTAGTGCTAACCATTATGGCCATCCAACAGTGATCCACAGGCTAACCACGTGCCAGGCCAAGGATGCTGTTCAGACACAGCTACCTGCCACACTTTTGGGCTGACTTAGCGTGGTGAGTGGTGGCAAGGGAAGAGTTTATGGCCTCTAATAGCAGGCAGGTTGTGTTTAGAGACCCTGACCCATGGACAGCTCATTGAGAAGTCTATGAAGACCCCTGTTTGCAAGTATTCCCTGCGCTTGCCCAAAAGGCAGGGAGCCCAACAGGTCTGACAGATAGAGGTATGTAACAGTGGAAATCTTGTCAGCTTCCTCCACGCAGCCAACATCCTCTCACTGCAAAGGGAAGATGAGAATGCAGAGCCCTGAATGAGATGTCCTGGAAAGAAACGGGCCAAGGAGACAGAGTTCATGTGGGGAGGAGTGCCTGGTTTTGATTTGAGGCTGAGTCAAGGCCAAGCCACGGCCCTGGATTCTTGATCACTGAGATCACACAAGCCTGACTTGGAAAACAACTGACAAAACCTCCTCAGAACTGGTGACTGTGACACACCAACCAACCCAAAAGGCACTAAATTCAGCCTTCCATCCAACCCAGAACCAAAGGGGCTTTGATCTAGCAGTTCGTATCCTGAACCATCTCACAGGCTAATGCTCTAACAGGACTTTGCCTCCATCCCAGACACAGGGATGATCCAACAGCACTACAAAACCACCATGTTCCTGGGGGATATGCAGGAATAACACACAGTATCATGGTTTTGTGTTCTTTATCTTCACATTTCTAAGGCTCTCTTTGTGCAGTGACTAGTTTATTCTCAGATCTGCAGCAGAAGGGAAGGTTCACTCTGCTTGCTTGCCAAGTCTTAACCATGGCCTTTGCTCTATTTTGTGGTGGGTATCTGCACATTCAGATTATCTAAAATAAAAATCATCTGGAATAAGAAATAGATGGCTGCTCTTTGTATTTGATAGCACTCATGTCTACACTATTGCTAAATGGGAACAATGGCTGCAATGCTTTCTGCCTGGTCTGTGGCTCACTGTGCTTTCAGCACTTCAGCAAGGCAGCCAATCTCTGGCCTGTCACCACAGGGTAGCTCTGATCCTTCCTAAAGCTTTACTATCGGCCTGCAGACCTCCACAAAAACCAAGACCTGCTGCTACTAATCTCCGTTTCCCTTTCTGCTCAGAAGTGACAAAGCGGAACGCAGCTCCTGCCTCACATTCCTCCAAGCCTACAGGAAACCATAAATCAAAAGAAAAGCATAACATCCAGAGAGAACTTGCAAAAGGCCAAACACTAGGATGGGCCGAGGGGCTGGGGAAAGGGAACAGGGAACCAGTAAAACCAGCCGTAAGGTGAGCACTAACCCACACCTCCACCTTGGCTAGGAGAGGTCCTGCTCCAAAGAATGGAGGGAAATTGAGGGTCACGGCAACTAAAAGTCTTCCCCTCTTTCAAGGGAGTACATATATACACGTATATCTATATTCTTCATTTCCTTCCAACCCCCCCCCAATGCCTCTAATGTGAGTAAATAATAATAATTAAAAAACTTTTAGCACGAGAGGGTTAAACCTCCCCAAGTGTCACCCTGGGCAGAGCTCTCAGCTGGCTTCAGCTGTACCTAATGACCCTGCTAGGAGACAGGCCACCAGCAGGAGGGAAGGCTGGCTGTGGGGTGGGAGAAAAAGTTGAGAAGAGTTTGTGTTTGGAGGGAAGTGAGCGAGTAGTGCTTGGTCTGTGAGGTGCTAGCTTTGTTTGGTTCTTGAAGCCTACAGTTTGGGGTGCCCCAAAGCAGCCCTGCAAGGCCAGCGTGACCTGCCTGGCCATGACAGCACAGCTGCCATTGGCCTCTAAGAAACCAAGCTTGCTTGTTTGCACTCCTCCTGAGAGCTTGGACGACACAGGGAACTGTGGTTCGTTCGGTTTTGCTTTGCAAAGAATCTGTTACAGCTCTGCATCCTCAGTGTGATCAACCTGGTCTGCAGCCAGGTAATGGGAAGTGAATTGCCTGGCAAGCGTCTCTGGCTTTGTGCTAGAACCTGCTCTATCTTCCTCCCATCAACCCTGAGGACTGTGGTTTAGGCTGAAGCACCTCTTTGTGGTTGAATGCAGCAAGGATCTGCTTCATTTGGAGGTGACTTGTCATTCTGGTCAAAACGGCTGAGATTTATTCTGGCCCAGATAAATCTATTTATAGTAAGTGTTATGCTAATTCCATATGCCAGTCTGATCCACTTGTACTCACTGGAGCAATAATGCTTTCTGCTACCTGTTCTTTTTAACTACTTTTGTGCAGCCAGCAGCCATTTTATTCTCAGATCATCAGCTCTTACTATAAGGTAGATGTGTACTTCCCTTGCTTCCCTTTTCAGTGAACCATATAGTACTCCATTTCCTGCAGCCCTGCCGATCTCCTCCCTGTGGAAATTGCTGGCTCAATGCAAGATCTACGCTGTGTTTTGAATAAGTGGGAGAAACCTAGGTAAAAACAGATTATGCAAGTAGTTTCAAAGCCACTCACATTTAAGTCACTTGAAAAAAAAATTAATTGCTTTTATTACCTTATCTGAGGTTCATGTTATGTTTTGTAAAAAGTAATTCATTTACTGTCACTCTTGTGAACTGAGGAGTGTGGAGGGGATTTTACTCATCATTAAAATGCATCTGTCTTTGGAATAAACTGTTCCAATTGCTTGATGGAGAAATGGCAATAGAAGAGCTATTTTTAGTGGTTTGAGTCTCCTATTTTTGTTCTAGGATAATGGAATAAGCTGTATTTCTAATCTTGACTAAAATCTCTCTACAGATGGCTATAAGCATGACGCAGAAGTGGAAGGCCATGCCAATGCTTTTTGATCCTGGGAGCATGAGAGACTTTTCTGCCGTAGAAAACCGAGGTAGAACAGCAGAAGCTCTGATGATGTGACACTGAAATGATTCTGAGACGCAGGGTCCTCATCCCTCTCCTCACTGTTTTGTTCTCACTTGTTTTTTTCAAAGGCTGCACTGAAAAATTTCTTTTCCCTTTCTGAGCCCAATGATTGCTCAAACACTTGAACTTGTCATCAAATCTATCAGCTTCAGCTCCTTTCCTGCTACAGAACTACAAGTAGCTAGCAGACTCAACTCTTTGCTCCGTGTAATGTCCCAGTGGGCAGCACAATTAGAGATTGCTGGCTTGTCTTGCTGCAAGATGGGGTTTGGATTACTAGTTTGCTAAGAGCAAGCTAGTACAGCCAGCCAGTGACATCAGCTTGCTGTTCTGCTGTTAAGAGCAGTCAGAGGTGGTCTCAGCACAGCTTTTGAATGCTACAACAACCTCCCAAGTAGATAAACAATTAAAATAGGGAAAGTACATCAAGACATGAAAAACAGATTGCCCAAATCTGTTTTTCACTGGTACATGAATACAGATGTCTTCCTGGTATTTGGTGTTCTATTTTCTCCTGTTTTTCATGGAGGCTCAATAGAGGTATACAACCCCTAAAACCGTTTCCAGTGTGTCTTCTCATGGGTCAAGAGATTCTGTGCCTAAACTTAGCTTAGCTCTAGCTTTGGTAATAGTGTTCATAACGATTTGCACATGTTTTGCACAGCTACAGAAATATCCAAGCCTTTGTCTGAAGCGTGCTAAATGTCAGTTTATGGCTCTTATCCTTCTATTGAGAGGCTGGAGGTGTATGTTTAGACAGAGTTTTGAAGCAAGATGAATAAGACTTCATATTTTGGTTGCACGGTGTTCCATTGACTTTAAATCAGTACATTAATATTTAGCAAAAACTCACACCTCTCTTCAGGAGACATAGAATGACAGATATGGCTTTTATGCACTCTGCTATATATGCACAAGTACGGGCTTTTTTCCAGTATTGCTTCTCATTTATGTTCAAATTATAAAAAGGCCCACTGAAATTTATTAAAGTATTTGAGTTTACCAAGTACTTTTCCATACACTGAATCCTCCATCACTACTTTCTGATAGCTAGTCTGCGCTCCTGTAGAATCAAGGCACTAAGCAACCAGATCTAGTTGGACCTGCTTTGAGAAGGGCATTGGATTAGATGACCTCCAGAGGTCTCTTCCAACTTAAATTACTCTAGGATTTAATGGTTTAAAGATTAAATCCTTCCTTAGCTCTGTTAATGCACTCCTTTTGTAATGTATCTCATGACAACAGGTTCCCCCCCAGCTTCTCTTTTGTAACCCACAGCCAAATGTTCAAGGAGACAACAGCACCTAGAGCATCTGGATCTCTCACCATCCAACCCTGATTGATCTGGTTTATGTGTATATAAACCAGAGAGGAAATACTGTAAAGAAGGCAGTTTACTTTTCACCACTCATCATTCCAGCCTAGGGGGGAAATTCTGACAGAAGTTGCAGCATAGTACTTGAGCAGCTTCTCATATCTTGAGAGAAAAGGGAAGCAGCCCAACAGCGTCATAGCACTGTTAATCTTCCAATATTGCTATTTCAGTGTGCGTGGAAAGGAAAATCCCATTAGAAAACTGACTTGGTGAGGACAGGTAGATCAGGTCAGGAAATAATATTGAACTAGACTGCTTCCCTAGGGTAGCATCTCTTCTCTACACAGCCCTTTTGGTGGTTTCAGATCAGCAGTATGCAGATGTCTGTGCAAGCTATGGTTGAGCCAGTAAGGAACATCAGCCTCTTGGGGATTCTACAGTCTGACTGACAGTAAATCAGACAGTTGACTTTAAAAAGGCACCATCCTAAGGGCAAAGGGGGTCCTCCGCTTGCCAGAGCAGTCAGGACTACCCACTTCTTGTTCAACGTTGTTCTTGTCCCTTTCAGTTCACTGAAAGTCATTTCTCAGCTAAAATGCTGAGCTGAGCACCTCAAAGTGATGGATTCTCCATGCAAACCATTTCACGGGCCAGCCATGTGCACTAATGCTGATGAACTGGCAGAGCAACTGACAAAGATCATCTGGTAACTACCACATAGCAACTTCCATCTTTAGCTCACCAGAGCATAGCACTATTTCTGCTGATAGCTAGTAATTTTTCTGGTTATCAAACTGAATGAATCTCTGCCTTCCTTTCTGTTCTGAATATCTGTTTTGCAGAAGACTGACACAGCTGCAAGATTCAACCTCTCTGGTTCAATGTGCAGTAGATCTTAGCACCACATCACTAATACGCTTTGAGAAAAGTCCAGGAAGAGATACAGTTCTCTGCATCTGAAATCTGCATGGACAACTGTACTCTGCAGTTCAGTATTCTCCAGGCCTCTCTGAGCATCATCACACTGTGCAGTTCAGTTCCTGGAATGTCACTCAGAAGAAGGATGCAAGAGAGGGCTTTGAGTTCTGGAGAATAAAATATCATCCACAGACTCATCATGAGCAACCTAGGTGAGGCAGCAGACACCACAACACACCTGTCAGTCCAACTGCACTGTGCAGGCAGAAGATGACTTCTCCTGAACCGAATTTCTGGCTCTTGCTTTGTGCTGGCCTGGGCCTGCTGTGTCTCCCACAGAGAGAGGTAGCTTGCCTTATTTGACCCTCTCCAGCTAGTTCATCGATCTGACAAGTTCCACAAACAGGACTCCAGTGACACACATGCCCAGAAAAAGGCATGCTAATAACCAAACATTCTCTGCCCTCAAGACTTCATCAGGTGGGTCATTTGCACTTTCCCATGACTGATACTTTTTCTTTCCTACACACTTAGATCCAGCTTGCTAAGCGACTTTAGAGCAGAGATTGCTTGTCTGCTCATCAGAAAGCATCTCCCTTCCTGGGTCGCAAGGATTGGGCTTTTGCAGTGGCAATATGGAAACTGCACAGCAAAGACTGAATACAGGAATATTCTTTTCTGAGCTGAAGAAAGAAACATTATGTGGGCATGCGACTCCTCAGATGACACTTGTTTGCTTTCTTTTACAAGCAAAATGGATTTATCAAAAAACATGTATCAAACAGTTCTGTCTTCTCCCCAAGTGAACTCAGCGGCATCCATTTACCAACAGGGCTGGACAAATTCCAGTAGGCTTTGTTGAGACTTCCTCTAGTCCATAGTTTAGCTCAATCCACCCTCCCCCAGCAGGGATCTCTTTCAGCACTAAATGCTCCTTGTTTCTTTTTTCTGTCCCTCCCCTGGGCCTTGGCTCAGAACTGGAGCTCCCCAACCTCTATGCTCCCTTTGTGTCTGTCTGAAAGGCTTTTCCTGTGTTGTGTCCTGCCAAACACAGCAAAGGTCTTGCCCCCTCTGGCAGCAGAAGTGCTGGAAGTGCTGACTGACCTGGGGGCAATAAGGGAGGGCCCTTGCCCCTTCCTTTGCCCTGGGAGAGCTGGGTGTCTTTTGCACCCTCCCAGAGGTGCAAAAAGTTTTTTGCTGTGTCCCAGTGCCACAAAACAGCTATTTTTTTTCCTCTAGAGTACTGATACCAGTAAGTAACATAACCCTTTCCTAAAGGGATGAGAGTTTATGGCTGTGCTACTTCAGCTGGTACTGCATGGAAGCTTGCTGGGGCCCATATGAATAAGTGTCCTAGACACTACTCATCCCTTTGCTTTTATTTATTATTCTCAAGGGTTGGGTATGGTCCCATTTTTCTAGCCCTGACTTCCTCTTACACCTCTCCAGAGGGAACAGAACTGTTGTGATGTGGCTGGGGTTGGGGAATTAATTCTCATGTAAAGGATTAGTGTCTCAGTCATCAAGCTTTAGAAAAGGACGTTTTTTTGAGTGCAGCTAGCAGGACTTTTACCAGCTACAGATTGCTTATCTGCTCTCTGTGGCCATACAATGGACTGTCACATCCCTTTGAGCTAGTAAATCATCCTTGCAGGATGAGCCTTACTGTCCTGCTGCGTACCCAATGTTGTCTTGGACCCTGCTCTGGAGATTGGATGGTTAGGCTCACGGACAAGGAGGAAATTCCCAAGCTCACACATAAAGCCAAAATGTTGGGGGTAGAGGGGATCATTGGGCAGGAAACAGGGACCAGTGCTGCTTGGAGTAAAAATTAATACATCCTCTGTAGTGAATGATGTGGCCCAGGCAAGGGAGAACAAATTTGGCATTGTAGTAACCGGGCCTCAGTAGCAGAAAAAGAATTGAAGCACCAAGTCAAGGGTCAGAACAACAGGGTTCGGTCCTGTACGATTCACAGATATTCATCCTCCATACTGAAAATTTAGCTAGAAACCTCCACTTCTTCTTGATTTCTTGGCATCTCACACATCTCATCTCAACCCACACAGTTCAGAACTGCAGGTAAGAGAGAAGTATGGAGTACTGAACTATGAATAATTGTGGTGAACACAATTAAAGTTCATGAGGCCAGATGCTACAGCATTTTGACATCTGAGAGAAGTCTTTTCCCATCCCATCAACATATATATCAGCTTGGAGTTTTCCAGTGTCTCAGTCCTGTTTACTAGTTTGGCATTGTCCCATAGTTTTATGCATTGTCTCTGAATTCAGATGAGTCAGTGGCACATCAAGAGCTTGCGTTATTCCAAACTCCTAAACTCAATCTGGCAGAACTGGTTTTATTACACTCTTTGAACACTTAAGGCAGACATCTTTCTACAAATGTCAGCTTGCTGCCTTCTCTTCCTCCAACCTTCAGGTAGGCTGTTCTCTGCAAATCTGAGAGCACCATCTGAAGTGTCAGCCTCCAGATGGTGCAAGCAAGAAAAGCCAGGAAGGGAAGGGAAGGGTGAGGGAAAGGTGTGGGAAGGGAAGGGGAAGGGTGAGGGAAAGGTGTGGGAAGGGAAGGGGAAGGGTGAGGGAAGAAAAGGGTGAGGGAAGAAAAGGGGAAGCGTGAGGGAAGCTGAGGGAAGGGGGAGGGAAGGGGGAGGGAAGGGCGAGGGAAGGGCGAGGGAAGGGCGAGGGAAGGGGGCCTCCTGCTATGTCAGTGCTATCGCAGTGGCTGTTTCCTACATCCTGGGGCAAGGTCACGGTGTGGGGACAAATCCATACTTCCTGCCAAAAACTGGGTTTCTCAGAGACAACAAAGGGGTGATATTCCAAAAAGAAACCGAGCTGTGGGAAACAGCATTGTTTCACTGAGCTAGAATAGAGCAGGAACAACTGACATGTTTAAATAGCTGTTTTTCAAAATAGTTATGGAGATTTCTGCATTACCCCAACACTGCAAATGTAGCAGGACCATGCTGATGTTTAAAGTGGTATTCTTCTCAAGCACATGGGCATAAATTGGCCTCAAAGCAAGCCACAAGTGTGTATACTTACCTAACCTAACTTTTCTTTGTCGTAGGAGTACAGATGAATCTCCTTTAGCTGCTCCCTATGCCCATGGAGATACTTTACTGTAGCAATACATGCGGACCATGTCTGTAAAATCTACACACAAGGGTCAGAGATTTAGCAGACAAAACCGTATGTCAGTCTCCTCTATGTACTGTTAAATAAAGACTGGCACAGCTGCTTGGATGCTGAGAAAGGACTACAAGCTATGTGTCTGTATCTCTGTGCATCTGAATGCATGTACATGCAGGCCATACAGCTAAATTTTATTCCCATAAAATATCCTCTTACCTTATCAACAGGCAGATGTATCCAACCCTTGGAAACACTGCATGTGCACATATGCATTTGCACACATGTTCACACATGCGGTTTCTATTAGCAGTAGCATTTAATAAAGAGTATGGAAATTATTAAGCCCTGCTGTAGCGTGATGAAGCAGACTGGGTATGCAGAGAACGGATTATCTCACTCTCTGATATTATACAATCTGTTTAGACTGTGCCACTTTATGCTTATTTAAGGAATGAATGAGCACTTCACTCTGGGATGTGCCACCCATGAGTTCTGACATCATCCCTTTAATCCACTGTAACGAATATACTGCTTTGCTTTTTAGCCATTCCCTCGCTATATCCAGTAAAAGTTCTGTACTAGAACGATTACTCTGAGAGATCACGTATGTGTGTATATGTGTGTTATTCCACAGTGAATTAAGTGATGGTTAACTATATCAGAACAAGAGAATGTTCTCCGCCTCCCTCAAGAAGAGACCTGGCACATAAGCAAAGTAAACTCCTGCAGATAAGGTAAAGCAAGACAGGAACATAACGTGTATGGGCACACTCTGCTGTAAACGTACCACACTGCATTTGGTTAACTTTGTATTCAGTGGGTTGGTATGGGCCGTTGAGAACACATACAACCTTTCCATTATTTTTTTCTGGTCCTTTCTTCCTTCCTATAAATCAGAGTCTCTGAACTGAATTCCCTTCTTTACAAAATGAGAGGCCAGAGGACACAGCAACACACAAAAATAAAAAGATCTGTAGATGCACTGCTTTAAAACAAACCCTCTCCAGTAAGTCAAAACATGTATCCCACCAAGTAAAATGAACAGAGCATTTTGCCAAGAACTTTGTGTAAGGGCAATTATCTCGCCTCATTTTCTTCTTTTGGGAGCAGTGGCTCAGAGTAGTCAGCTCCTGCAGCGACATGTGTGGCTTACTCACTACTTCTTTGACCTGTGTTGGTGTTGTCTCACCTAGTTTGTCAGGGCAGGTACATGCATGCCTAGGCTCTGTTCATACGCACGGGACTGGTGGCAAAGCCAGTTTCCTCACCACCAAGATTGTGCAGGAAGAAACACATAAAGACTCTTCTCTAAGCCTTCTAGAGGAATAGAGTGTCCAGCATACCCTGTCCTCTTTTCTAATCTGTTGCAGTAGAAAGTAGAAGTAGAAACACTCTTCCCTTTCTTCTAGCAGCTCGCACAACAATGGGCAGAACATTAAGCATGATGCTTTTCCTTTGTTGGTACATGGCCAGCCACCATGAGTGTTGTGACTGCAGTTGTGGGCAGCTCCTTCTGGGCTGAGGGCCAGTCTGGCTGCAGCTATGCATGGATGCAGTGGAGTTGCAGGAAATCAGCCTCCACCCTCCTTGCAGTCCACAGGAATAATTGTTCAGTACCCTAGTTCTGCCCCCTATTCTATGGGGTCCTACAGAGAGGAAAGCTGGCAACTTACATTCTAGCTGCTGTGTACTGGGGAGTACAGACACAATTCAACTCCATGCAGCCTGGAAGATACACACATCTCCCTGGGGCTGCAGTTAAGCCATGCAGTCCACCCCCTTGGCCTGGGACTGAAGCATACAGCTCCCTAGTGCTCCAACATACTCCATGCAGGGAATTCTGCAGCTTACACTCCTTGTCTTGCCCATTCCAGGACCTTAACAGAGCAGGCTCTGCAGTGCCTCAGAGAAGATAAAGAAGCAATTAGAAAGCTGCTGGCAGGTAAAAATCTCAACCTTCCATACTGGCCATGATGGCTGCTTCCACCTCTCCCTCCAAGTCTGCAATTGCTGGTCAAAGAGGGAACAAATTCTGCTCTTGGTTCCTCTTCCTTTCCCCACAGGAAAAGTTAGCATGGCATCGTGTTAGCACAAAGCTGGATCTACTTTCTTTTTTTTCACTTCCTTTCCTCCACCCCCATTTTTAAAGCAAGCTTTACATTAGACAGGAACCACATTAATTACGGGAAGAGCTAACAACCTGTGTGTGTAACAAACTCTTGTGAAATAGCTGTCAGGAATGACTGTAAATGTCTGGAATCAGAATACAGCCCTGATATAGAGGAGAACTGCAAGCAAACAAGCAAGCAAGCACTCTTGGCTCCAGGGAAACATTTTGTCCTGCCCCCAACATTCAGCCAAACTTGGATTGCAGGTCTGTTTCTAGGGCTCTTTTCTTTATCCCAGATAACCGGACTTACAAAGCTAGCAATAGCCTGGGTTTTTTAAGCAAAGCCAGTGCTTAGGAAGCCAGAAAAACTCATGGTTCCACTGGCCTTCCTGCTGCAAAAAAACTGATACTGTGACTGAAATTTCATAGTGTTATGAAACCAGGTTTTAAAGGGACTGTCACCATTTCAGAAAAGCTTGGGATTCCAAAGCTCTTGTGCTTGATTTTCATCCCTCCCTCCCATCCCTGCTCTTCCACTGCCCCTTGAGAACAGAGCAGTTTAGGATGCTTAAGAGACGAGGCTTTACGGGGTTAGCAGTTTCAGGTAGCTTTTAGGTGCAGGAATTAACATAAACTTATTTTGCAAAGCCTAGAGGAAATTGCTAGGTGGTGGGGAAACTGGCTCTGTCACCAGCCCCGTGTATCTGAACAGGGGCTAGGCATGCATGTTTGCCCTGACAAACTATGTGAGACAGTATGGACACAGCCTAGAGACAGCTGCGTCCAGACCCAAAGTCACTCTTGTAGCTCTGAATCCAGTGCGCGCACTTTCCATCCTGAGTTCACCTGTTACCCTGTTAAGCCCTAAAACCAAACTGAAAGTCTTCGGCCTCCTTATATCCACTACGTGACTTGAACAGGGTCTCTCAACTCACTGTACCTGTGTTAGTAACCCCAGAATATGCGCCCTACAAATCAGCAAATACTGTTTAACTGGGGAAAGGGACTTGAAAGATCCCCCAGCATGGATTTAAGTAACTCTGGAGCTGTAGCGGAATTTACAATGCCCTGATCTGTGCATTAGCAGATGAGACAGTGCTTTATTCCTTATCCAGTGATTATAGGTCAAGGCTGAACTGCCCTACCGACAGTGCAAAACTTTGCAAAAGCACCCAGATTAATAGAGGCTATGTCACTGATAACATTGATAATGTGCAACAAGCTCCCATCTCAGGCTATCTGGCACACGGGAGGCCAGCCAGGGAAAGCTGCCAGACATGCAGTCCACGCTCCTCCAGGCAAAGGATTCCCCACTATGCTGTTGCATCCCTTCTCCCTGACCAGACTGGAGATCAGCCTTGATGATGCCACTGAGATCAAAACCACCCAGCCGGACTCCAGGTGTCTGCACTGCCTTCCTGTCTCTGGGAGGCATAATGAAATAAAGGTAAATGGATGGCTTCTCTCACACAGGGGTCCCTAGTGTGTGCGGCAGAAGTACATTGCCCTCCTTTCTAGCTCTCCCCCCCTCGGAGCCCACTGCTGGAATGCCATACTTGCCTACCTAAAGGGATCATCAGAAATGAATGATTAATCAATCAGTGCTGATGGCAGCACGTTACTGCAGGTGCTTTGTCATCACAAACATTAATTATTTCACAGGCTCTTGACTCAGATACACAGTGCGACCCTTCCATCCTGTCCCTCTCCCTAGGCTAAGGCCAATGAAACAGAGGGGCTGTTGAAGTGAATAAAAGGGACTTTCCTCAGTTGCACAATGGCTGAGTGCCAAAGCAAGCAGTAGCCCTCAGCCCCTGGACTCCCCATTCTCCACTCTAGCTAGCGGAGAGCCTGGGTTCCCTTCAGATGAAGGCTTGACACCATTGTTTCCCATCACCTTGACGAAACTGGCTTTGTGGCACCTTTCCAGCTTCCTGAGCTCCAGCAGTGTGAGTGACAACGGACTCTGACTTATCCCTAGAATGCAAAGCTCACCAGCTTTGCAGTAACGCACATTTCAACCGGAGTCTGTCTAGAGTCCACATGAATGAGGTTACGCCAAATAACGTTTCATTGAATTCTTGTTCTACGTGCTCACTTGGCCATGCTGCAGTCCTTCGAGGACCAGGGTTGGAATCCAGAGACACTGCATGGTGCCAAGACAACCAGCAAAGCGCAATTATCAAGACATGTGGCACTCTCCGAGGAGGAATGGATGACTCTCCCACAGATAATTTCAATAGCGCAGATAAGCTAGCATCAGCATCTCTCAGCCACACTACCTCTGGGTCTAATTACCATCTTCCACCACAGGGCTACTGCTCTTTTGGTTTTTTTTCCCCTTTAGCAAGCTTTGTCATCTAATTTCCAACCCTCTTACATTCTTTATTACAGCTAGAAAACTAGCAACTAGCAAAACCCTGATCTTGGCTTTCTCAGTGGCTTTTGGCCATCCTAATAGGGCAAGGCATACAGTTCCTTGTGGTGTTGCCCTCTGGAAGGCTTTGAGGGAAGGCATGTGACAGCCAGAGTTTTACACTTTGCAAAACCTCTCCTGCAAAATCGTTCATGTTGAACAGCTTTCTCCTTACACTTATCTCATGGCAACCAGAAGGACAGCCAGGGAAAGAGAAAAATGTCCGAAGACTATCACTGATAAAAGAGATGATTTTCATCTCTGTGTAGCCACATACCTACCAGCCAGCAGAAAACAGAAAACAGAGGGGAACAGCTACTGAAAATGAAAGCAAGCAACTTCCAACTCAGAAACTGATCTGTTAGACAACTAGAAACGTTTCAAAGTTTGCAGATGTTCTTACAGGGTACATACTATTACAAAGCAAGGTGTGTTACAGGAGTGTTATTCCAGTAACAAAGTCAATTGTCAACTTATGAAATATCAAAATTTCCCATTAGTGTGCTATACCATGAAACTTAGGAGCTATAGCTCCAATGAGCAGCCTGAGAGATTGTATTTCTGAGTTTAGTATCATCCACTGCAAACTCACAGCTTGTAAGTCTGGACAGTTTTATCTTGGGGAAAAAAAAAATTAAAAAAAATCCTTTTCTGATTTGGAGAGTTGGGATGGATCAGTGGGCTTTTAGCTTCAGAACCTTGGCCCTTTGGGATATCCCTGCTTACGCAGTTCACAATTCAAAGCTACTAAGGAAACTGCTTGCCAAAAATCTGGCATAAAATACCATTTATGAAGCCAAGCCAGACATCTCAAGTCAGTTGTCACCAGTCAGTTCTCTCCTGGCAGGGGATTTTCCCTGACTACACATTGAATAAATACCTTCAGATCTGCCCACAGTAATGCAGGCTGAAGGATTGCAGCATTTTCCTAAGTACTTCAGGATTCACATGGTAGTTTTGATGACAGGGAACCTCAGATTAAGGGACTTCTGCTTCCATACACTTCTATGATACCACCTATGGAGGAAAAAAACCTGTGCCATGCAAGGGTTCTGCTGTGATCTGCTGTGAATGCGATTCACCTGACACAAGAACAGCCAAAATGTAATGCAGCCTCGATTGCAAAGGAGGCCCCTTTGGGCGAAGTTGTCACAACTACAGTCTCGGTCCGGCACATCAGGTACAAGCTGCCACAAATACACATGTGGGGGGAGAAGCCAACCTATTAGATTAGGGATGGACCCCACCATAAGCCATGCCCCAGTACAACCCCGGTAAAGGCCAGATTTGGTTCTGTATTACTGACTTGGGGTCACTTTAAAGTGATGCCGAAAAAGGGAGGTGGAAGTCAGGAGAGAAAACAAAGCCTCACTGCATTCGGAAAGCACCATAGCGATGTATAGATATTTAGTGGCTGGTGGACAGGATGGACTGCTGTAACTGGGAGAGCATCTCATGACTGGTACTGTGAGAGGAAGTAACTACATGGTGACATCTTTGCTTCGACTTCTCCCTTTACATACTTCAGACCCTTTGACTTTAGAAGTGCAATGATAAAAGGTAAGAAAGAGAATACAGACAGGTATTATGATTGATATAGATAATATCATGCTGCTTTTGTGATAATATCTTCCCTCTCATGCAACTAAACCATGGCAATTGTACCCATTAGTCTGATTAAAAAAGAAGCTCTCTATGTAGGCGTATCTTCATGCAACTGCAATCAGTATCAGGGATCTTACATAACAAGCCTTGTGTAACAAAAACCAATTTCAAATCAATGCATGTGCTCTTTTTGTTAAACTGATTTAGTTAAACAGATGAAGATTCTTTCTTTGGCCATTCTGGGTGTAATTTAAATTTGCTTTCAAGTAACTTAAGCTAATAAGTTTGGCTTACCTCAGACTGCATGTCAGTGGCGTGCAGTATCAATTGACACAAATCACACAGAAGCCACTAAAGTTTTTTCCTGCAGAGGCCTTCACTAACACACATTCACACAGCATGGATGCATTAAAACTGGTTATGCTAGCTTTAAACTCATCTAATTCAACCTAAGTTATCAGACTTAGCAAGATCAGTTTGACTGAGGGTTTTAATTCTTCCCATTCTGTTTGAAACACCCTAGTAAGAGTTAGAAAATATTTTCTAAATATACTTGTTTTTTTACTTTCTTCTCCTCTAGCAAATGACAAATTTTCTTTCTTCCATCCTTCAGGGAGCTAGAATTACATGCCCGCATTTTTCTCTGCCTAATGAGAGCCGCAATAACATGCAAACAGTGCTGCACTCTGCTAGAATAAACATCGCTGCCTATGTCCCTGGGCCACTGCCTGATGTCAGTGCTGCTCCAGGGAGGCCTGTGAGTTTCTGAACTACTGCATTACAGTCAGCCAAGAGGCTGCAAGGCATGGGGGAGGTGAAGACTGGCACCCCTCAGATCTGGGCACGTACATGGTCTTGTGTAGCCTATGCCTGAATTGCAGGTCTCCCTTTCCTGCTAAGCAGCACAGAGGTCCCTCGGTGGCCTGGGGCTTGTATGTACATGGAGGGATGCTGTTATCTGTCTGTTCCCTTAGGTCATGCTAGCTATGAGGGCTCCTCGTGAAAAGATTCCATCATCTGAGTCATTGTGCTACGGTCAGAGCACAGCACCGCCTGGCTCACCCCCCCTGACACGCAGCCCGCTCTGCAGTGGGTAACCCTGCCCTCACAACAAGTCTGATTAATAAGGTTAGTTAATAGCAACAACAACTACAATAGCAATGTTAGTTAAGGAAATAACTGCTTATTTCCCTCCCCTGTGGGAATTACCACAGAGGCATTTGGGGTTTTCTGTGACCCACAGAGTGCTCCAGCCAGGTCCAGCCTCTGCAATTTGTTCCTACTCTTCCCTTGTCCTCCTGATTGTTCCTAGAGTGCACTTATACCCAGAATGAGTAACGATGTCCCTAGCCATCCCTTAGTACCAAGCGAGCCTCCCCTGAGCAAGGGGGGAATAAAAGCAGGGGGTAAGCCTTGGGAGCTGGCAATATGCCCAAGGGCTTCCATTTTGCAAGAACAAGCCAAATTTACTCACCTAGCACTGCAAGGGTAAGGGCAGTAATGGGTTCTTCTTTGCATCACTCCAGACCACTGCCCTCTGTGACTGACTGGAACAACTCATAAACATGTTCCTAGATTTCCCAGACTACTGCTAGTTAAACAGAAGGCTCTGCATATCAGGGAGATGAAAGCCACAGTATCTATTGGGGTTGCATTCAAATGTGCTAGAACTGGTCTTTCAAGGTAATTATACTTGTTTACTGCAATGCAATATACATGTCTCTACAAGAGGCCTTACAGAAATAAGGCTTATCTACCAATCTAAAGATCTAAACATATTTAAGTAATGATTTTTTTTTTTTAAAAAAGTTTTCATTGTAGCAACCGGTCCTTATAAATTAGGAAGCAATGATGGATTGAGAGTATATTGAGTATTGATTTGAAGTGTTTTGACATATAATTGGATTTGATTGCTCAAGTAGACTAGTTTGGTAGTCTTATTATGGGATGCTTAATACAGTGTTTGTTTATGCCTGTGCAATTTTTTTTTTGAGTTTTTTTTTCTCTCTGTGTATAACAAACAGAAAACAATTTGATTATCTCAAAGGCACACTGCTGAGGGGAATAAGCCAACTGTAAAACATGGCACAACCCTTCGCTCTGAAGTGCAGATGGGCTCTGTGCAGCAGTGGGTGCCAGCAGGAAAGGGAGGATGATTCCTAGCTGAGGGACTGGTATGGAAAATCTGGATTACATTTTTGCCTCTTCCACAGATGTTTCCTATGGCAAGGGACTTGACTTACTGCTGTCTCAGTCTCTGTTGAGAAACTGGATTATACGCTACCTTCTCTCACCTCATTTTTATCTATATTTTTGTATATAGTTTAGCTTGTATGGTATTTTACTTTTTTATAGTTGTAAGATTTTAGGGACATGCTAGTAAGCATCTCTGCCATGCGCTATGAAAGAAGTCCTGTCCCTTACAGGCATCTAAGGATTCTCTTTTATTACAAACAAATAATTGTAACGGAAGAACTAATTAAAGGATTGGGAGGAAGAAAAGTATACAAGCAGGCTAAAATCTGTATCCTTTGAGAAAGACTGAAGGATTCTTTCTTTTTTTTTTTTTTTTTTTCCAAAGGCCTCCTAATTTCAGTTTTTTTTTTTTTTTTTTTTTTTTTGCCATAGGCCTGCTAATGTCAGTATTTTCTCACTGTTTCAGGTGTTCGTGGCTTACATATTCCCCTGCTACGTATATTTCAGCCCTTCTGAAATATACAGGCTTATTTCTCTAGTCTAATCTCTTGTTCTCCCTGTAACAGGCAGACTGTGTCTGGCCATTTGGGAAATAGTTCATAATTCCATGCTTAAATAACTGGCTTTTGATAAAGGTCCAACATAGTGCTCTGAGAGCTGTTTTGTTTTTATGGATGGAGCAGACAGAGCAGAATGATGTTGCCTGCATACTAAGAAACTTGGCCTGAAGCCCACACACACACCAAAGGCAAAATAAATAAATAAACATATCAATCAATCTTGACGTCACCAGGAAAAGGGTCACTGCCATGTGGAACGAGACATCTGGACAGTGAAGTCACTGCTCTGGAAGGATGCCACTGAACAGTTCACATGCTCTGCAGCACAATAGGATAAAATGACAGTCAAAAAAGAAAAAGGAGGGGGGCAGAATTCTAATTGATGCTAAGTGAGCAGAGGTTTAAAGAAGGAGCTTCATACCTTCTGCAAACCTGTCCATGCATCTAACTTTTTCCTGATGAAAAACTCCCACAATTCCAGTGCCAACCAGGTACACAAATAAGACCAGCCTGTCATCTCACTTGACACTGTCCATTACACTTTCGGAACCAGCTCTGGGACAAGAAAGAGCAGGATCTTACTATGCAACTAAAATTAAAACGTGTAGAGGAGGACCCTTTCCACAGCCCTACATATTCCCATATGCAGGGATAAAGAAGATGCACTTGCCCAGGTATTTGCGTTACCTGCAGCTGTACACAACCACACACATACATACACAAAATGACAATTGTTCAGAGTAGCCACAGCAACACACCACTGCAGCCTTTCATATGAATCTTGCATTCCAAGAAATTATTTTTACGTGCTCTTCAAGGACAATGCAAACTGTTCTAACCAAAAAGGTTTTGAGAAGGAGCAACAAGAAATGTCTGCAGGGAAGGAGAGACCCCTTGATAACTCTTTCCCCTGTACACACAGCCAACCAACTTGCTCCTGCAGGCTATTGTCTCTCTTTCCCTCTGTCTCCATCCAGGCACAGTATTGAAAGCAGCAGGAGATTGTTAGCTATGGAAGCTCTGATCCTCCCTTTATAGCATCAGGACAGCCTAGTCCATCCGGACACCTAGCCAGGATGCTCCCGGCACGATGGACCATCTGTACCCAGAATGTGGAGGCTCCTCTCCCGCCCTGGGCATTTCTGAAACAGCCTGATTTAAATGCAGCACAGCCAAGACGGAGTCTTTGTTGTCATAGCCTGGATTCCTCCAAGACTGCTAAAAAAATCCACCCTTCGAGAGATGGGAATGTGCGTGGAAAACGACTGTCTTTCTTAGCACTAGCTCTTCGGGCGGTTTAAATCGGCACCGTCCAGCTGATCCCCTCAGGGCGATGCCAGTTTACCCTGTTACGAACGGGGTCCGGCGCTGTCTGCTGGGTGCTACAATCAGCAATTTTTCGTCTGCAAAGCGTCCGAACCGAGCGGGGCGACGAGGCGAGGAGGGCAGGATGCGCTGCACGGGAGGGCAACGCCTGCAGGCCGGCGGCATCCCCAGCAGCCGGCGGAGAG
>WAAD01029518.1:1605-23905 GCA_013389945.1 Fregata magnificens | reverse complement strand
GAGAGGAAATGGCCTCAAGTTGTGTCAGGGGAGGTTTAGATTGGACATCAGGAAGAATTTCTTTACCAAAAGAGTGGTTAGGCATTGGAACAGGCTCCCCAGAGAGGTGGTGGAGTCGTCATCCCTGGAGGCATTCAAAACAGGTATAGACGTGGCACTGCAGGGCGTAGTTCAGGAGTCATGGTGGTGTTAGTTGATGGTTGGACTTGATGATCTTAGAGGTCTTTTCCAACCTTAATGATTCCATGATTCTATGACTCTGTGATTTATATCTGCTTTAATATGGTTGCTTGGATGGCATCAAGAAGTGTGCCATGAACTGTAACAGCAGCAAGCTGAGGCCAGGATTGCATCTCAGGCTTAGAAACTATATAGTGAGTTCCGTTCACCCGGGACACTCACAAAAGCTGCAGGGAAAAGGCATTGCTGCAGTGAGCTATGAGTTTAAGACATGCAATGTAAGGTGTGGGACTGTGAGGAGCTTAATTACTCCAACTCCTTCAGCAGTACAGTCCTTACTGCAGAGACTTAGCATACAAGGAAGGTGCTTGTGCTGTTGTTAAGCGTATGCATTGTGGAATTCAGTCCCCATGAGGTGGCCTACAGTGCTACCCCTTATGCAGTCTGCTGTTACTCCCCATTGTGGAATGAAGTGCTGGCATCACCCCAGTTTCTTCTATCCTCCTTGGAAGAGGGGGAGCACAATGCACACACAGAAGAGGATCAGTGTTTTCTACAGCCAGCTGCCTTTGGAAACACATTCTTTGGGTGCTCATGGAGGCCACCAAAGATTATTCCCCAGAGTCCATCTGAGGCAGACTCAAACTCAATTAGACTACAGAAACTGGCCAGAGCACTTGAATGAGTCTGCTATGCCCTACATTTCTTCATGTTTTGTAATGTTATATGGGCAAGAAATTAGATTCAGGTTGTGGCAGCAAGACAGGCAGAGCAATTTATGTAGAAATATTGTAGTTAGGCACCATAATTCTCTGATAACTTGGATCCCACAAAATCTTCACCAGGTTTTCTTGCTGAAATTCAGCTCTTTTCCTGCTGCTATTATAGTCCTCAACATTTGCACAAAATATGCCTTGCATGCTCTGTGAAAAACAGCTACCAGGAACTGAACTGTGTTTTTTATGTTTTTTCGAAGCTCTTCATCAGTCTGTGTGTCTGGCTCAGGTAAAGTAAAAGAAATTAGAAGCTATGATCCATGACCTCTTCCACTGTAGAGTTGTAGTAAAGAACTAGAGGGTGAGAGGGAGTTGATGTGGCAGTGTGGGGGTGACAAGAGTTTACAGTATTGGTGAAAAAAGGCATATGTGGACTGAATCTGTTCTAACAGCACTATGGTAATTATGATACCATGCTTTGGCATATCTTCCTCACAAGCTACAGTGAAAGAGGGAGAGGAGAAAGGAAAGGAAGAATTTGACCCTGCATTCTTTTTCGTTGAGCTCAGGGACTACTTTCACTGAAAGCTACTCAGAGTAGAAGAGGCAAGACTATGGCTCTAAATCTTCTGTTCATTTCAGTGGGTTCAAGGTGAGGACCACAATGTTTACACAGATTAATTGCATACTAATACTTTTTCCTTCCTTAAGAACATTTCAGGTTCAAACCATGAGGCAAACCTTGTTGGATTAGAACCATTCAGTCCCTATTTTATCAGTGTGTCTGCATTTACGAAGCTTGGGAATGGCAATCAGTTCAGTAATGCTGTCCAGTTTACAACAATGGAATCAGGTTAGACGTGACTTTTTCTAAGCTGCAGTTCTGTTTATGAATATTTTGCTTGTATGGCTGGACAACAGTCTTCCTCTTCTCTCCAAAGAAAACGTAACATAACACTATCTCATTGTCTTCTGCCTGTGTAACGCCGATTCACATTCCTATTGTACCGGATAGGCTGGGTTTGAAGTTTGAGGTCGGAAGTGTAGAATTAGAAATGTCCTCATCTGAAATGAGCGGCTTATATGGCTACTATAAATCTTTTAATAGCATCACAGATAAAGGGAGGAAAATTAGATAGATATCAGTCTTTGCAGATCAAAGCGATAATTCAGATCTCTGTGAAAATAACTGAAACTTTAGCAGTATCAAAAGCAGCTGGACAAAAGATTGGCAAATGAACTGGAAATGGTATTAAACAAATACAAATTTTTAACATTTTTTATAATTTATTTTAGGAAAGGAAGCTAGCCACTAATTAAATATCCTAACTTGTTAGATCTTATTCTTCCTGACAACTGGGGCGGACTATGCAATATAGCTGGCTTAATTAATTAATTAATTGTGTACAGTTTTGTCTTGTGCCTTGTACATGTCTTTTGAAGTTGCAGGTTGTTTCAAAATGAAAAATTGTATCACGTGAAAGTCAATATTCAACATTCACTAAAGAGAGCCCAGGAGCTCTGCAGGTTTGTGAAACTGGCCTTTGTGCAAAACGGTAGCTCCTTTGCCAGGTCAGAGCAATCCCCAGGCTCATGGACTTTATAAGGTCTGTCAGTGCCAGGGGACTAGCATGGGTTAGGCGGCTAGGTCTGAACTCACAGGTTCCCTTATACTGACAGCAAAGGGAGCAGATGAGGTATCACAAGATCCCATATGGTGACTACCGTTTTTCAAGACCACATTTCCCGTGAAATATTCTTTCCAGAGCTGATAAAACATGGGTTCTGGGAAAAATAATGCTGTTTATTGTACTCAGCAGTTACAACACCATGAGAAATCTGGACCATCACTGAACTGGTTCAGGTTGGCTGTTGGATCCCTGCAGCTGGAGGTTGTCCTGCCCAAGAGCCATGGTCATCCATCAGTTGTCTCATTTCAACACTGACATTCCATACTCATGGTACTTTCTTCAGAAGTGCTGGAGAGACATCACCCACAGGACCGTGGTCTAGTCACTTTACAGCTTTTTCTCAGATTTTATGCTCAGCTAGTTGCAGCATTGTTTCCTTTCCCTCCAACCCACGTTTTAGGCAATTGCTGGATCAGTTCCTCATTGAGTTCATCTAAGGATTCTGTCTCTAGTCTTTATTAAAAGTGCCAGTTAATCTTCTTTCTTCTGCAGATGCTGGTTTGTTTTTTTTTTTTAAAGAAAAGTTTTCTTTGAACTCTGAAAAGAAAATTAATAATTTTAGAGATTCATTTACCTCCGTGCGGTGATAATGAACATGTTTGCCTATATTTCTGGTACCTCACTGACAGTATTTTCACTGTTTTATGGATTCCTCGACATGTTGCAATAGAGGAAGTAGGTTGGGGCACCCCTCACTATGTATTCATTTTCTCTTAGTTGGTACAGCCAGCACTTTAGCCCTTTCTGAGATACGTTAATTCATTGTTCTGTTTAATCAATTGTTCACAGATAAGTGTTCTTTTTCAGCACGAGTACAATATTTGCTACCTTTTATTAAATATTTATATGCATTAAAAAAAACTCTCCTGCTGGAACCAGCAAGGAGGTGGGGAACAATAGGGTAATAGCATTGATATGACAGCTCTGAAACCTGCCCAGTGACTTCTGTGCAGGTTGTGTCTTTGCTGCAAGGACATAGAGATGTGATACAGTGCCTAAAAGAAACAAAGCTAACAGATAAATGAGGAACTTCTGCTGTTGATACTGTTGTGGAATATGTATATCAGTTTCACGCTACTGTGTATGTTTTACTACACTTTGATTAAAAAAACATAGGGAAAATACAAGCAGATGTGAAAATAAAATTGGAGCACACAACTAGGAAAAATCCAGATAGATGGCCTCTTTTATTTCAAGTACTACCATCAGTCATGTTCATAGTAGTTGGAAATGAACCATCTAATGAGGACAAAGATGTATTTTGTTCTCTCAATGAGTTTATTTTACAGTATGAGTTCTTCTGCCACTGGAATGTTTGACCTTCGCTATAAACATTGGGTCTACTTCTCTGACTATATTGTTCTGTGATTACGATTTTAATTGTGTGGGAATGTTAATCTTTGGTGCATGTGTATCTTTTAAGTACCAGATGCTGTCCAGAATGTTTATTGTATTGCAATGAGTTGGCAATCCATCCTAGTGCAGTGGGACCCTCCTGCTTCATCCAACGGTGTAATTACTCATTACATCATAACAGTTGAAGGAAATTCTACAAATTTTTCATCTTATGATACACTGCATACTTTTAGAAACCTGCTTTCCAATATTACTTATCAATTTAAAATAAAAGCTGCAACATCTGCCGGTGATGGTGAAGAACAGATATGCAATGCCAGTACACTTCCAGAAAAAGGTAAAAAATTATTCAAGTTAATTATTTTGTTTAATTTAAATGGTGACTGTGAAACACGCAAGCCTAAAATACCTACTTTAATGCAGGCAGCTAAATCCTGCATTGTTGGGAGCAGAATTTTTGTTGTTTTGTTTCTACCAGGGGCCAATGCTATGACTTCATTGATTGACAATAAAGCTGTTCAGAATTTGTGCAATTAAGAAGCATTTAACTTCTGCGAGCAGACTTTGTCATAACTCTTGATAAATAGGACTTTTTAACAAGAAAGAAAATTGTGAGCTATATCGAAAGAAGAATGTAGGCAGTTTTTTTGGCATTGGAGTAAAAAATTATCACCCAAAGTCTGTCTTACTTTCTCTCTCCACACACACTTCACCTAATCCTGGCTGTGCTTTCATTTGGCACTTGAAACTTCCTTATGCACTCAGAGATGAAATTCTGTGCAAAATACAGCATTGGTTCTGTGTAAATAGCTATGTGCCTAGCTTCTAAACTGTAAGCAGAGAGGAGCCCAACTCCCAGTCCAGGAAGCAAATGCCTGTTTCAGTTCTCTTCCCCAGTTAGGGATGATTTCTATTCCTGGGATTATTTCTCTTGTTTTTTAATTCTTCAGTGATAGTTTACTATAAAAATCAAAAATCATGTTCAGCGAGCAGGATCCAGAACAAGACTTCACCTTCCTACTGAATTACAGGAGCCATTACTGCATTTAGTTCCTTTTTTTGTTTCCTCTTTAGTGACATCAATTCGTACAGTAGAGTTGAGGAGCTCTCTAATTCAGAACGGCCGGATCATTAGGAAACATGGGGGTGGGACGGCGGGGCACGACTGTATCCCCTGATGCTTAGAAACCAAACCTAGCTTTTGTAATACTTTAGTTACTAAGTTATTGAATAACTTAAAAGATGAGTTTGCAGCACTCATTCTCATATATATTTCAACTGATAGAGTGAGTTTTGCTCAGTTCTTTCAAATAATAGATACAAGAATCTGTGTCAGCAACAGGGTTTAGGTTCTGGATGACAAGTGGAGATGGGCAGCTCTAATACGCAGACTTGAATCAGACATCTAAACTTGGAGGAGATCAGACTTACCCTTATCCTTAAACTTCCTGTTGGTAGCTTCCTGAGTGGCATGCACCTCTTTAGCTTCAGCCTTTGGATCTCTCCGATTCACAAAGCCTTAGTGCCCCACTCTGAGCTTTGATTTCCACACTTCTTAAAATTAGACTTGCGGATGTGCATGTCTGAATGAATCTAGACCACATCTGTATCATCAGCTGAACTACTATTGCTTTGGTTCCAGACCAAAAGGCTGAGCCCCAAACGAGGACAAGCAAAGCAGCCCCTTGCTGGCGTAATGCAGCCAACATTGTGAAAATAGCCAGGGTTGTACTTTGATGACTGCCCCTCCTCGTAATGCGGTCCATCCCACTAAAGCCTGGCCACATCCCCTATTTGAACAATGAGGTGGCACATTTTCTCATCCCTGTTGGTCCCCTCCAGTCTGGCTCCTTGGTGATTTAAGACTTCTGCCTGGGTCATCTTCCCTCTTGTTTGCTGAGAAACTTCTGTCCATCGACAGGTTCAAAATCCACTTCTGAAGGAAGCATTGTTTAAATGTTAGAGATGAGCATACTCGTATCTTACAGCGTTGGCTGGAAATACTGTAGTGAGCTTAACCACTGTGCTGAACGTGGATGCGTGCGAGCATGCACCTAATTACACTTCTCAACTGCAGTCGTAACTCTCCACCCCTTCTTTTAAATCAGGGCTGGTGAACAGCCAGCCCTGACTCAGAGCTAGAGTAAAACTGAAACTGGGGATGGGTGCGCAGACAGGTGTGCCGATGCACAATTAAAACTGGACTCGTCCAAAACCCAAAGGTTTTGGAGCTAATCTTATAGGAGCCATGTTATCCTCTGGTACAGAGAAGACCAGGAGGCTTCCTGGAGGATGAGGGAAAGGCTTCTAGTACAGTTAAAGAAGCCTGGCACCTGGGAAAGTTAGTTGTTGGGATTTCTGAGGATTTTGGGGTTGGCTATTAATTAGTGTTTGAGGAAAGCCTGGAGAAGCTGTGGATGTGGTATTAAGCCAGGGCTTGAGAGACAGACTGCTAGTCTGTTGTGGTCTATGTGACATAGAGTTGTACTAGCAGGAGAAAAAAACAGACTTTATTTTGTAACAACATATGGCGTATGTGTCTTATCCCTGGGAGTTTTCCTAAGTGAAGGATTTATACTACAATACATCTATTTTTGCCACATACACTGCGCAGACCCTTTCTTGCTGTTATAGCATTGGTTTACATGTTGTTGCTTAGTCATATTTACAACAAACTAGTTATTATTAGGACATTTCCTTAACTGTGTATTTGCATGAATTGTTTTGTGGTGACTTGGTACTAGGAATTGGAGATTAATGGTTGGGAATGGAAACAGTTTTATAGCTGTTGTCAGCTTCTTATTTATGGTGGTCTAAGATTAGTCACAGAATATGTAGCCAGCACTGAGTCACTGACAATGCATTTATTTCTGACATAAAGTGAAATCGAATTTGGCTCAGTGTTTCACTGCATAGTGTTTGACCTTTACATTCTTAGCAAGATTATTTGCCTTCTTTCTGAGGTAAATTTGTTCAAATCTGGGTACAGTTAAACATGAATCATGAAGATTAAATTTATGAGGAGATTAGTAGTGTTTTGTGTCTAATCTAGCTCCATTGTCATGGTAAACCACTTCTGCCAGGTTGCAGTATGTTACAAAAATTGTTGACTTTGTAGTGGTAATACTACTTTGTGTTTAAACATATTATACAGGGTATGAAAGATAATATAGCAAGTACACATGCATAAAATAAGTTAGGATTTTATGACTGAAGAGCTATCCTTGGATTATTTTCAAGAAAATGCACATATTAAAATGAAATTTCATTAAGGTTGAGTGAGCTTTTAGAAGGGAGAAGGAGCCATAGAATGGTAGGAAACTTCTCCAGAAGGCACACTAAAGCTGTGAAGATTCAGTTAACTCACAAGTCTGGGACAAGTGTAATAGTCATTCAGTTAAGAATAAAACTAAAACAATTAAAAAGCCACTTGGGGGGTTAAGCATGAATAATCAAAAAAAAACCTGCCGCTGCTTTCAATTTTTTTAAGTTAGATTTTTCTTCATAGACTTTTTATTATTCTCTGAAAATATTAATCATATTGATTATAGTATTAAGATATGCAGAGTAATTTTTCCCTCCTTACTGCTAGTACTACTTAATATTATAACTGAACACAGAGTCTTGGAAGAGGTTGAGGCCCGCATTGTACTGCGCTGTGTCTTTACCATTTGTTTTCTACTAAACAGAGATTCATTCATAACTTACATTTAAAAGAAATATGGCTAGGAATTTGTCCAGGAAACACTTTTTAATTTAATCTGTGCTTAATTTTGCTGGCCAGTACTAACTTGTAGCTATGCACAGAAGTATGCCTTGTGCATGAAGGAGAGTAGTGCCTAAAAGGATTCGTAATGGGAAAGTTTCTTAGGTCTTTTGGTGTGGAGGTGGCAAATTATCATCATCTGTTGTTACTTGTGCACAAAATGTCTTTACTCTCTGCACAGGGGGAACCTTTAAAGATTCTGAGTTTATACCTTCAGGATGGAGGTGCCCATTGGAAAATGTGGGCTTTTTTTTTCATCCAGGCCTGTGAGGAGCACACAACGTAGCGTGGGCTTAAAGCCTTCTTCATATCCAACTAAATGCTCTGTTTCCTTCACCATAAATCCTTTTCTTAGGACATGGCAGCTCATGGCAGCTCTATGAGTTGGAGTTACATTAATTTCCTCATTAATTTGTGAAGAGAACTACAGACGACCGTAATGCACTGGAAGAAATATTTAAGTCCATACCCTAAAGCGGTCCTTAGGGCCCCAAGCATGATGTGCAGTGCAGTGTGTTGGCCTGGTTATCCAGAGGAATCAACTTCCACAGCATTGGAAATGGAAGAGCTTTGGTGTACTTGTCACTACTACAGATAAGAGCAGTGCGTTTCACAGGTTCAATCAATGCTGCAAGTTCACATTTCCAAACTGTATTAAAGTAATAGCATCCAAAAATTGCAGAGTGAATCATGACTAAGAATCTTTGAAATACTTCTTTCCAAGATGACTGAAACTGAGTTGTTTTACCAGATTTCTGTTTTCTTAATGTAATGTGGATTTTTTTTTTTACATTTTATGATTAGTTGGCATGTCCAAATGTCAGTTAATGGCTTTGATGTTTATGGCAAATCTTCACAAGACAAATGCAATGGTCACTTTGTTGCTGCCAATGAAATTGCACTGATGTTATTTTTATAAGCAGGTAGATAAAAATAGAAGAATCATATAGTGTAGGATGAAAGAAATATTTTTTTAAGGACTAGGTCAACTCTAGATTAATGTATAAGAAATGGTGGTGACATATACGTACAAAGCTGACATTGAAAGCATTTACAGGTCAAATAACTGCTTGCTGAAAAGTAGACAGTGGTCCCATTTGTCGAAAAGCTGAGCATTCTTATTTAATTTCAGACTGGAATACTAACAGCTTTTCGCTACTTTTCTAAGCTTAGCTTCAAGGTGTGCATTTCTCTTTAGATTTGTAGGATTTGATTTCTCAGTGCTTAGATCCCATAGTTAGAGATAGAATTTTCTGACGTGCTAAGGACTAGGAAACACAGTCCAGGGAGGCTTTTTTAAGACGTGTTCTGAACTGTGCAATTTCCTTTAAAGCATGTCTGATAGTATCAGTCCCAAGTCATGGGAAAGATACTCTACAGTTTTTTACATTTTTATGTTAGTAAAATCATTTGGGACCTATTTGTGATGTCTTTGTTCATACTGAGCAGGACTTTATACCATGATGAGTCCCCCTGAAATTAGCAGTCTATGCTAGAGTACTATTTAGTACAATCAGGGATATCAGCTTAACCCAGGGAACTCCTTTGTGTAACTAAGCTTTCAAAAATTAATAGCTATAATCAATACAGAATATTCATTTTCTTTTCCGATACCTCCATTTTCTGAAGACTGTTGTTGTGTGCCCACTGTTATCTGTGCTACTTTGTTCTTCACTTTCCTCCTATTGATGCTCTTAATACCACCCAACAGACTTCTAGGCTGCCGCTGTTCTTTTAATCCAAACTCCAGCTACAAGCAGCTGTTCTGTAGGCAGAGTTTTTTTTATTAACTTCGTTAGGAACTATGCCATATCATATTACTGTCTTCTGTTCCCGGTCCGTGCAGCTGTAGTCACTGCTTTCCAAAGAAGTCTTTACAGAAAGCTGTAACTTCTCTCTTTTCTCAGTAGATATGTGTGTGTGTGTCCTTTGCTGCCCTTAGGTTATCTTTGTGTTGTGCGTAAGATTTTTTCTACCAACTATTTCTGTTGATTTAAACCATTTCCACTGGCCCAGTTCAACTTGATCTGAGTCTTTCCACAGTCCTGGTGCTTTTTCTACCAGGAATCTGCTTTCATTTAGGTTCTCAAATAAAAACTTAGTCTCAGAGCAGCCCACCAGCTTTGGAAAGGCTGATTAGCATTGCAGCCAGACGAGCATAGGGAACCGGGGCCAAGATCTGTGAAAGAAGCTTCTATTTAGGTGCCTAGCTTCCTGTCAACTTCAGTGGGAGTTCAGGCACGTAAATAGGTTTTAGGAGCTTAAAATCCCATGTGGATCTGGCTTCAGGCACTTTTTGTTGGAGTTTGGCCATCATGTGAACAATGGTGGATGAACCTGAAAATACCTCGTTCCTCCTCCAGTCCAGAAACTGAATTCACCAGCATTTCATGGCCAGCCTCTCTGCCAGCTCCCTGTCTGGCTTTCAGAAGCTGAATTAAAAGCTATTAAATGGAAAATGATAGAGTACACTGCACCAAAAATTTCTGACTTTGAAAAACTCCCTGATCCCAGAGCTAGCTGAATTATAGCAAATGCAGTATAATTCAATAGGGAAAGACTGTCAGATATATGATGATGGGGTCCTACCTGTGATTCCTGGGAAATTTAAATATGGGATTAGCACTAGAATGCCAGATAGCTAATCAGAGCACAGTCCTAGACAACTAGTGTCCTACACCACCACAAACACAGCCTTTTTCATGCCTTTTCTTTAAGTGCACCTTTCTGGAAACCAGGAATAATAATAAAGTTTCTGTTAGGCACATACCAAAGCAGCAGTGTATAAGAGCAGATACATAAGTCTTTGTTACAGTTCCAATTTAATCTGAAAGAATAATTGCCAAAGATGCAATTTTTGGCTGTAATTGTTTTTAGTGTGAACAGTGATCACTTCATCATAGTTGAGTCATGTTTAGAAAATTTAAACAAGCTGCATGATTACTCTAGGAAGCATGGAATGGTTTGTTCAAATCAGTACCATCTGTGGACAGAAAAAGTTGGGGGAATTTTAGTCATTCTTGACGAATGGAAATCTGATTCTCCATGCTAGAGTAATTGTAATCCTCTTTGTATCTGTAACCCAATAGCATAGTTGTCTTGAAATTGTCTCATTGAACACAATCATCAAGTGCAAGAGAAGCTGTGCCACTGGGTGTCACTGCTCCTCACTGTGGCCTTAGGAGCAAACCTCTGATTTGCTCCAGATTCAGATCACATCTTTTCATTTGTTCTAATAAGGGATTGCATTTATATTCGATTTATCTATGCAAGCAACGAGATAAAATGGACTAGATTTTTAGCTGACTAATGTTTAAGGCTCTGATTCCATTTTAAAGATCTGTCTAGGCACTGACGGAGAAAATTTTCCTACATCTGCCGACTGACCCTTTCTGTTGTTGGTTAGAAATATGTTGCGTATATGGGTCTTAGTAAACTGGAAAAAATGATGACATAAAATAGAAATAAAAGCTTTTGTAGGAAAGAAGAAGTACTTGTCTAATCTGTCTGTTATCTTTATACCTGCAAGCTTATCTTTCGAAAAGGTGGTTTTGAGGTAGTATTACTCAACGGGATGATCACAGAGACTATCTTCAGCCTTGTGAGAGTAATTTGCATGGGTTCCCTCTGTAGTCAGCAGGAAAAAGGACACTTCTCTAGGGGACAGATGGAAAGAGAAACGTTGTTTTCCCGCACCCCGTTCTTTCCCCTGCTCTCTGGGTGTTTGTCTCTTTCCACCAAATACAAGGGGAGCTCATGGAGGCTGGCTTTATTAGACTTTTGTTGTTCTGAGTGAGAGCCCACAAATCAGAGCCACTGTTATTTTTCCTGATATCATTTGTAGTTCTTTGAAACTACCAAGCGTCTTTTCTATCTTTATTGCAACATTGCTAGCTCTCAGTTCTTTTTGATGGCATCATCCATGTTGAAGCTGGGGGAACAGGGCACTCTCCTTGAGAAGAAAAGCCCACCGTGCTGGCTAGACATGGGCACTGCTCTTTCTGCCTGTGACTAGCCTCTTTAACCTGCATTCTTTTAGGTGCAGAGACTGCAATTGTACCAGTCATGGCTCTACCAGTTGCACATTTGAGCAAGTGAAGGTATATATTTCCACCTTCCTCTTGGCACCCAGCAAGCAACTAGTTAGTTACCATCTACTTTATTCCAAGCCCCTGTTTCAGTATTTGATCCAGTCTTTCATTAAATTGGAGTATAGTCCAATAATCAGTTTTCAGCAGATGGAAATTAGTAATGGTAGACTAAGAAGCATTAGACCCAGTTGTTTCCATCTCCATGTTGCATAGTTTCACATTTTTATTCCAAAACTGCCAATGCTGGCTTTTCCTATCGCAGCAAGAGTTCCTGGAGTCGTGTGCCTGGGAAGGTGAGGTCATATTCTGTATCTGAAAAAGAGTAATCCCCTCTGAGTGAGAAGCAGGAGAATTGAATTTTCTTAAATTCTTCTGATTTCTATCCGTTCTGATGTCTTTGGAATTGCTGACTATTCATTTTTTAATTCCAGGAATATATAGTATTGGGTCTTAAAAATACCTTTAAGTTCAGAGTGAGACTGTGTGGTAACTTCTATTTCACTTAAATAGTTTTATCCATTTTATCCCACATTTTATCATCATCATAATTGAGTGTGTAGGATTCATATTCTTTGCAGTATCTTAACAGATATTAATAGCTTATATTACAATAGAGTAGAGGATTTCTTAAGGAAAAATACAGATTTTTTTATAGTAACCATTGAACATTTCTCTGCCTTTATTTTCCATTAACTAATGGCCAAACTAAGCCCTTCCTTGTCATTTACACAAGTAGCAAATACAGTTTATAGAACTATTATGAAAATATTGCAATGTTTATTTTTTTGAAAGTGGCCAAACTGAGTATTAAATCTCCAAAACTGTGATCAAGCAAGAAACTTACTGCCTGTTTTGGTTTTATTTATACGTCCTGTACTTCTCTTCATGCTAATAACAACAGAGCAAAACAACTTTAACTTTGATGGTATGGAGTATGATGGTGAAAGTTGTCTCTAGCGAAGATTTTTTCTTAGGCAGTTTGCTCTTGTTCTGTGTCTGCTTAGTGTGTAGCAGGGTGGGAGCACATGGGCTATTGCATGCTGCAATGTTGTGTACGCGTGCGTGAGAGCTGAGCGGAAGGACAGGGGAAGAGCTCACGGTTCCTGTGGCTGACCCCTCTCCTGCAGGCTCCACCTGCTTTGGGCTCATTTGAAGGGATTTGAATTTCTCAACCTCTTCATCATCACAGCTTGGTTTGACTCAGAATTTACATTTCTTGCTAAATATTCATATTTAGTGGACAAGCTTCAGCTTGTTATATTATGATGATTTTTATAAACAAATTGTTGCAGATGAAAGCAGAGATCAGATATTCCCACAAGGCTGAAAAAAACTGGAGGGTTTTCTCTTTCTTCCCCAGTAACATTGGTCTGGGATCCTTTTATTCTTTATGTAAGCCTTGGGGCTTCTTCAGTTTCAGTTTGAGGATGTATCATGTGTTTTTCTTTTACCAGTGATACCTCTTCCCCCAAAGACTCTAAAGCACTCTTTAAAGCTAAGTGCACAAAATGATTTCTGAGCTGATTTCTCTGCACAGTTTTTGCCGCAGAGAGTATTAGTATTATCTTACAGAGTCTTAGAGATAATATTAGCTTACTGTATGACTATGTGATATAGCACAAAACCATATGTTGCATCCAGTCTGCGAGAGCTGGGAGTACACTCTTGGCTTAATATAGGTATGTGTAAATGTGTGTGCATGTGTGTATGTGTATGTATGTATGTACATCCATGCACTACTTCTGTCTCCATGCACGTGAATATAACCTGTGTGTACCCACATATATGTATGTATATAAGTACATGAAAGCAAAGTTTATGGAAGTTTCTTTTTTTGCTTTGTATTGCCATATTATTTCGCTCTTCCTATTGGCGTTCTTTTAATTTGTTGTTTACTGAACAGCTTGTAAAGCACTTATGTAAAGATAGACAAGCATACTGCATGTATTGATACTATCCCTTCAGAAGGTGAAACAGGACACTTATGAAACCTTGAGGTGGTGCTTGAGGATTTCATATATTTCCAAGAGAGAGGGAGACAAATGAGTATTTCTAAGTGAGAGGTGAGAAATGCCAGTTAACAACAGCAGTAAAAGATGCTGTGGGTAGGCCAAAAATAACTTCGCTTGATATTCCCTCCCCCAGTTGAGACATAGCCCCAAATGTAGCAACAGCAATGTCACACCTCTCAAAGCTGCCCCTGCATGCCACACCCAAAAGCATTTTTCTTTATTTCAAAAGCTATAGTAAATGTATGCCACATATATATGTACAGTGTGATTTACACCAATGGAATTACTCCTTATTAACCATATGAAATTGAGTCTTGGTCTTCAGACGTGCTTATTAAAATATTTTTTCAACAATGGATAAAAGGGTTGTGGTTGCAATCACTTTTCATTTAAATGAAGATATCTTACAAGTGTTTTAATTTGTAGTTCCTAGTGCTCCCAGGGATGTTGTTTTTTCCAATGTGCAATCAACAAGTGTGACCTTGAATTGGAGATCACCGAAATCTGTCCTTGGCTACTTTCAAAACTACAAGATTACCACACAGCTACAGTCCGTCCACTGCAGTGACTGGGAAGCCAAGGAATGTATTGAATATGAGATGCATCAGTATTTATATGAAAATGTGGTGGATGACCGGATAGAAGAGACAGTCTACGGACTGAGAAAATACAGATGGTACAGATTTGCAGTTGCTGCCAGTACAAATGTTGGTTACGGCAGTTCTTCACCTTGGATTTCTACGCAAACACTTCCTGGCTGTAAGTAAGGATGTTTGCCATGTGTCATAATGCTTTAACAATGTTATGTTCACCTAAATAAGCAAGAACACTTGGTAGAAGTTATTTCTTCATAGACCTACAATATTGGTGAAGTTAATAAGGATTTATTGCAACTCTTCATGTATGAAATATCATGATATAAATCATGTGGTAGGTATGCATACTTGACACTACTTCAGATTTTAATGCCTTTTGGATTGCTTACCCAACAGAAATTTCATTCCTCAGCCCTACTCTACATCTAGAATTGGTAAGTCTGAATTTTGGCTGCTTTGGGTTGATATGCCATTTTCAATCTGTCTCCACGTCTTGGGTGTGTCAATGAAAAGTAGGCCTTTTTTTAATTAGTTGACTAAAAGTCTGTTCTCTAATGTCAGAACACTTTCCTGAAATTCTGCTGTACATTCCTGGCAATAAAATTTAAGCAATAGTTTCAGAGGAATTCAGATTTCTTTCCAATACCATATCCACCTAAACAGATTACAAATCAGAGTAGCCATGTGACACCTACAGGACTGTCATGACACATATTAGGACCGTCATGCCTCAGCTGAGGATTTCGCTTTCCAAGTAAGAGAAGAGTTAGTTGTCACACATAAGTTATCACTAGATATTTGAGAGAAGGGGACATGAAACATAAATTATTTAGGAAGTTGTCATGTTGACATACGACCTTCCCTCCCAGTCCGCAGCCAGCCTAGGTCAGAGCACATCTGAGATCCAGCGTCTGGCCCGTGTAGAACAACTGAGAACCACCGTGAGTGGCCTGACTAAATCACAGCTCCTTCACTCCTTCCCCCTTCCAAAATAATCATAGTAGAGATACCAGGGACTTAAAACAGCTCTGTACCAAGGACTATTCAATGGCCCACATACTTACTTTGTTCCATTCATGTTTTTACAATCATGTGATGTGAATCTAGGAGGCTTTTATATAATGCTCCTCATAGTATCTGTGCACTCTGTACAGTAATACAGCCATCTATCCTTAAATACCTCACAATTTTTCTACTAGGTAAGGAAATATTGTCGTCTTAATTTGCAGATGAGAAATTGCAATAGAGAAATTCTAAGCCCCAAAGGGAAAAGAGATTTGGACACCACGATAGTGAACATCACAACAGCCCATTTTTCACGTAAAGCATGGAAACAGTCCCTTGGACTGAAGAGTCATTCTCATGTGCACTTACTTTCTTTGTCCAGTGGTTCTTAGGGGGACGCTACGCCTGTAAATGTATGCAATATTTTAAATGAAAGTGAAAAAAAAATCAAAAAAACATGTAACCCCAGATGGAGCAGAAAATAGCTAACAGAATTTGTGCAACTCTTGAGCCAACAGCTCTGGAGAGATTTCTTACTATTAGATAGATAGATCTCAGCTGCTGACATACACAAATACTTATCTTCAAACAATTGTTGCTGAGTTTAGGGAAGTTAGGGATTTAAACCGGACAGAGAGGCAGATAATCAAAACCACATATAATCACATAAAGTTAGGATCCTCTTTATGATTTCCTCTCTGGACAGTGATAATTTAGTTTAAGAGAGAACTAGTTTTCTATTAGTCCCACTGAGGAGATGATAGTTAAAAGTATAAAAATCTCATTAGACTGCAGAAGCCCTTTCCGTGCCAATACAGTATTGTTCTCAGCAGTAGGTCTTCTGTGTGCTCTGTGAGCTAGTTTAACAAACGGTGGTGGTGTAGAAGTTAAAGAAGTTCCACCATTTCTTCCAGCCCAAGTGTCTGGGGCTGCTGGCCTGTGTCTGTGGTGAGGGAAGTGGGCAGCAACAAATTTCCTGTCAATCAGTGACACATCAAAAGATGAGTTGACTATAAAACACACCGCCATGGAGTCAAGGAAGCACGGGCACTATTCCAGATATCATGGCTGGGTGCTGGTCTTTTTCCTGGGGTAATGGCAATCAGCTGAGGAGCAAAAAAAGAGGAACGTGACACGTCACAACAGCTGGGTAGCCAGCTGGCAGCTCCGCGTGCTTCAGCGGCACTAAGAGCCTCCCTGAGCAGCAGCTGATCTTTGGCAAGGGCAGGTCTCTTGCTACCTGACCTTATACTTTCCAAAGATTAGTTTTTAGAAATAGACTAAAAAACCTTAGTTCCCCTCTTTTGCAAAGGGCACTGCCTCTAGCAGGGAAGAGAAATTCAGGATGCACAAAAAACTGAGCCAGCACTCTGGGCAGACTTGTAGAGTGTATCCAGAGAACGAACAGGTGTCGATCCCCCTCTCCTTTCCTTCGTGGACTGGGCCGAGCATCCTCTGGATTAGCCTGCTGGTACACAGCCAATATACATGGTCTGTTAGGGCTTAAGGGTGCTTAGCTGCTATGTAAAATAGTCTGAGTACTTAGCCCATAAAATCAATGGGAATTGTGTTTGCAGATTTGAGGGTAGAAGTTAGCCACTGTTTCTGATTTTCAAGAAATGCCTCTATAAGACATTGCATCTGCCAAAAGGAAAGTTACCTTGGTTGTGAAGTAATAGTAAAATTATTTTTCTCCAGAAATAATTGGGTTCTCAGAAATTTTTGTTTCTCTCAAGTCTAAAGAAAATACTATATTTATTATACTCATATTCAGGAAGTTACTACATTTAAGCTGAAGCCTGTTAGACTCAGTTCCCAGAATATAAAGAGATGAAACTTCAACAACAGCAAAAATTATGTAATGGAAACCCTAAGTATTCTTTACAACTGCTGAGGATTTGACTTTTGTGCTAAAGCAGAAATACCTAGTAATTCTGAATATCCAGTGACTAAGGTGAGGATCTTAGCTATTGATTTCAGTTGTTCATTATGAAAGTAAATTTAAGGCTACAGGAATTCTTTTTAAGATTCTTTAACTCATTTACAAGTTTCAAACAAAAAATAATGGCTGTGTTCTGTATTGAAAGTGGTTATAATGTTACTCCATGGAAAGTGTTATACGTTGTTCAGTACAGTCCAGCCCTCACATTACACAGACAAACTATTCAGCCTTCTGTCTTGCAGATTATCCTCACAGGAATTGTCCTACTGTCTCATAAAGTAGTTTGATGGCACTGTTATTACTTAGCTGATGGATTACCCAAGAGCCAAATCTACTCTGCAAGATGAAGTATTTTCAACATAACCTAGATTTATATAGTTACCAGTACAGAAGATCACAGTGTTCTGTCACAGTAAGGGAAAGGGCAAGAAATGTTTTCCATAGCTAGGGAAACTTTGTTCCCTCACACCTGCATCTATGCTGAGTTTCACTTTTACCTTTATAAGGAGAATAGGATTGGCCAAACTTGTGCTTTCTAAGAGAAAAATCACTTTGGAGGGTCAGGGTTAGGTGGAAAATGAATGGCAGTGAGATCACTGACCTCATTTTGGATCTTGTACAGTTACACAATGCGATGCTTTTTGGTAAACTGCCAAGTTTCCTAATGCCAGGATATACTGAGATACAAAGGAAGATCCCAGATGTTCTAATGTCCCATGAAAGCTAGGACATAGATGCATGGGGCACAGGGTTATGCTTCTCTTTTCAGCACCTTCTTTCCCAATCCCTGTTGATACCCAGTTGCCTGGTACACTTAAAGAAATGTTTCTGTATGGTGAAAAGCAATAATATTGCATCTGCTGTTGTATGCCTTTTCTTCTGGCAGGTTTTGCCTGAGACAGCTTGTTTTTCTTTGTTCCTTTCATCTTCTCAGAACTAAATATTGGAAAGTAAATATGGCCTAATATAAGGTACAAATGTTTAAATACAGATAAAAGTAACCTAGGTGATTATAAAATGAAATAACTGAACCTCACACTTATTTTTGTTAGGAAAAAGAAAAAAGGGCTGGTTTTAACCAAACTGGCAAGCATGAATTTCTGTTAGAAGACTGGAGTATTCAGTCTTATTTTTGAGGATTATGCTAAATGATGGGCTATCCAGACTTATCTTCAAGCTAACACACTTAACTGCTGCCTTAGCATCAGGACACAGATGGATGAGAAAGATGACCCTGACCTCCATAAGACCCACATTCCTGTGCAAGGATAGAAGCATGATAATCAGGAAATGATGGTTATTAGTTACAGAAAATGCATTATTGTGAAAACCAGGAGAAAAGTGCTTATGAGAGGAAGTGATTGGATTATGGGGGAATGAGAGAATAAGACTAGGTCATTTCTACTGAGTAAATTGCTGTGATTTATAAGGGAAAGGGTATAGTGATATCATGGCCTTGTATTGACTAGATTCATTTCACAAACAAACCTAAATCAGAACGTGGCAGTTACCCACTGAAGCAAACCCAGTTTTTAAAAAGATGGTTTTTGTAAGACATGAGACATGTTAGACACATTTCATTTTCTAATTATACAGGTTATTTCAGAAAATATTCCTGAATTTCAGTATCATTCACTTAATGTCTGATATTGTACTTTTCATGATGAAAATAAAACAGGTATTAATGCTTAGATTTACTTTAGATAAGTATCTTAAATACAGTATACTCAATTAGAATTTTCTTGCAAAGATCTAAAAATGTATGAAATATAAACTGCATATGGAAATTATCCATATAAATAACTTCAGGTTGGATAATTTGTGGATTAGATTATGCTTTAAAGTTATTTCACACCATCATTGTCTCATGCGTAAACCTAAACTAGCTTCTGAAAAAAAACATTGAGGAATTATATGCTCCGTTAATGCTATAAAAAAGTAATGGAAAACTGTCTTTGGAAACTTGGTTGGTTTGGAAACTGAGGCTTGAGAAGCTATATATATAATTTTATACTGTTTTTCAGAAATTTCAGCTGGCGATAAAAGTAATACCACTGCCATAGTTACTGAAAGCATTGTTCACGCTAAAAGACACTGAGCAACAAGTCTGACACACATTACCTGCAAAATAAGCTTCATTTGCATAGTTCTAGTTTTTAGAGAACATGTTTGCCCTTGTATTTTGTTGTATCTGTTCTAGCACCCCACTCGACAGCCAGCCTTCTCTGAGCAGTCTACTCTTTCACCACCCCACATATGCTTTCATAGCTCATTCAGTTACACTCTTCATTCAGTTGTTCCATGCTATTCAGTATTTTTGGGGACTGCTTCCAATGGTTGAATTTGATCCTGCCTACAAAGTCTAGTGTATTGCTGCTAATCCCAGCACAGCAATCTACCTCCTATATCCAACACCCTAAACTCTTCATAGCACCTTATCAGCTCCCAAATCTTCCCGGTTTATTCTGCAAACGTGGTGCAAAATTTTCTTCACAGTGCAAAATTTTATGATTTCTCCTCATTAATCTTTCACACATAATTTCAATAGCTACATACCTCCTTCCATGCTATTTTTCCTTTTCCTCACCTGTTTTCTACCTAACAAACTAAGTAGCCTTGTATACACTCCAATTTTCCTCATTAAGCCCTCTTACCTAGTGATTAATGGTGAAAAAATACACATTCATGCATTAATCATGTTTGAGAGAAGAGACTACGTCCTCTGATTAGGATAGATATGATCAGTTTTATCATTTTTTATAACAGACTGTTCACTGATATATGTTAATCATAGTTGTATTTTTTTGTGGTAGATTAAAAAAAAAAGGCACCATGAAGCCAAGTTCTGTAAAAATGTACAAATCTGTCATTGCTTCTGTAACGGGCTGTTCACTGATACATACCACAGTTGTCTTTTTTTGTAGTCGACCCAAAAAGAAAAGGCACCATGGAGCCAAGTTCTGGCGTTATCTACAAATCTGTTGTCACCTCTATTCTAAATTTTATGTTCCTGAAATTTACCACAGTCGTTATGAAAAAGTAATACCACTTACTGAGAACTGCTGTGGTGTTGTTATGATTTCATTAATTTCTTATTCATGAATAAGAAATAACTAGGTTAATTCACATATCACCTTGACAAAAGGAAATTTTAGGAAAATCCCATTTCTTAATGTGAACATTCTTGCCCGCTTACAATTCCTATCACTTTTTTGTGTGTGTTTTCCAGTTTCTCAACATGTTAATAATAAGTTGAAATGAAACCTAGAAATTTTTTTTTTTTCTGAATAAAATTGTTTGTACTAGCACTTTCCAACATTGCTGGAAATTTTTTCTAGCATGCAGAAGACCTTGCATTTTCACAATTTCTTGTTCTTTGAATGATTCATTTGGCATAAATGAATATATTATGCTTGTCTATTTGTCTAAATAGTAGTATGCATTTTGCTTGTGTCATGTAAAATACATATAAATAAATTGTAATTAAAACCCCCTATAATTTCAATTTAAGATGAAGTTGTAGGCAATTCATACTCTAGAAGAGTTGTAATTGCAATGAAAGATGTGTTTCTAAATCACTGTATGATTTATATATGAGAAAGAAAAAACGTTATAATAGTTTAAGCAGTGTATAATGGTAAATGTGTGAAAAAGTTTTATTTTCAAATTGAAAAATAATCTCTACTGGCCACTAAAATTACTGGGTTATTTGTTGTGGACTTCTTTGGCCATGATTCACATACATATTTTTTCCTACAGCTCCAGATGGTCCTCCAGAAAATGTGACTGTTTTAGCCACATCTCCTCACAGTATTAATATCAGCTGGAGTGAACCTGTCGTCATTACTGGACCAACATGCTACCTCATAGACATTACCTCAGTAAGGCAACTCTGGTTTATTGTTGGTACTAATACAGATGTTTGGTGGTATAAACACCACAGCAGACGTTCTTATAGAAATTACAGGACAGACATAAACTGGATTGAAAAACAATATGACTCTGTCTATTTCCACATAAACTCCACGTAAGAATTAATTGTGCATTTATAAATTTCTTAATGGGACATAAATTAATTACTTGGTATTAAAAAATGTGTGCTAATAAGAAATCTTGGAGAAAAAAAAATGTAGCTATAAATGTATACAGGAAAACAGTAGCTGAGCTTTGCAGGGGTGTACCTCCTTCTAACAATAATGATGCTGTTTACCAGTAAAAATAATAATGACTTTTTTTTTCTTCAAAGGAAGGAAAAGTTCATTGTCATGATTTTACAAACCAGAGTGGAGAGCCTAGCAAAAGGAAGTGACTTATACAAAGTTACACAGCGCATCAGAGGGCAAACTTTAAAGTCAAACTAGATTTCCCACTTTCCACTTGGTGCTCTGTCCATCAGATTAGCTGTATTTTGGTAGCACAGCAATAACACTTCCTTCTCCTTGATCTTTATAAGCAAAAAAAGGCTGACATAAGAGAAAAGCTCTAGTGGCCTTTCTCCTTTCATCCTCAACTACCCTTATAATACTCCTTAAAACAACCATTAATAAACCTCATTTCCTGCCCTGTGGCCAGATATGAAACTTTCTGAGTTCGAGCACATGAGAAGTTTTAAGTAGGATGTAGGTTCCCTGTTCTTCCAGCAGTTATACAGACAGGGCTATCAGTGAAAATGGGAAGCAGTTTACCAGACTTTACCGCGGAAAACTTCCTATTTGCAGCTTCAAAAATCCTGAATCAGTCTGTTAGATAACTGGAAAGAAAATTAAAGACTACTTCAAACTATTTAAAGACTTTAAATAGAAAGTTCTTCCAATTTTCTGAGAGTAAGACTATTGTGTATATTTTCAATGTTTCTGAATTGGTCTTTAGAATTACAGATATGCTAAAATATTAATGCTGAGATTTTTGTGCAATCAAAATTTCTAAGAAGGTCAGTAAAAAAACC
>WAAD01029488.1:4011-15396 GCA_013389945.1 Fregata magnificens | reverse complement strand
TCTAAATCCATATGGTATAGCACTACGACACAACATCTCTATTCAAAGTGCCATTATAATCTCATTATCTGCAGTGATTTCATTTGACTAGTCCCTGTAAAAATGTATCCTTTGGGATACTTGTCCTTTTTTTCTGTTGGCCCTTCACACAGGAGGAATCCACTACATTATTTTAAGGTCATATCATATCACATTGTATCATATTTCTTCCTGTCAAATTCATTTAGAAAAAATTTGCATTTGATTCCTATTTATTTTAAACAGTTCTTCCTGCAGTTTCTTTGCTGCTGTTTATAGACATTCTTGAAAGCACAAACTCCATTAAAAATACTTTTGCAATATCGTCTTCATTTACTGAAATCCACAAATTCCACTCTAGCTTCTGAAGTGAGATATCCAGTGACTGAAGTGTACCAGCACTCATTCAGTTGCTCTCTCTTGACCTGCAAATTGTTGCCTTTAAAAAATAACCACCGGTGCAGAATACTAGAGCGTGATCCTCCGTATTGGCAGTTTCTATGAATTCTGCCTTAGGTCTTGCTTATCTTTGACATAATGTGATGAAATTTTGATGCATTAAAATTGTAAATTGTAATCGTATTTATTTCCCCAGATATGTGAAACAAGTCCCCACCAAGTGGAAGGCAGTATACCATGAATTCTTGTCATACAAGACTAACTGTGCCAGCCCCCTATTAGTTTGCACTGATGGAAGAATCAGGAAATATGAATGGCTTAGAAAGGTTTTTATGTTTTGATGGTAGAGTGTAATCAACTGTATCTAAACAAGAATTAAGAACAATGACCTTTTAAGGTTTGAGAAATCTTGCTGTGGAATAGAATGACAGACTAATTTAATTTATCCTTGATTAAAGATCAATATAGAAAAGAAACGAATGCCAACAGTGAATAATAACAATATAAACTGCAGAGTAACAGGAGAGCTTGGCTCCAAGATGACACTTCCCACTAAGACATACGCTATGTCAACCCAAAGCTGTTGGGCTGGCACAAAGTGCAGACAGCCATAGAGTTTGATGCATTTCAAGGACGATGAATACCGTCATGCAAATACTCCTTCAATGGAACTTTTTTAACACCAAAAGCAGCAAGGAAAATGTGAGGTACAGAATGCTCTCTCACAGTCATGCAGCACAGAATGGAACAAATCTGGGGCAAACTTAACTGTTGTGACAGAAAAAAAAACCCACATGAAAACATATCTCTACCTCTGGGGGAAGTATCTGATGAAATAGTGATAAAATTTATGACATTACATGAAATGAGTGACGGCTGTGAGTTAGGTAGAGCAAAAACTATGACATCAGACATCAAAAGCTGAAAAAAGAGAAAGTGGTCTCTAGAAATGCAATATTTTTAAAATAAAATGTAGATAAAGTTCACTATATTTTTGTGCTGTATCTTTGGCTGTTGGAGAGAAACATAACTCTTCTGTCTGGTCTAAGTCAAAGTTAATATATGCCAGTTCTGTGTCTGGCTTTTCCCTTTTATTTAAACCTGGACTTTTGGGAATGGGACTACTCTGAAGCATCTGGATAATCTATAATCCTTGATAAAAGGCAGTAGAGGAAGAACTTTTTATGCTTTCAGTACTTGAGGGTCTTCATGTAGGAGGGAAAACAAAACGGTGCCATCTATTTCATTTCTTATTTACATAAGTGGATATTCCAGAAATGACTAGAACTGGTTGAAAATATTTTGCTGTTCTCTGTGGGGAAGGGGTGGAAAATGAAGTTAGGGAAATGTAGGTATTGCAAAAATTTGTCAACTATCCATTGACAAAACTTGAATGTACCTTATTTGTTACATGCTTATTTTACATTTGAATTCTTGGAATATTAATGCATATTCTCCCTAATTACCACTATGTCTCAAGGGAGCTGCAGTTCACTTGGTTCATGACAAAATTCTTTCTCTGGTCTGGACTTTGTGACTGGATTGCATTTACGTCATCCCTGAGTGATGTGGGTTTCTTTACCACAGTAAAATTTGGATAAAGTGGTCTGGGTGGGCTATAAAAGACTGAGAAAGCATAACTTCCTTAAAACATAACTTTTAGAAGACACAGTGAGGACCTTCGTGGCCACAGTGGAACACCAAACAAAATGGTTTGAATCAAAGCTTCATCCCAAAGTGAAATGTTATTTATTATGCTACAGCTCAAACAAGATGTTTAGACATTTCCAAACCCCTTCCTTATTTTTCATTTGCATTAATAAAAGGTTAATATGTTGCTTTTCAGGCTAATTTGAGGTGCTGAGAAGCATTTTAACATATTATGATATTAAATACATAATATCATAATTTCTAGTGGGATGAAAATCCCAGTTTTTACCAGCTGTTAATGGCCTCTGGACAGATTCAGGCTGATGAGGTTTGTGATGTCAAACAGCTGTAGATGAAAATACGAGAAACAGTTGACAATAATTAAATAATACAAACGTAAAACTACAAATCTGAGACAAGCACATAATTGTCATGTTATTATTTCATATGATTTTTATGTGATATTAAATACCATTAAATTGTCATACTCTTAGCAAAGTCAAAATAAGAACATACTAATCTGCAGGTTTATATTTCAGACAGTAAAGAAATAAAACAACACAATATTTAGTTAGCATGAATAAACTTCTGAAGCTTTTCTTTTTTTTAATGTGAAATTGATTAACTGAAAATCAGGTAATTTATTGAGTTCACCGAGCAATTTAAGGTGAACAATTCACAGAAATGACACAATTTTAACCCCTTTTCTTGTGTATGAATTATCTCAGAGCAAGCTGTGGAATTTCAAAGTGTACCTGTAATTAAACATATTTGCTGAACAATTCTAAATCTGCAGTTTATTTGCAAAAGCTTTATATACAAATTCAATATTCAAAATTCAAGCTGCTTGATTAGGTCAGTAGGCACATCATAATATGTTTCTATCTCAGAAGCTTGATTGTTCATATCAAATATCTGATACGAATCATTCAGAATTTGCTTTTTGCAAATACTCTTCAATAATATGCTCAAAATTCATCAAACATTATTGTTAGTACCTCTATTCAGCAGAATCATATCGTAGAATCAGAGAATGGTTTGGGTTGGAAGGGACCTTAAAGATCATCTAGTTCTAACCCCCCTGCCATGGGCAGGGACACCTTCCNGAAAGGCCGCAAGAAGGTCTCCCCGCAGCCTTCTCTTCTCCAGGCTGAACAACCCCAACTCTCTCAGCCTGTCTACGTAAGGAAGGTGCTCCAGCCCTCTGATCATCTTCGTGGCCCTCCTCTGCACTTGCTCCAGCAGGTCCATGTCCTTCTTATGTTGGGGGCCCCAGAGCTGAACGCAGTACTCCAAGTGGGGTCTCATGAGAATAGTTACAGAAAGCAAACAATAACCAGCTCAAATAAATTACTAAAATGTCTATGTACCTTTCCAGTGAAAGGAAACCTGGTTGATAAATGGAATTTAACAGCGTAAAAGAACAAACTATATTTACTTACTCAGGTTTTGAAGAAAGAATGCTATTAACATACCTGCAATATATGTAAATCCCTTAAATATATATGAGTAACTTATATTGCTACCCCTACATATTTTTTCTAACAAAACTCATTGTTTATCTAAATTTTAAATATAAAATGAAAGTATATTTACTTGTGGAGGCTGGATGTATTAGATTTATCTGAATTATTTTGATCCCTAATTTGGAAGATACATTTTTCAGCTGCTAAGCTATACACTAATATGGGAAGCTGCTTACCTAAGCTTTTTTTTCAGTGTTACAGAAAATACTAACAGAACAATTAAACCATTGCTTCAACGGGAGTTGCAGTGCATACAGGTAATAAATATATGGAGCTTATTCTCTTATATCTTCATTGTCTGAGTTTCTTCCCTTTTACTGGCAGGCTTATAGGACTACAGAAGCCATGGAAACTCAATGCTAACTTAAAAGTGCAACCTCTGTTACTTTAATATTTTTGTACTGTGTATCAAGGCATTGTTTACATTAGATAATGAAATGGAGATGGGGCAGGAAAAACACTTCTGAAAGACTTTCTACACAAAAGGATGAACACGTAGTTCTTTGCACAAAGCATTAGAAAATACTGTGATATTTTATTATTAAAAATGCTGCTGAAAAGTTTATACATATGTGTCCAGCCATATATATCTTCTATCATTACTTAAGGCAAAAAACCAAAAATTGCAAAACAATAACAGAAGAAACCATTAAACCCTGCGTGCCTCTTAAGGTCAAGAATATAAGCCTGGGAAAGTACTTTCATTTTTCTTTTACAGTTTGCAAAGTATATTTTGATATCATTATTATAGAATTCTATGAAGACCCTATAAATCTGTTCCCTCTATAAATCATACATCAGTCCAGATGTATCAAATTATTAAATCAACTTGATTGTAATTACTTTTAAAAGCTAAAATCATTCACTTACAGGAACTTTTTTTTACCCAAATGTCACAAGCCTGACACAGTACTGTACATATTGCTAGCAGAAGACAATTGGAAGTACTGAACAAATACTGTAATTCACATTACAAACATACCCAACTGATTATGATGCCAAGCATCATTACCTTTTTTTACTTTTTTCTTTTTTTTTGTTTTTTTTTTGTTTGTTTGTTTTTTACCCTTTTTTTTTAAGAGTTATATGAACTGCTGCATCTCAGCTGAGGCATTACATAGGTGGTGGAAATGGCCTGGTATAGAGTCAGCATTAATCAACATTATGTGACAGATCAGTGAAAAAAAAACAGTTTTCCATTTGCTGCTACTTGTACTTTGGGGTTGTTGCTTCATCACATTCCAACCTGAGCATCCAGGTCAGGTTTATAGCACATTTATTACAGATAAAGGATTATATCAGCCACTTGTTGCATTTTTATCATGTCATTAACTTTCTTTTTATTTCTTTTCTTCATAATCTGTTTTACTGCCTGCTACAACAAGGAGTTGTGCAGATGAATAGACCTCAGTGAATCACCTTGTCTTTGATTTTATTTGTAGGGGCGACTATTCCAAGACATTTTATTAGAAAACAAAAGGCATAGAAAACAAGAAGAGGTACAAGGCATCTTGTGTTAGATACTTATGGGACATATGATATTGATGCAGCTTAGTTGTGAATTGACAATAGAAAATACATCTGGGATAATCATGTTCAAGTGCAGACCAATTTGTTCAAATATCTTTGGTTACTATCTCTCGATGATGGAGTAACTTTCAAAGACAAAATATAAAGTAATCTTCATCCGCGAGAACTTATTTCTAGCTTTTCACATTCAAATTAATTATTTGAATCAAACTGCTAAGTTCCTTTGTTTGATAGCTCTGCTTGGCCCCTGGTTTCCTAGTGAAGGAAGGGCAGAAGAGAATAATCAGCTAAGAATTTTGCCCTTCCTGAGAGTGATGCTCTCTAGGATTTTTGGTTTTATTCAGATGCAGAACAGCTGACGACATCTCTGCTCTCTCCATAATGTTCAGTGACTATGGGACTGCTGTGTAATAAACCAGCAAAAAAAGTGTTTTCTAACAGGTACGCTCTCAAGCACAAAACAGGATACTGGGCAGAGAAGTTCTTTACACACTGATCATTTCTGAACACTTCAAAAAACAGCCAGCCAACCAACCCGCCATTTCCCCACTTTCAAATTGTGGTTTTATTACTTTTAGCAAAACTAAGAAGGTGCTTTCTCAGCTGAGATTCCACTGCAACTGCTGGTGAATATAGAGCTAGTTTTCCTTAGAAAAGGCTGATCAAAAAACAGGCTTTCTTTGCTTTTGTCAGGGCACAAAACTCTTCCTAATGTATCACAATAACCAAGAACTACAAACTGGACTCTGAATATATATTATTGGATGTTTCTCGGTTTAGTTCAACAAGCTTAAAATAGTAATGATTTTCTTTTGTGGTTTTTTTTCTCCATTTTCCAATCCATTGTTGTGTTGCAATTTAACAAAGGCTAACACAAAATTAAATTATAGAAAAAAAAGTTTCAGAAAAGAACAACAATCTCCTATGAATACTTTAACATGCACTAGTGTAACCTGTACGAGAAAATATGCAGGTCACACAGACAACTGTATCCTCTGCATGACACCATGGCCTCATATAAATGAAACATGTTAGAAAAAACTCATGGTTTTTGTTTACCACTAGTAATTAAGAAGAAAATCCTCCTTTGGGCTTGGAGGAAACAGAGGTGATATGACTAATGTATATACACATAGGTCACAACCAAATGCACAATCTTTCTAAAAGCTCTTTTCAAACTGAAAACATCAATAAAAGCTTTTTCTTTTTTTTTTTGTTTTTTTTTTGTTTTTTTGTTTTTAAACTCACAGCTATGTACATTTTTACAAAGTTTCTTTAAATATAGTTCAGGCTGGCAAGTCATCTCTTTGCACAGAACTATACGTATTTTACTGCATAGTCAGTCCTCCTCTTTTTTTTCATTTTTGTTTTTAATAATAAAATTCTATTTCCCCCATCTGGATTACAGCTTCGTATGCTGGGTAAAAGCCCATGGTGATGTCTTTGTTTTAACAAGGGCCATTCGTGTTATGGCACATAAAGAATTTTTTTTTATTATTTTATTTATTAAAAAACAAAACCAAAATGAAACACCTGTACAGTCACTGGCTCTGTGTTCCAGAAGACTCTGCTTTGCTTGTTACACTCAAAACATCATTTTAAGTGACTTCTTCTGGCCTCAACTTTCAATCAAAGTGGCTGAGATCTTAAAGCAGTATCGTAACAGCAATGTACACTTTTCACATTTCACAGGGTTTGTAGTTGATCTTTAACGTCAGAGGGTTTCTGTGGGAAGGATCAGTAAGAAAATAATGACTGTCCTTCTCTTACTTGTTTTTACTTTAGATTTTGACAAGGTGTTCAATGGATGGTACTATAACTTTTTCCTCTTTTTTTTGTTTTTTGTTTTTTGTTTTTTGTTTTTTCTTCCTCCAAGTGGCTTGTGAGGGTAGAGGGGGAAGGGCTGAGCTATACCCTAGTGGTCGAATGGCCATGGGGCAAATTCGTACTGTTTTGTCCTCCACTGAAGGTGTTGAAAGTATGCAAAGGCTGCATTCCTGTTAATGTATTTGGAATCATGGTTATGGTGTTGGGTGTCATTAGCGGGATGTCATCTGGGGACCTTCTCAAAGTAAGCGTGTAGTCAGGCGGACAGGTTAGTCTCAGTGTGTCATGGGCCTGCAGCGATTCACACTCGTGGTCATGCTCTAGCTGTTTCATCTGCAACGACATTATCTCTTCATTTTGTATGTGTGCGATATCGTTGGTTGTGTTCCTCTGGGGGCTAGGGCGCCTGTGAGTCTCGTGACGCCGTTTGTCCTTCTTGTAATATAACGCAGCAAAAGCTAAAATATTGAGGAACAGCAAGGATGCCCCCACAGCAATGGTGACACTCAGCTCCGTGGAGTAATCTCGCTTGTTTTCTATCAGAACTGTTGTATCCTCCGGAGCTGTTTTATGGGTGTCTTTTGAATGTTTGGGATTGTTGGCAGGTGTCATTGCTGGACGTTTGGTGGCTGGCCACAATTTACCAGGAGAACGTCGTGTCACATAAGGAAATGATGTCATGTCAGGAGGGGGGACTTTAGTTGTTGTGGAAACATACTGAAAAATTTCATTCAGGTTGTGAAGGTGTGGTACAAGCTCCAACCAGAAAGCAACTTTTGTTGCTCGATAGTGATCACGAACTCGGGGTTTCAGGCCAATATGCAGATAAAGCTGGTCTTTAGGATTGTATTTGGACCAGGCCACTTCTTCAAAGCGGTTGGGTTTTGTGTGGATGAACTTTGTGTCCTGTGGAACAGGCTGGTTTGGATCGCTACAAAAATAAAAATAGGCAATATTATAGTCATTAAAAAACTTTAAAGTCATTTAAAAATTGCTTACTGTACAGTGCATCTCAGACACTATAACACTTTTTTACATGAAAATGGAGAAATGGTTGTGTTTCAGCTCTCAAAAGTTCATCTGAAGTTCTCTGATTCAGTATCATATGCCAAAGCTGTCTTAGAGAGATACTAACTGCCTCTCCCCATAGTAAAGGTGTAGGTTCAGCTCTTCTCAAGGTTTGAGAAGAGCTTTTAACTTTCTCATTTAAGGTACCACTACTTCCACTGCTGTAAGAAGTAAATATGGGCATCTAATCCCTATGGCAATGTTGGAAGTCCATGTGACTGTAATAATTTATGCTAGCTGTGTATATTACATAAAAAACTTCAAAACATGAGGTAGCAGGGCTAATACAAGTAACGGGAAACTATATCTCTTTGTGATCCTTTACTGCGTTATTAGTCCCCCTTCGTTCAAATACCTACTTTAGGGAAAAGACTTTGAAGTACTTGTATGTTGCAAACCTTTCCATCATTTGCATTAGGAGATTATTGTTTGAAAGTTCCGTGTGCTCATTGCTATTAACTAGCTACGTTTAACGGCCATAGGACAGTGAACCTTAATTCTGTCCCAGTTTGTAGGGATGAGAAATACATTAGCTGAGATCAACAAGTTTTATAGTAGTTAAGTAGTAGTAGAGATAAGAGTAGTACACTACTCAGAGATAATTTCAAAACTGGTAACCCAAATATTTAATTGAAATTATGCTTTTGCCATCTTTTCTTTTTTCTTTTCTTCTTATAGGTTCAGAATAAAGACAAACCAATGGCACAAAAAGCATTTAAATGTGGTTAATGTCTATGTATCCTTATGATTTTCGTAAACCTTATGTAAATATGACTTCCTCTTCGCATGAAAAAATACAGAAATTTAAAATTACTAATACTGAATTTACTATTCTGTTGTGCATGAGTTTGAATCTTCTTTTGCAGCAAAGCATATTTTCTGGGACTTTGTGATATATTATACTGAGAGTACATGATTCATTTTCTGTGCATTACTCTGAGAACTTTCCATTCTCCCTTCCATTCCCATATGCATTAGTTTATTTCCTGTGAAATGATTCTAATATTTTCCTTTTCTTCCAATATACTGTTATGTATGTTATGGGAATACCAAGACCCACCACTACAGATTTTAAAGCATCTTAGTTTTTTTCTTTTTCCATTTTCAAAAGCTCATGAACATGATTGCCTAGTTTAGCATTCCTTTGCTGTTCATAAAGAGCTATTCCTTAGTTCTTAAACCAGACTGGTAATTTGACTTTAATAATCTTATGGTTCCTGCATTCATCTGTTTACCTGCAAGAATTTATCTTACCTTTTTTTGAGTGAAAGGAAGAATTCTTTTTCCATATAATTTTGGTACTTTGGTTTACTTATGCTTGTGGTTTTAGGTGTTTGGGTTTTTTGGGGGTGTTGTTTTGTTTTGTTTCTTTTGTTATTTTTTTATATTATACTGTATCAAATCTTTCCCATCTCAATAAGATATAAATTTGCAGTTCCAGAACTGTAGCTGTTTCATTTATCTATCTACCTATTTATTTATTTTTCATTTTATGTAGTAATAGTTAGCCAAATTGTGTTAATTCTGAACAAAAAGATAATTGCTTGTAATTGTTCATCATAGTTGAAGCTAGAGGAGTAATATCCACTTCCAAGCAGTACAGCAACAGATGTGTGCTGCTACTTTGAGGGATTCTAACATGCATTCAAGAAGGAAATATAAAAGTATTTCTTTTGTTCTTAAAGAACAGACTGAAAGATTTGGCAAATCCAGAGAAGATATTGACCCAATCAATATATCTACTACTACAATACTTTGGGGTTCCACACATAAATTCTAAAGCAAATTAAAAATCAGCAAGATTATCAGAATGCAAAGCATTTTCCTTGTCAGGAACTCAAAATCCTGCAAGAGTTACAGCACAAAATCCATCTTGTGTTCTCTCCACTTGCTGTTCTGATTCATAGCACAAAAGACTCTGGGAAAGGTCCTAGAGAAGACGTATAAATTAAGCTAGCTCATGTAAACGAGTTGCACTTGATACACAGTACAGGAGATGAAGAAGCTGAGCACTCATTTCAATGAGCCAAGCTGGACATGGACCTTTTTTTAAATCTTTTTTTTTCAAAGGCCCTATAAAAATGACAGCAGATGATGATTTTAGCAACTAAACATTTTTTTAAATGAATGTTTTCTTCCCCTACAAACAACCTACAAAACAAGTAGATATCAACCTCCATTTCCTTTCCCTCTCTTCCATTCTCTACCTCCATCTCTCCTTTTTAACTATATCTATTAGGAATAGCCATTTATGCTGCTGCCTCCTCCAAACACAAGAGAGATAATTACATTACGTGAGGGTTGTCTTGTATTTCAGGATCTGTTTACATGGCTGTGTAAGGGCATGAAGATGTCCATTGAAACAAGGAACAGAAAAAAAATCAGCCAGCCATACAGGCAAATCATTTTTTGCTTAGGGTATCAGAACTCTCCCATCGGCATCAACTCTAGGGTTGATCACTTAAAAACTGAATAAATGGTCTGAATATTCTCTCTGAATTTGGAGGATAGGTATCTAAATGATTTTTTTTTGCAAGAAAATGGAATAACTAAGTCCAGTCCTAAATAGAAGATCTAATAATGCATGGATCTTGGTTTTACAGACTAATGATAATTTACCAAAAATATTCAGTGGATATAAATAAGAGGATTTTTACTTTGCTTGGCCCTCCTCCTATGTACACTGGAGAAAATTAATAAAATCATAAGTTTACAACTTATGACATGTTAAGTCTTTTTCTTGGGAAGTTGGGCAGTTTATCTTATTATGAACACTTTTCCAGTATTATAGATAGGCATAAAATGTACATACAATGTACATACAATCATTTCTCCTATCAAATCAGCTGTTTGATAAAACTTTTGATCTGTTACTTTAACTTCAGATTTCCTTTTGCATTTTTTATCTTCTCACATCACCTTTGTGTTTCTGGACATTCTTGAGGCTCAAGTGTGTAATTACAGAAGAAAAGGCTGCTAGGAAACCTTCCTTTAAAAACCCACTGCAATCATGGTGATAAAAATGTAATCTGAATATATTTTCAGTTCTCTATTTCTTCCAGTAATGGCTTTCATAGGGACTAGATAACTTGTTTCCTAATCCTACTAGTTGGCAGGGAGTTTTTTTCTTTGTCCTGTTGCTAGAACAAAATTGATGATTATTGTTGTTCATTTTGCTCTCTGACTGTTTATTTTCACCACCTTTAGAATTCAATTTAAACAGCTTCTCCATCAAAAAATGCCCCCATCTTGAAATGCCTGAACTTGTCTTCCATATGATAGAAGGCCATATAACGGTCTTTTTTGTTTTATCTAAGATATTTTTATATTAATGTGCAGAATCATCTGATTTCACCTATTACTTTTT
>WAAD01029482.1:0-16032 GCA_013389945.1 Fregata magnificens | reverse complement strand
CCTGGTGTCCAGCCAGGGTCAAACCACCACAATGACCTAACAACATTCCCTCAAACTGTGCTTTAAAACTGTATCCTAGAACTATATCCTGTTTGCTGTGAGTGCCAGCAAAGTCGTTCTTTTTTCCTTTAGAAAGAGGTGAGGGGTAAGCATTATTTAAACTGAAGGTGCATGTTCACCCAACCTGTTAGGACTGTCCACAGATACATGCAATCTGGTCTTTGGAAAAGGGTTTCCAACAGCTGGAGGAGGGAAGTTCTAGAAATGGTTTAAAAAGGAAGTAATAGGAATGAGAAACAGAGCTTGATTTTAAAGAAGAGCTCAACATGCTTGTGGAATGTACTGTGCTTTGTGGCACCAGCAATACAAAGAGACGTGTCTAAAGAGGTCAGGAAGCTGCTTGCAACCCTATATCCCTGACTGGAGGGCCCAGACGCATGTAGAGGCCGTCCCGTGATTGCTGGGCATGCTTACCCCTTGAAGCTGGGGAAGGAGGGACTGATTCCAGGCCCGCAACAGCAGCCGAGCCTGAGAACCTTCAGGCTGGTTTTGCAGAGGGTGAGGAGTCTGGAGGGGAACAGTGGTGCTGCCACTCTCCCCAGGCCCTGAGGACACGAGATGTCACGTACAGAAAGCCGATGCCTCACTGCAGGGACAGAGGAGGTCACCTCTCAGCAAAGACCAAGGCGGCAGCATGTGCAGATACCGCACTGCTCCACTGCGTGGTGGAGCATAAGGTTACCTGAAATGGATGCAGTCGAACAGGAGCATCGTTAAGAAAAAGCAGCAGGAGTGTCACAGTTTGTGAAAGGTTTTTACAAGTATTCTAAATGCTGGTTACAGCAATCAGCGTGGTTTTTTCCTCTCTCTCTCTCTATCATAGAGTAATCCTCAGTGGTTTAACTACAACCAGGGGGGAAAAAAGAGCATATGGCTTATGCTTTAGCAGCCTGAGGTTCCAGGAAAGTGTGTGCTGGGAGATGTATGTTGCAGAATACCCTGTAAGTCAGTGCCTGAAAAAAGGAAAACTGAGACCTTGGTTATTTTGCTATTGTCAGGTGCTTCAAAATGTCTTATCTTTTAAATGTGCCCATAAAGATATTCTTCTTGTAGCATATTTAAGAAATTTTGTTATGATAATTGCCTGATATTAAATACGTACTTTCCAGTTGCTGTACAAACACACAATGCCAGACAGATCCCCCGTAAAAAACAACCTATACAGAGTTATACTGTGGTGAAAATCACAATGAGGCAAAAGCAGTTTTCTAGGTTCTGTTTCTACACCAACACTGGAAATTTTTCTGAAAAGGAATATGCCCAATAAGACTCTGATCAGATTGAAGTACAGAGTGAATGTTTTATACTCTGAATGGCTCGATGTTTTAAATATACTATATATTTCAAATCAAATTGAAGAGTTTCAGAAGAAAACTGTGAAAGCTTCTATTTCTTCAGTGTTTAATAGTTTCCTGCTGATTTTTGTATCACTGGACAAAAGAAATCAAACAAGAAAGACTAAATTTCAAACAAAAACCCTTTTACTTTTGTTCCCTTACAATTATACTTATTTTCAGTAGTATTTGACCCATGCCTTCGGTTCTATGTTACTATGAAAACTATTCTACGACAAATAACAATATGAAGTCACTTATATTGTCCAAGAGTTTTCATTATCCATAACATATTATACTTCTGAAATGGGAATTTGGAAAGGACTTAAATTTTGATGACAATGTCTGGCAACTCCATTCAGGTATGCCTACGCTAAAATATTTATTAGTATTTTCACTAAAAATGAGAAGTTATTTAATGTCTTTTATGGGAGGAAAATACACTGCTAGCAAAATATATACTAGTCCAAAAAGATCTTCTCTTGTCTTCATTTTCTGCCACCAGGTTAAAAAAAAATATATAAATTGAAAATATTCTTCAAAACAGGTATCTAGGAAGATAATTTTTTTAGTTGACATTAAAAAATACTTAAATGGATTTAAAAATATCTCTTTTCAGGGAAAACATTTTTTTTGTCACAATTTGAAAATAATAATAATTAAAAGTAAGAAATTTTTCAGAGAGGAAAATTTCAATTCCATTGACTCTGGCGAACTTCAGATTGAATCTGAAAGGACAATAAAGGCTTGAATGTACATAATGTCATCAGTAAAAAAGGATCACTGCTGGGATGCTGTTCATTAATTGTCCTCTGCTTTAACAGCAGAACTGGCTGATCTCATTAGAAAAGGTACAGAAGCTGTGACCTTAATGTATAGGGAGAGAGTATATCCCTATACCTAAGGTGTGATTCAGGCTTTAGTTCCTGCCCCTGCTTTGTGAATTAGTTTTGCTGCTGAACAATTCAATTAGAGAGATAACCAAAGAAGCTGTTTAGGGACCTCTAAGTTAAGCATCATAATAACTAAGTAGTCCTGTGGGCATCAAAACTAATGTAACTTGCTTTACTGTGGATTTCTGTCTTTTACTTGATTCACTAGTTCACCAAATTATACTAAGGTGTAAACTTACAAATATTTGATCTTAAGCCTCCCTCTTACTGAGTTTCTGGGTTTTTAGTGACTTCTGAGACATTTACTGTTATTCGAAATTCAGCTGAAATCAGCCACTGTGCTCAGAATTAGGGGTTGAGAGAAATTAATAGTAGTAAAAAATAAATAAAAAATAAAATTTACAATCAGGCTTTAATTTTATAGGCAAACTCCATGTCAGTTCCTACCAGGTATTCAGACTATGTCATCTTTGTTCACTTAATTTACACTCAAGCTTAGATTTCATGACCAGCTCTGCAGTTTCCCCCTGCAGAGGACCAGATGGAGCATATAGCTGAGCTAATGAGGACTCACAGTCCTTAAAATGAAGGCAGGACTGTCACCCACTGTTTGCATAATTCCTCATTAGAAGACCTGGGACTGATTTCTGAATTAGTGTGAATAGGTTTAAGCGGATGTCTGCCCTTGTACTGCTCTGTCCACCAGAATACATGATGTTATAATGGAAGATTCTCCACAGGAAAGAATACAACTTTTAGCATCAGAGTCAAGTGAGCAAAAATATGTGTGTGAATTTAGCCCCCTAATTAAGTACTTGGGTAAGAAGAATACCGGGGTTCACTCCTTGGGTTTTATGTTGTCCTCAAATTATATAGTAGAAAGTTATTGGTCTGAACAAACATTAGACAGAAAGTCTGAGAGTGTGGATTTCAATCAGAATTTCCTTCCTGAGCATCTGAATGACACTAGTCTCCACACTCCATCTTTCTTCCATTCTTGGATGCATAGTGCCAGCTCTACAATGAGATCGATCATGGTTTGATGAAGGGGGAGAGACTTAATCGGTTTACTGAAGTGCCTCCTACTGAGACTGAATACTTGATCCAGGGACCACATTTTTTAGATGAAGGTTAAGCACCAATGGTAGCCACAGCTTATTGGAAAAAAATGATGAGAAAATAAAAGGGCATGAAAGGCACACCCAAGTCAAAGTTCTGTAACTACCAGCACATCATGTAATCCCTTTAATAAATTTATGAAGCCCTGAATTAGTGTTAGTGAGGTTGACTGAGATTTTGACAATACTAAGAATCTTACAAAATGCCCTTAGAAGATGAAAGGGTGATGAGTTGAATCTAAATTCAAGACCAGATAAAAATTTAGGAAGAACCTTCAGGATGTGGCCACATGTACTGTGGACTGAGTGCTGCCCTATGGACTCTGCGAGCAAAAAAGATAGCAGTCAAATAACCTATTATCCATTCTGCTTCTTCAGTGCTAGAAGTAGGATGGATGGTTGCGTGTTGATTTTATAGCCCCGTTTACCACAAGCCTCAGGCGTGTGCTTAATTCTTTAAATACATGGATAGTCAATTTACCAAAGGTAAGCATGTACTCAGGTTCTCTGCTGAGCCAGGCACAATGCTGCAAATGACCTAATTTGTCATATCAGTATTGCAAACAAACACACTGACACTTTTTCCCCTACTTGCACACTATATGAATGGATTACATAGCACCACTTTTCCCCTTTAGAGCCACAGAATATAAAACCATGAGTGAGTCCTGCGTGCGTTTCTTTCTCCATACTATGGAGTTATTGAAGTTTATAAGAATATTGACTTGGTTCTTTCCAAGCAAGCAGCTATATCAGCAGAAATCTTTCAAGTCCTGGTTCTTCTGTCTGAAAAGATTTGTTAGGGAGGTTCTTATTTTAGGTTGACATAAAGTCAGCTTAGAGGAAGGTGATGAGAGTTTCACTGTTTAAACAGTTCATGTGCATGTTTTGCCTACTCTTCTCTCCAAAAATGCTGTCACAGATGATCAAATAATCTGTACCAATCTTTAGTCATATGAAGAGCAAGACAGTTAAACTAATCTTCTGAGATTGTATTGATTCATATTGAATATATCCCCCAGATGAACGGAAGGAAGAAGACAGAAAATAGACAGTGAAGTCTTTATACAAATTTGACAAGGGAATGAAACTGTTTCACCAAAGTTTTACTAGGAAATTTCTATTGTTTTCTTGTTTATGCTACAAACAGCCAAATAGATAAGTCAGAACTTACTGCTCATTATTATCATATTCAGAAGAAGAAGAAAAGAAGAAAAATCCTTCTTACAGTGTAAGTCCAATGGGAGGATCCAACAGCTTTAGGAGAACAGAATTCAGATATAGTGTTTTAATGGAAGGGATAGCAAATAAGAATGGTGACCTTGATTCTGAATTAAATTTAAATAAACTTAAATTCATTGGAAATTGTGTCACCCTCCTGTCATCATGCTATCTGCAGCATTCCTTTCTGTTTAAGACATCCATTTCCAGTAAATTTACAGTAGTTTCCTGTTTTGAGCTACATACAGGTTTTTTTAAACATCTACTCTTGGACTGAACTGAATTGAAGTGGGCATTATGGGGTAGGTGGGACAACAATCGATCTGAAAGTATAGAAATGGCTGAATCTTTTAGTTGTTCACTTTGGAATGCAGGTTTGTTGGGGTTTTTGGTCTAAAGGGGATAGAGCTGCCTTCCCTTTGCAAGCTTCTTTTGTATTTTCTCACTAGTTTTTATTTGTTGGTTTTGGCACAAAGAAAAGAGCATGGGAGGGCTCTCCAGGAATGCACAGCAACTTTGCCCTTTTGATCTTGATGCTTTTTGTTGCCGCAAAAGTTATTTTCTGTAATTTTCTGTGATGACCCCTACATGAACATGTCTTCTAACAGAAGTTTCAGCACTAAATTTTAGAGGGCACTGGGTATATTCTTGATCCCATTGAAGTGAATGGTAAAACTCTCACTGGTCTTATGTGGGCTAAAATTTAATCATCTGTTGTGTTTATTTTTTCCAGTTTTTCACAATGAGGCCTGAAAACATTAATTTCTCTCTCTTTCTCTCTTCTTCTCTTCGTGGGAGCACAGGAGAGTGAATCTATTACCATTGAACCCAAAGTTGATTATCCTGTCTTGTCCTTAATGGACTTCTTACAACCAGTACAAAATAGGTAGAAAATTCTCCTGTTCTCCCTCAGTAGCACTTTAAACCTTTGTCAGGTGCATATTACATTACAGAGGCAAGAGAGGAAGAAAACATGACACGTTTGTCTGAATGGAGAAACTGAAATCTCACTATAGCCCAATGTTCTGCTTCTGTTTAGTGGTAGAGGTTAAGATATTCACTAACTTAAAAAAAATTCATAGGAAGGTACACTGTAAATTGGGCATATTCATTTTTTTCTTTAAGGAATCATCAAAGGTCACTGTGAGGACTTTGCCACTTACAATATTCTTATACTTCCACTGGAAAGAATCATTTGTCGATTCACCTTTTTTCTGTAAAATTATGAGGAACAGTATTTCAGAGCCCAGTGCTGCGATAGTACTGTTTCATGTCATAATAGTTCATGGTCTATGCCACAGCATATTTTTCATTCCAAGAGAATATGGACATTTTTACTTCAGTATAACTTCCAAGAGGAATTCTCCCTGGATAAGACAAATATTCACTGATTTTTGTACTGCTAGAACAACATTAAGACCCTCTCCTTTTTTTTTTAATGCAGCACAAAGACTATCATGCTTTTAACAACAACAACAAAAATTAAAAAAACATAGAAACAAACAAATTTTACTAAAACTATCTAATGGCGTTTCATCCTATAACCAGTTTACCAACATTGATTAATTAATCCTTGTGACATTGAAGTTATTACTGTGGATGAAGACAAATTAATCGCCTGGAACTGTGCTGAGAAGGTTGTTTCTCTATGCTGATGTTTGTTAGATGTGCCTTGAAATGTCAGGCAGAGTCATTACTGTTGGGGCTGCATAAGTAACCTTTTCTGGTATGGCATAAAGGAAATGGAGGTTATAAAGGCAGTCAAGTCCTCCACCGAGCTGACTAATGCATTGCTTATTTCTCATGACCGTAAGATAGCCCTCTATCATTTCAAATTTGGATTCAGAAATTTAAAATCTTCACAAAACTCATACACAGAAAATCCCCTTGTTTTCCTCTCTATGAGGCAGAATACATTTGATCCTGCTTCCAACAACAAAAAACTAAGATATTTCAAAGCAAAGAAATAAAAATACTTTCTAAACCAAAGGGTCACATTTCTGTAAAAGAATTATACAATTTTTTAGTCTGATTTTTCACTGCAAAAATTCTTTAAAATTATTTTTTTTTTCCTGTAGAACATGTCAGTTTGACAAATCATTTTTTAAGAAAAAATTGCTCAGGCATATGCCTTATAATTCTAGTATGAAGGATCTCAGATGCTTTTTTTAAACCCAACAACCTATATCCAAATGATCCCCACAGGAGCATAAGTTCAAGAAATAGTGGTAAACAGCCTGATGACACAAATGTCCAGCATACTCGGAAGAACCCCTTTCCAATAGCTTCCCTTCTTTCCTTGAGGTGATGTTGGCATATTATCTGACATCACTTCCATGGTTCTCAATCCATATGCTAATGGACTGGGACATAGGCTTGTGTCTATCCTGTCTTAAACACCTCTCTTAGGGTCTGTATTAGGGATATATTGTCTTTTCCTGCACAGTTGACAAAGACACCTACAAAGGCCAGTACCTATTTAGGAAGACCAAATCTTGCTTTGCAAATCTCTGTCTCTTAGGACAACAGAGGAAAGTAGGGAGGAGTATACATCCAAGTTAGAGGGAGGAGTCTGGATCACTGTCACCAAGGAGCATCAGGGGGCTAACCCTTCCTGTGACCTTTGCAAGGCAACTGGAGAAGTGAAATCAAAAGCAAGTCCCTTCAGCCAAATCTAGTCTTTCAGGGCTATCTCAATATGATTTTTCTCCTTTTCTCCCTGTGCATTGGAAAACAATCATCATTGCACCAGAGTAGCCAGTAAATAAAGGAAACAGTACAGAAGTGCAACTGCAACTCTCTTCATAGAATCATAGAATCTCCTGAGTTGGAAGGGACCCACAAGGATCATCGAGTCCAATTCCTGACCCTGTATAGGACACCCTCAAAATTCACACCATGTGTTTGAGAACATTNACCAAGTGACTTCAGCCGCTCCTCATACGGCTTCCCCTCTAAACCCTTCACCATCTTTGTGGCTCTGCTCTGGACACTCTCTAACAGCTTCACATCGTTCTTATACTGTGGTGCCCAAAACCGCACACAGTGCTCAAGGTGAGGCCGCACTAGTGCAGAGCAAAGCGGGACAATCACCTCCCTTGACCGGCTAGCAATGCAGTGCTTGATGCACCCCAGGACACGGTTCGCCCTCTTGGCTGCCAGGGCACACTGTTGGCTCATGTTCAACTTGCCGTCGACCAGAACTGCCAGATCCCTCTCCGTGGGGCTGCTCTCCAGCCTCTCGTTCCCCAGTCTGTACGTACATCCAGGGTTGCCATGTCCCAGGTGCAAAACCCAGCACTTGCCCTTGTTAAACTTCATACAGTTGGTGATTGCCCAGCTCTCTAAGTTGTCCAGATCTCTCTGCAGGGCCTCTCTGCCCTTGAGAGTGTCCACAGCTCCTCCCAATTTTGTGTCTTTGGCGCACTTTGATACTAATCCTTTATAGTCCTGCATCCAAGTCATTTATGAAAATATTAAAGAGCGCTGGCCCCAAGATGGATCCCTGCAGAACCCCACTAGTGACCGGTCACCATCTTTCTTGGGAGAGGATGAGATTAAAGAAAACAGAATTCAGCTCAGGAAAATAATTTGAAGGTGCCTTTGCATTCTTGGAAGAGCTGGGTGAAGAATGGAATGTGTTGTATTCTTTTCCTGCATTGCAAATAAGATACATATGCTCCTGAGTAAAAATAAGGAGCATATTGAGTATACAGAGATATCCAAAAGATGGTTTGAAAAAAAAGGCATCAAGATGAAATTTAAGTAATGGTCTGTATGCCAACTAGTGGTAGAAACAGATGTCTCCCAGTGAGTATGGAATTTCTGTCTATATGGGAAGAAAAATAAATGAATCTGGTAGGAATAAGACATTTCAGAGCAACAGATGAGAATCACTTGGGTGTAGGATGAAGAGAAGTACAGAGTTCTTATGCATAAAAAATGGAACAAAATATTTCACTCTTCTTTGGTGGGAGTCAATTGGCTCATATTTTTGTGGCTGTTATAAATTGAAAAACACATGTAATTTTTTTGCTACTTTAAAATACTTAAACATATATATTTATATTTATGGCGTGTTGTCTTCTTTCTGTACAAGAATCTTTGGTTACAGCCAATGTGATTTCCTAATAAAAGCCTCCATGGCCTGCCATTTTGTTGGCTTAAGAAAGTTGCAGAGGGTCCCTAATTTTACAGTTTTAATTGGTAGGGAAGGGTTGAATACATGTGTTGCCTCACACACAAGATTAGACCTCAGATGTTTTTTGTCAATATATCTGCCGTTGCCTCAAAGTCCAACAAATGGAACTATGTCTACTGAGGAATAATCCCGTATTTAGTTGCTTGGCTGGATAGTATGATGTAAAGTCTATGTATATATTTCATTCACACACTTTGACTTTCACGTTTAGTCTTTTTCTCAACATTTGGCAGCTGGCTGTGTCTGTATGAGTCAGGAGCAACCAGACAAAAGCCCAGCTAGCTCCCACGCTTGCTTCCTTTCAGTCATGCTGGAACCTTACAAATTATTCTGAACTGGTGAGAAATCTCCAAGTTTTCTAATGATGAACTGGTGGCCTTTTAAGCCGCTGAGGGTGCTTGGGATATGTTTGGCCCTGTAAGCCAGGTTCCAGCTGGGCAGGAGGCTGTGCTTCCTTCCCCATTTAGTGTTTAGATGGCCAGCGCACTGAAAGGGGATAGATCTGAGATGTTGGTATCACTGTTTAGGTCCCCATGTGACTTGTTATTTTTCAAGGAGCTGGCCACCTTCCAGCAGGTTATTTGCAAGACTGTTATTTAGTGCTTGGCACTTCTGTGAAAGTCCTGTATTTTGGACTTGGAATCCCCAATAGTTGTGCCTAGACACAAGCCATTTTTTTCCTAAGGTAAACATTAATTCTTGCCTGGTGTCCTGAGTAGAGCTAATGCAGATGGCATCATTTCAGCCTGGGTCTTTGTAAGCTGCAGAATGTGTTTGCTTTCTGCAAAAATGTTTTTCCCATGAAAACTGTGTCGAATAGAATAGCACTTTTCTCTCATGAAAAAAATAATATGCAAAAAGATTTTTGTACACTGTGTCCTTTTCTAATGTCTTTCAAAATGCTTTAAGACTAAATAATGAAAGGAACAACTAACTGCTAAAGAGAAAAGATAGAGAGAGGACAGATTGAATGCAGTATTCAATTTTCTTTCATAGTATCCATAAACTGCTTCTGAACCAAAACCTGGACATGCTGCTTCTCTACATCTTCCTCCCTACACCCTTCCCTCCCCCCTAAATAAGAGAAAATTTCCCTGTCAGAATCCCAAGGGCAACAAGGGACAGGTAGCAATGCTAAAATTGATGACTTAATTAGCTGTTATAATTTATTGAGTATAGGCAAAACAATATAATGAATAACTGGGGGACTTGCAGGTACCACTTAAATACAGAATGATTGAAATACTGTGAAATTTGACTACTTTCTTCCAAGGCAATCAATGAAGAATGGTTTTATGTACGTCAACAGAAGAACAAAAAAAAATCTTTTACCCACTTCTCAAAACCTTTTCCTCATAATATTCTTCGTCTTTATATCAATGCTCAATGTCCACATTTATCAAATAATATTCAGCCTCCACTGCTAGAAGAGATGCCAGTTCTTCTCTTTTCAATAAACAAATGTTGATTATATATTCAGACATATGAATCAGGAAACTGTTCCAATAATAATATGACCTTTAGGGCTTGAAAGAAAGAAATTAGTAGTCCACATCTTACTTCCGAGGGATTGGGCTCAACCTCTTACTTCTTAAATGGTATTCATATGAAACAACATTTTAAAAAATTCAACAAGCAGAGCTCACCGACACTTCTATGCAAAGTATCTCAAGTGTATAACAAGCACTGAATATTTCTACAAAATGTTTTTGGCAAATAACTTCTTTTCCAGATCATGGAAATACCTTACAAAAATATTGCTATCTGATTTTACAGATGAGGACATCGGTACAGAAAGATGAGCTCAAGACCATAGAGCAGATTGGGTTGAAAAAAAAGGAAAAAGAACCAGGAAGCCTGATATTCTTTAGTTCTGACAGTCACTTACATTTGACAAACAAAACCAAACTGCAGCAGAAAAAGCTGTGAAAAAGAATAATGTTTGAGTCATCTCTTATCTTCCAAAAAAGAAATATGGATTTACTTTCATAGGCATCAGTAGTGAAATTCACAGAAGCTCTTTATGAAAATGTCAGTTCGTCAATCTCTTCAAAAAAGCTTTTCAAACTCGACAGTGCAGTGTACTTAATGGTCTCTTTCCATTAGACAGCAGAAACAGCCTGTAGCCCAGAGCCCCAGAAATGTAAATGCCATTGCTCGTGCCAGCCCGCAGGCGCTGTGTTAAGCAAATTGTGGATGTTAAAGGGTGGTGAACAGGGCATCAGGAGGGAGCATAGGCTGGAAGGATGGTGCTTTTGTTTGTTGGACATAACCCAGGGAGTACAACATTTCTGTCAGTCTTCTGACATCCATTTAGGAAGTATGCACTGTTTCCTCTTGTACTCTGCATTTCTTGTGGCTACTATTAACTGCTCATGCATTTTTATTTTAATTTTTCATTTTTTCCAAATGTACAAGTGTACAAATGGACAAGTCCTATATACACCTCAACTCTCATTTGAACAGGATCTAACTTTAGGTAGCTAAGATATAGACATCTACACCTAAGCTACTTATCTAGTGATGCTTTAATAACGAGTGGAGAGGAACTGGCCCAGGAGAGCACAATCCATCTGACTTACTTTAGACATCTACTTTAGGGTGAGATGAGCCATGCTCTACAAGTTTCTGCTTCTCATCACTGCTTATAAAGTGAATTTCAACAACTGACTCAAATGGAAGCAGAGACCATTACACCTTAAAATGGAGAAACGGTTGTGCTGGAACAGGCTAAAACACTTTCTGACCCAGTCTCCAACAGTGACTTAAAGTAGATGCTTTGAAAAGCATAAGAACAGCCCACAAATGTATGGTCCTTTCTCCTGGTGCTCTCCCAGCATTCGGGCTTTTTCTCTTCAGGGATTTCCTGAGCTGGATGTTTCTACATATTTAAAAAACTGCAGTGGAGTTATCTTCCAAGAATTTGTCCAGTTTCTCCCTGAACATATATCACTATATGTCCATTATGGCCAATGATTCCGGTATACTTAGCTTCTTTTTTTTTCTGTTTCAGACTCAGCCAAGCCTAGCCATCTAGAAGTTAGGCACCTGGTCTAGCCTGGTAGTATAGGACCTATTCACCATTAGCAGCAGAAAAACAATTTATGCCGTCTATGTTACATCTATCTTTGGATGTGATGAATCACCTTCTGGATATATGCAAAGATCCACTAACAGTAAAGGAGAAGGATGCTTTTAGAAGGGGGAATTCAGTTCCCAGAATAAAACACACACTCATATTTGTGTGCAGGTGTCCATGTGTGGGGCAGCCATTGGCAAGGGAGCTGTCGCCAACAGAGCCTTTGGAACTTAGAGAGCTCCTCAGCTCACCCTAGAGAGATGTCTGCATCTGGCCAACTGAATATCTCTCTGTTCAGTTGCCTGAACAAAATTGTCTAGTACTATCTGAGACACCTTAGGATATACAAGACAGCGACACAGGGTTGACAGACTTTGCAAGTCTTGCAGAAACCTATGTCCTTCTGGGCTGGCAGAGAGCTAGGGGCTAGAGGGATAACCTGATGTCTATATTATTGGTTTGCTAACATTCAGGAAAGAAGAAAGATCCTAGAAAGGGCATCTAAAAATGGAAGCACTAATATTGCTTCTCATTTTCATGGCTGAAAAGTTCAAGAAAAAAGGACATTGGAAATGGAGTTAGTATGTTGGAATTTAATGTGCTGAACATCAGTGTAACACAGATACATTTAGTCCTGTTACTTTGAATGTCTTACTCATTGTTATGAGACTCGAGCATCTTATTTTGCAGAACCAAAAAGTCTGTACAAGAGATTTAGTGATATTCTGCACTCCTGTGTAGTATTGAGCTGTAGTTTTGATAAGCATTTTTTTACTGGGATGAACCCTTCTGCCTTTTCTTCTATGCCATTATGTTAAAGTTATCCTACTGAAGCCAGTCAAAGTTATGAAGGTATTATTCTTTTATTCTATTTGAATTTCTTTTAAAAAGTGAAACAATCCCCAGGCAATAGAGGATTGACGTAGTTTCCTGTACATGGCATTAGAGATCCATCATCTCCTTCCACTGACCCACCTTTGCCAAGGTGAAGGCCTGCATGTATGTAGGAGCAATGTCTTACTGTTACCAAGTTCTGCTCATTTTTTTGAAAACCGGGTGAGGACTCACAGATAAGAGCTGTACAACAAATGGTTTAGTTTAAATTTTTTTTCAAAAATCCCCCATTTCAAACTGAAATTTTACAAAAAGGAGCCTGCAGACTAGAAGATAAAAATGCAGCAGTACATTTAAGTAAAATGGAGGTAAGAGAAGTACCATTACACTGATGGACAGTGAGCAGTTATGGTGGGCATTTTATGCCATTGTATTATTTTAGAAACATAATGGGAAGGAGAAATTGAAGGAAAAAAAATACGTATTTCACTAATTCCCATGGTTCTACCTGAAGATATAGTAAATACCCAATCCACATTGAAATTTTAATGGCTAAGGGGAAATTGAAAACGGTACAACATGGTCGTAGAAGAGGATATTAAGAGAGAGAAGTAAGGAAGAATGAAGAACAGTGAAAACAAGTGAAAGGGTTTCGGGTTAACAGGCTAGATTAAAAAATCAACAAGGGGTTCAGATGGGAGCTTTACACTACTATGCTAACCGATTCATTTCAGTTGTGAGCTGAGATACATCCTGGGTCAGCACTGTGCCTGCATTATTTGATTGGAGGAATCATTAGTACCTTGGCAATCAAATAAAATCTCAGCCAATGTTAATATGGGACTTTGGGGGAAACAGCTGCAGAAAGAAAACCACTTTATCCAGTGTTTGTAACTGTACCCAGCTAAAGTAGTGCAATTTTGTAGAAACTAAACCAGATTGTAATGGAATTCAATTATACACACCGTGTAAGGAGATTGTGCTGCAAAGACAAAATTTGTAGAAGCATGGTATGTGACTGAGCTGGTGTAGGAGACCTCCAGGGTAGCTCACAATTCCTTTCCATGTCCCCACTTTTACGAGAATTAGTATCTTATTCCTTGCTAGTACCCAAATCTTTATGAACCTCACTGTTCCCCAGCCTCATTTGTATACATTTATGTTAGACAATGGAATAACATTCTGCTTGCATAGGAACACAAATGCAACCCCCAGGCTAGCTTTTATATTTCAAAATCAAGCTGCGTGTTAGCCCATGGAGTGAAGAAATGTTGAACTATTTGAGCCACTAGAGATGTAGACGATAGAACAGTGCAATACACTTTTCACTCAAGAACTTTATCCTCTCCAATCTTTCCTTCACAAGCAAATAGGCCTTGGTTGTCTTAATAGCACAGCTATTCCACCATGGAGATGTTGGAGTTCCCTTATATAGCCTCAGTAGGTGACAATAGAAGTAGGTTGTTTGGTTGGTTGTTTTTAGTGAGTGTTGTTACACCATTCCTCCCACATCACAGAATTACTTTATTAAATTGATGGAGCTTCTTCACCTGTGGCCGTCTTCACCACACAGTCATCTAGAAGATTATGAGAACATATGAAATTCTTCCAACCACATTCAGTCTTGTATAATTCTAATGTTAATAGCTGTAATTTTGGCTTTAAAGAACCTCTAAACTGATGTCGGTCCTTGGCAGAGAGCAGGGAGTCAGGACTGATAGAATGAGTTTCATCTGACTAGCATCAAAGAAGATGACATCTCCATCTCAGCTAGTCACCACAAGCTCCCTTCATCATCAGATAGAAAGGTGAACAGTAGAGCTGATGGAGCCTAAAGAACAACTTACTTTACTGTGAAGTAGATATCTTTGAGTGACTGAATTGCGTCTTGTTTCTCCATAATAGAGTAAGGAGGATAAAGACAACCAGATAAAAGAAAGTTTGCAGTAATGATGTGTTGTCTCCCGAAATATATACTGCTGGTTTTGCCCCAGATGTATTTAATGGTGGTCTGCTATGGAATTTGTCTTCATTGTGTGTCCTTATCTAATCTTTCCATAGTCTCAAATATAACTTTTTAAGCAATATGAAAATGCACAATGACTTCACCCAGAACTTAGCCCACTTATTTCATTCTTGTTTGATACCCATTTCCTCTTTTCCATCAACTGTTCTCTGGAGAAGACAAAACAAAAGGTGCAACAAATGATGTCTTTTTCATGATGTGCACCCTAAACTGGGACAGAATATTTACTCCATCTCATCCTTAGATAAGCAGATTCAATTTCCATTAGGTATTCAATAGGAAAATCTTTCTATTCCTCTAAAAGTCCTAACATTTTATGATCTTTGTCCAGTCTACTACTGTATCTGTCAGAGCAATGATGTAAGTGGAAATATTTTATTATCTTCCACCCTATAGTATCTCAGAAGTATGTTTTACATTTACAGTCATTTTTTAACCCTGGTTTCCACTCTGTTGTGGAGGGGGGACACACCAAACCCAGGAAACCAACCCGGTTTCTGACTGCATTGAAGTTTTTTGAAGATGATTTGAAAAGTCAGACTTCCCCCAGTCCCCAACCTGGCAGTTCTCTCCTGTTCCCTCCCTATGGGTTGGGAAATCTTGTTAGAGTGTGAGCAGACACTGAATTCTGATGGCTGCTCAAAGTCCTTAACAACTTCCAGCAGACTTTGAAAGTGAAATGGCATGGGAGAGGAAGGATGAAATGCACATCAAAGGTCACGATGAAATCTTGATCAGGTACACCTTACTTCTCTGACCAACTAATTAGGTGATATGTATTCAAGTTTGAAAGGTACATAGAGACACAATATGTTTGAAATGCAAGGAGGAGAGGGAGGTAGAATAATCAATACAGATATTTGTATTCTGCAATCAATGAAAGTTGTACTTTCAAATCAGCATAATGTTGATTCTTAGGTTGTTTTTTTCCTAAAAAAGAAAATAGGTGTGAGGTGCATTTAAAAAAAAAAAAAAAGGGCTGCATAATTTGACTTCTTTTTCTACGCTTAGTTGCTGTCTGGTGAGCGAGCTGCTTTGAGAACTCATCCTAAGCTGTTGTATGAGGAAACACCCCTGTGGCACATTGGTCTATGTATATTGCTTTTTCCTATCTCTAACAGATCCAGATGACATGAGTCATCAGTTATAGTTCAAAATGCAATCCATTAGCACAGGATATGAATTTATTTAGCTCTAGCTATGTAAGTCCTTGGAACACGTTTTTGGAAGGCAGCTGTTACACATGCAGCTCTGTTTTCTAAACAC
>WAAD01029478.1:609-14345 GCA_013389945.1 Fregata magnificens | reverse complement strand
GTTCAGAAAACTGTAGATAATCTAGTTAAATGGCAATTGCAACATTTTTTTTCTTTTCTGCTTGTTAGAGTGAACGGAGTTAGAAATGTCTTTTCCTATTGATTTTTAAATCTTTATATCAGGATTGGACACATTACATATTCTCAGATTTCTGCGTTCCGAAGCTATGTCATCATACACAGTGTCAGTCAGAGGGAACTAAGATACTTATTAAACCACAACAAATTTATTTTCTTTCGAAGTGGATGTTTGTTCAAATCAAAGAGAGTATATTGCTGCTCCCTTTGCCCACATGGCTGGGCAACTCGCCTTGCCCATTTGTTTCTGGCATGGGGGAAGTAACTGTTGAGATGAGTCAGATATGTTTGTCAGGCAATTTTCTCTATTTGTAAGAAAGGTATATATACCAAATACCTTTTCCTTGAGCAGAACAGAAAGAAATTGGAAGCAGCAATTTCCTTACATAGCGTCTCCATCTCCCTAATGGAAATTAGCTGCTTTTTCCAAATAACTTCCTGCCAGGGATATAGCCATATTGCTTCTATGACTATTTCCCTCTTGTACCCATGATTTCTGTTTTCTTTTACACACACAGCTGCAATGAGTCAAGAACTTTTGCAATGACCATTTAAACAAATCTTTTCAGACACACATAGTTTAGGTAGCGTATGCACATCAACTTCCTCATACAAATGGGCTAAGGAAAGAGATTACTGCTTACAGCTGGGAAAGGCTCAGCTTCTATTCCAGCACTGTCTTCAAAATACCCATTAACTCCATGAGATAATTAAGAACTAGTGATATCATATGAACATATGTACAACCATTTCTGTGATCTAATAGTACAATTAAACCCAGTGTCCCATTTTTCTTCAGGACTGTCTTGAAATTTGAAAGTTGCAAACTCCTTCAACTTTCTTCAGTGATTAGTCAAATGGGAATGAAAAACATCACATCATTTAGCTGTGCAAGATTTTTCCATTCATCAAGATTAATTCTTAAATTGAAATAAACTAAAAGGGCAGTCATAATTTAACAACAAAAATAATCATAATTAAAAAAAAAAAATCACCTAAACTGTTTGCCTATAGACCAGGAATAAATAGCAGTGTGACAACCACGGGGGAGCGGGGGGCAGGTTGGTGGGTGGGTGCAGAAAGCAGTAGTAAAACTATTTTTGCCTTTTATTTCGTTGCCATCCAAACAATGCATATTTCAAGCAGGATTCATCAGAATAAATAAATAAACAAACAAATAAAATAGAGAGACAGCACAGCATTATTTGGTTTTTGAAGAGCCTCGATACAGATTAGCTAATTCTCCATCTGAACCCTGGAACAAAGTGTTGGGAGGCATTAGTTTAAGGAAAAAAATTAGTCTGATTACATGCCTTAAATTGAAGGTTTCATTTTTTCCAAAAATGGCAACAGCTTGTACATACAAAAACATCATCCTTGCAACTAATCACAGACAAATAAACAGACATTAGGTATGAAAAGTAGGGTTTAGCCAATAATTTTCTACCATGGATGTTTTGTCTAGTGCTTATTCCAACACACTGTCCCATCCAGTTAGCACAAACTTAACACGAAGCATGAAAAATGTCCCAGAATTATGAACCAAATCTCTTTCCCTGTCTTTCCCTCCCCTTTTAATTACAAGCTATTATGCTGTTCTAGACTACTTCTCATCTTCACCTCTGCATCCTTCCTATTGCAACACACGTTTATCTGCTCCTCTCCATCTTCAAACAGCAAGTGGAAATTTTAGTACCGAAATATTTAATTTTCCTGCTCCAACACTGTATGTGCTCTGTCCTCTGATTTCTCAATCCTACAGCAGCAATATGCTCAGATTTGTATGTATGAAAAATTCAAGATATAACCTTACCACACCATATGAAAAGGGAGACCACTCTCCTCTCTTTGACATGATAATTAAATAATAGAAATGTAACTGCACTGCTCCCAGGTGCAACACTATTATATATCGTCATATATCCAAGATTAATTCTTCACTTGAGTGGATACCAGGCTAAATTCAGACAAAATATAGTAAATTAGCTTTTGCACTTCATTAATACTGTCAGCTTCACTCTCAATGTCCAGTACATAAAAGACAGGAAGATCGTGAGTTTAAAAAAATAAAGAAAACCCCCAAGCCCCCACCACACCACAAAAAAAACCCCTCCACTAGATGACAAAACAAAGAAAACAGAAAGTGTATTGGATTTAAAATATATACTTTTTAGACCAAAAAAAAGTGTGTTATGTTGAATTGCTAAATCTTAATTCTTCACTAAATAATGCTTTGCTATCTGTCACAGCTCCAAATTCAAAAGCATACTATTTTACAGCCTCTTAATTGGTATAGCATTCTTTCTTAAATTTCAAGAATAAAAAATTATTGTGTTGATTCATGACAAGTTATTCAGTGGTCTCACACCAATATAATACTCAAAGAAGACGTGATAAAAAAGGCAGAGCATGATACGCATCGGAGATGCTGAATTCTGTGGAACACTGTCAGCAGAGGCAAGATATTTAGAGGGGGGTAAGCAAGGCAGATAAAAATCTTATCCAGAACTTCCATATGACAACCAGTTTCAGGACTGTGAAACAAAAATTCAGAATGCCAATACATAAATCATCCTTGCACCCTGAATACCAGACATCTATTAGTAATCCTCTCTGAAGGTAAAAGAATCGAGTAACATTTCAAAAACACCAAGTCTCATTGCCATAAGTTGCTTTCCTGAAAACAGCTAGAAAGCCAGTTCACGCTTTCTACTTCAGAAGTAAAAGATGAGAATATGGAGGCTGGGAAACCGTAGACTCAAGATAATTTTTTGGAATTCTCATAAGCAGCAATGAAAGTCATGATATTGCTGACAAGTCAAGTTAAACTTTGAAAAATCTGACCCAAATTGAAACCATACAAAGTATGACAGTTATCACAAGGTTTATATATTATGAGCAGAATTTTTTCAGTTGTCAACTGAAACATGGACCAAAACCAGCTTACGCACACTGCAGTAGCAATTTGTCTACCAAGGAGGCAAAATCTCCATAGGTATGGCCCTAACATCGCCAGTCCTTTTAATAACATTTACAGCTGGATGTAAAATACATGGCTACACTCTAAAAATAAATAGATCACTTGACTTGCGCTAAATGACAGACACCCTGAAAATATGCCTGACCATTTTGTATATAGCTATGGGAAGAGTGGCCTTAACACATCAGTTTCCTGTACAGAAAATTCTTCTACTTTCTCTTATTCGGGGACTAGCCAAGATCCATGAAAAAGAAACTATGCTATATACTATATCCTAAGTTCTCAAAGACAGATAGAGAGATGTATGGAATGAATTTTGCTATATGAATTTATATATGAGTAAAATGGCCTTTTGATGCACAGGTATACTGGAGAAACAATTAGGTTAAACATAGCAAAACACAGTAATCTCATTAAACAATTAATTTTTTTTAATTAAAATTTCATCTAAGGTTCCAACTACTATTACATGAAAAAAAAAAAAAAAACCACCACCTTATGCTGCTTTTCAGAGACATTCTGATTGACTGGAGAGTATAGAAGATCTCTATCTTTGATATGTAAAGGAGGTATAATGCAGAAAGAGGCATTATTAAAAACTTGACTGCAAAACCAGGCTTTCTTCCTCTTTCTGTCTTGGTAGAGAGGAAAAATCCTCAGGTTAGATATCAACAAAATTCCTATTGAAAACAAGAGCCTTCATAAGCACTGTGATGTTGTTACTTTAAAAGTTTTTTAAAAAACATTGTCTTTTACAGAAGGCTTTTGAGGCTGCTAAATTTAATTTTCTTCTTAAAGGTGAAAAGTAAGTTTGCTTAAGCATTCCATGTATTATAGTTTGAAATATACATTTCCAAGTATTTTCATAAAAATTAAAATCTTATAAAAACTACCTGCTGTCATTATGTTGATTAAAATGTTTCTGTACAAATGAAGCAAAGCCATTTGATGCTACCTGGTTATCCTGACAAATCATTTAACTCCCTATATGTAAGTTAAGTGTGTGCGTGTGTGCACACTTGCGCACGTGTTGACTGGGGATTAGCTATACATCTAGCAATGCTTCCTTAAGCTCCTCACCAAAGGGAAGAAGCTACTTCCCTGCAAAGGTCATAAGAGAAACAGCAGTATGTTCTCAAATACCTGTCAAAGACCTCAAGAAAAATTCCCCCTACCAAGATAAAGGCAAACTAAACTGCCTGTTATATACAAGACAGGACAAGTCTTGTTGCAGAGGAGGGTCCTGCCAGCAGGCTAAATTATCAGCCTTCTTATCCACAAAAGCTATGTGACTAATCTATTACTGTTGTTAACAAAACAAACCAACCACACACGAAGTATTGTTTCATCCTCCAGTAGCTGGAAAGCTAAGGTCTATCACCTACTAGAAGTACCTAGAGTTGAGTGCTTCAGATTCTATTTACCAGAAAGAGAAAACTCTCATAATTTGTATGGGCATAGGAAAAGAAAAGGCGGGGGAGACAGGGGGGAGGGAAGATTTGAGATTTCTATTCAACCATTTCATTTAAAATCAACAAAATGATAAATTTTAGTACAAGGCAGGAGGTAAGTAATCAGATTGGATACTTGGTCAATACTTAAACACAGGATATTTAGAAAAACAGACACACTTTGGATAAATGCATAGTTTCTCATGGTTGATTCTCTTAAAATTACAGCTTTGATGTCCATCTATGACAAAATGTTTTCTTAACTAATTGACCTGAACTTCCAAGTACAACAGCAGCTTTGCTCATTTTGAGACCACCAGGCAGGTAAATAAACTGCACTGTATATCCTTCATTGCTTCTTCCAGACAGAGATCTATGAAGGATAATACAAAAGACAAGTTCCAATAAAACCCTGACCCTGTTAAAGTTACTGGGACTTCAGCTGTGTATTGAATGTAGTAGAGGATCTTGCATGAAATATTGCCTTCCATGAAATGTAAAGATCATTTTCTGGGATAATTTTCTCTCAAGAAGATAACTGGATAGCCAACAAGTTATTAGTTATCCAAAAAAGCCTTCTATAATTCTTAGCTCATCAAATCCTTCAACAGGTTAAACATCTCTCCTCACAAATCAAACGCGTGTTTTTATGACAAAAATCAAATGGATTATGATAATCTTGCATTATTTTTTGGATTAGCCTATACTGCTCTTGGACGGAAGGGAGAAGAAAAATCCATTTCAGAACTGGGAAAAGAATTTTAAGACATTGTCTTAGGAGACCTCTTTCAAATTTTAAGTTCTTACTCATACATTAAACTACATAAAATCTTCCTAACTTTAAACACACATAGCCTCACACAATGTGTTGAAAGTATTTTTACTGCACACTGTATAGTTATTAATCAAAACATTCTTCTGCAAGTACAGGAAAGGATTCTGTGGTCATTTGGGCTGGACCAAACTAGCCTCTACTATATGTCCCTTCAAGTGCGCTAACAGAGACGACGACCTCGACCAAACAAGCTTATTCCAATAACGTCTAAATTAACCACCTCTCCGGCGGCCGGTACTTGAACCCTTGTTGCGGGGCGGCCGCCGCCCGNCCACCGCCCGCCTTGCCCTCTGGCGCCCTCTGCTGGCCCTCCCGAGGCTCTCAGGCGGCGCTTTCGCACCGCCCACGCCCCTGCGTCCCACGCGTCCCCTGGGTCCGGGGCTGCCTGGGCTTTCCCTCTGGGCACTCATCATGTTACTGCCTCACCACATTCGACTTACACACCCTTCGGGCTTCCTTTAACTGAATAAGCTCCAGCACTGGCTGTTCATTTCCTTCTGGCAATTTCAGAATGCTCTGGTACCTTCAGCAGAACCCCGTGGTTGACAGAGCCCCATCACCCCTCAGACAGTGCCGACCTCCCACCAGCAGCAGATGCTTTAACACCGTTCTCGTCCAGAGCTCCAAACCTGCAGCCATTCTGATACACAGCTTACTAACTCTTCTAGAGTTGACAACTGAAGCACAAAATAATTTCACAGTTCAAAAGGAGTCACTCTTTTCAGAGTGTGTGAGAGATGAATATGTAAGCAAACAATTATCTTCCTTTGTCAGTTCCTGTGCGCTTTCCTCCTACTCTTGAGTGTTCTTGAGAATTTAGGATTCCAAACTTCTTACCTTGGGTCTCTGACCTTTTGGCTTCTCCTGAAATGCGGACTCCAGTCCTTCTCCAAACAGCTTTCTATTCAACAAAAAACAAACAAACAAATCCCATCCCGTTCTAGAAGACTACACTTCTGCTCTGCTCTTTTGCTCCATTTCAATTTTTTAAACCCCACTCTGATACCTTTTTTCCTCCTCCAATACAAGTTACTCCTCCTCCCTGCAGATAAACACATCCAAACACTCTTCTTCCAAATTAAATACCTTCAGCATTTCCTTGGGAAAAAAACAAACCCTACAAGTCAAAGTAACAAAACAATGTTACTTTACTTGAGCCACACGTAATATTTCATTAAACACTGAAATCTCCTACGTTTTCCCTACATTTCAATTTATTTACTTTATAGCTGGCCTGGAAGCATTCACGCAATGCCGAATGCAACTACTACGAAGCAAGGAGAATGAAGCTAGATTGTAGGCTCTGAAAACTGAAATTTTACATCTCAATTTTACCTTAAGGAATGAGTTGTTGGCATTTCCTCCCCAGCTGAATGGCCCTAAGGTATGCTGGGGTGTGTCTGATACTTAGCAAACAAGTTCAGAACTAAAGGATTCTGATTAGACATCCCGGTAAGATGACTGACCTAAGACACGAGAATATACGAAGAACACATCAGACTGAAAAGAATCAAGTCTGAAAGGAGCATAAAACTTCCCCACCATCTCTGACTGAAGGCTGCAAAAGTGCACGTGCCTACAGAAAGTTGGGTTTTTGTGGTTTTTGTTTGGTGGGTTTGGGTTTTTTTTAGACGAAGGTCCTAATTGCTAACTCTTCGCCAGCACTCCTATGACTTTCCAAGTGGTTTCCCAAAACTTGGCTGAGTAATCTGTTGAGGACACAGTTTGGATATTTCTTTACTTCACTACCAAAGGATAGCTCAGTTCAGTCCTTTTCAAATTTCAACACAAGAAGCACAGGCCCATCAAAACCATGAAACAGAAAAGGACTATGTACAGCAGGTGTCTGAAGTACTTTAGCAATCTGGAGTACTGGTAGCAGCAAAAGCAATTAGACTCTGAACTCAAGAAAATTCTGTCTCTACAGCTCGGATAGTTAAACAGTGAACAGATTGACAATGGAATACCTGGAATCTCCCTTACCGAAGTGCTTAGAAAACAGATAAAATAAATATCTGTTAGGAATTGTGTTGTTATGATTGATCCTGCCATAGCCCAGGAGAATATACTGTTGAACTTTTGAACCCCTTTCCAGCCCCCCTGCTTTTTTTCTGCCGAGTCAGTGAATTGCAGTGTCTGCATCATTGTATTTTAGTTAGTTTATCTTTTAAAAACACACTCAAAATTAAGCATATTTAATTCAGTCATGAAGCAGCAGATGAGCATAAAAAGCTCACACCCTCATGGCGATGGTGGGGAAGAGTTAGACAGGAAGACTATCATTTCAACAAGGCAAGGTAGGTGAGATGGGCTGACGGGCAAGGGGCTCAGAAGTAAGTGTGAGGAGATGGAGCAGTGGTACCGGTGCCAGGAAACTATCAGAACCAGAGAGCTGTGTTTGCTGTTCCTGCCACTGATGAAAAAGGGCAAGAATAAGAGTATTGGCTGCCAACGCTAAGAAAGTCCCTTTACCCTAGTGCTCATCCCAGAACAGGATACTGAATGCGTAGCGGTGTCAAGCAGCAGCCAGGGCTGGCTGTTCCCAAAGAGAGAGCAAACCAGGACCCAAGCGTGACCCCAGCACAGGGCGTTCCCTCCACACCCGGGGTGCAGTCCCACAGCACTTGAACATAGCAGGCAGAGGGAGGTGCTAGTAGCGTAATCCACTGACAGTCCCAGACAAGACACAAGATAGCGATACCCAGATAGACCAACCAGAGGCAAAAAGAAACAGGAACAGAGACAGCACTAGACACAAGTTATAAGGCATGTCTGAGGGGCCCATCTAGGAGACAAGCCACCTACCACACAGGCCTGAGACAGGGGAGGATGCAGGCACACCTCTAAGAGAGCTCAGGCAGGGACTAAACACCCAGCCCTGAGCTTAAATGGAGCTCCTGGGCCCAGGGGCAGATGGTGTGGGTGGAGAGCCCTGGTGAGGCTGGTCAGGGAAATTAAGACCTAATGTCCTCAAGGTCCTGACAGGTAGCACACCTGATCTTCATGCACATTGAAAGACGCAAAGTTGACAGGTGAACCACAGCCACACCTTAAGAGTCTATTACTCTAGATAGCTGCTAATTCTGATTAGTTGACACTTACATCTTACTAAGTGCAGATCACTTTGTGTTAAGATAAAATGACACTAGAGATGTTAATACAAAAAAGGAAAGACTCCCTGACTATGGAGCCAAAACATAGGGTAAAACTTCAGTAATGCTCCTGCCAGTTTTTGCATAAATCATATTAAACTAATGACCCCAAAGTACAAGAAATTATACACACTCAAAATCTGAAAACAAATTCTAGAGCAGACAAAGCCAAGCAAAACTAATAGGATGTTTTCTATTACTATAATTTACAGAAACTTTTCATTATGAAAGGCTTCAAATGAGTGGGAGTTTTTTTTATACAAATGATGAGCCAACTTCAGTAAGATAAAGCATGCTTGGCTTATCAATAATATCACTTCTCATGTAGTTGAAATTAAGCTTTTGCTGAAGTACCATACTGAATTTGGCCTATAAACAGAGTATTCGTTTCATTAGTTTTAATCAAATTGTATGGAATCATTGCTCAATGATTTGGGGATGGAATTTAGCTAAATGAAAATCATAATCAAACCAACCTTCCAAAACCAAGAATAATGAACTAATTCTTGGAAATGTTCTTCATTATCAATTTCTAGCAAAGAACCCTTTAACACCAAGAGTCAAGTCAAACAGCCTATAGTTGTCTTTCCTTGGCTTATCAAGTATCTCTCTTGTTGCTAAGATGGAGAAAACGTTTGTAAGAAAAGGCAGAAGTATCCATGTAAAAATACTTAATTGCTTCTAATTTGAACAGAAAGCACATAACAATGAAAGCAACTATTTTTTAACATGTTCTAACATTTAAGATGTAACAAATGGGTATATGCTATACCTAACTTTTTGACATCTGCTTTGGGCAGTTCAATTCACAAACCCAGCTTCAGTGTCAGTTGAGAAGAGCTCGGCACTTGAGATTCTCAGTAGCTACTATCAACACGGAGTAGTAAATGTTAGGTGTAAGGTTAGCTGGAGGTAAAGGTTAACAAAGGGTAGGTTTGAAATCCTACTTCTCCAAGACTCAGATTCCTGTCTACAGTGCTGAATCATTTGCTTATACATAAGTGCCTGAAAATCCTTCGTGCATCAAAGCTACACGTATACTAATAAATACACAGGCATTGTCCTGTCATCATCCACACAGACCCACTGTTAGCACAGTCCTTGGCATGCTTTTGGTGATATACCAGTTATTAGTCTCCCAAACCGTGCCTGGACATGCTCTCAGTTTAGTGTGTCTACTAAGGGCTATTTCCAACATACAGATTGGATGTACCCACCTTGTTGTGATAGGTAAAATAATTTAACGTATGGATTCTATTGTATTATATGTATCATATCATGTTCTACGCAACATATGGTTCTATCATGCCAAATGTCTTCAGTGCAGAGAACAGGCCTGGTCCACTTTGTTTACCAGCACTGATGTGCTATTAGATTCTGCAGCTGTCTCTCAGCACAGAAAACTAGTCACATTGCTTTTTCCAAAGACTCAGTACCTTTCTCTCCAGGATATGAAATGTGGGTTCATAGAATCATAGAGTCATTTAGGTTGGAAAAGACCCTTATCAGTCATGTCCCTCAGCACAAGGAGTTCAAATCTGAAATTCCTGTATCCCATTCCCTGAAAAGTGCCTATAAGATGAGGCCACAGGACAAAGCTGGAAGTATTTTCCGTTATCCAGTTGAAGCTGTCCCTTGTACATACTTATAAACAGAGAAGGGTCAGTGGTCAAAAAGGAAAGGGCAAAAGCATAAACACACAAGAGGGATCCTGACTCTAGCATAATGAGCAGGAAATTCTTGAGAGGGAGGAGTCTTGGGTTCCTATGCCTGCCCCTAATATTGTTTATAATTTTTTTCCTCTATTTTAAATTGTACACATGATCCTGAAGGTAGGGACAAGATCATGGAACTTCCCACTTAACCAAGTGTACCTGCATTAAGCTCTGCACTATTACTTCCAGATTATTCCAAGTTACCTGAGATAGCTTTTCAATTTAGAAATAAGTTATCTCTGCACAGCCCTGTAAAATGGGGAACAGAGGTACATCAACATACAGTTAGAATACACTAAATTTCAAAAAAGAAAAAAAAAAAGACAAATCTCCTTCCATGTAAACAGCAGCATGGTCATAAAATTAACTTTTTTTTCCTGGAGCTTTTTTAATTCATTTAGTTCAAGTTTTTTATTCATTGGCTCTATACTAGTAAAAACCTACAAAATTTTAATGTATCATTTAATTTTGCTTCATTTTCTAAGACAAGATTGTGCTTACATGTGGCTAAGCCTTGATTGATAGATTAAGGAGCAATTTCAGTTGACCTTTTAAAGTTGTTTTGTGATTTTTTTTCTGTCTTGACACTGCTCCATCCCCCTAAGAAAATAATCTTAATTACTTCTAGGTTAAATATCCTTTTTTTAATATAAAACTCTTTAAAATATAAACATATGTTTAACTGAGCTTTGCTCTTTTATTCACAAGTATTTATCTGCAGTTTTTCCATCAGACCAAACGGGCCCAAAAGAAGTGCTGTCTGAAAAGGAACAAACATACAATTAACAGAATCTACAAGTCCTCTTCAAACAGCTGTCTACTTATAATACAGATGAATACCCCAGATACTTCTCAAAAGTCTTATAACTATCATGCCACTGAACATACTAATTTTCCCTGCCAATTGTACATTTTTATGTAACAGTAACTAAGTTGATGTCAAAGAACTGAAATAAAATTATATACCATATGTCATACCAGAAGCAGCTTATGAAGATCAGCATATTTATAAGACAAAAAGATGTATTTTAAGTAATGCAAATATGAAACAAATTCTTTTTATTTGTAAAAGCATTTTTTCCCCAAATCAATTTAAAGTATGTTTTTCTACTTTACTTTTACAAGATCAAAGAAATTAAATTCCATCCTGTAGAAAAGATCTTAGAGAAACATCTGATATTGTGCAAAATGTCAGCAATCAATAATTTATCCTCTCAAACTGTAATGCTAGGGTCGAAACAATAATCTATTTTGTCTGAGACAAGACAGAGAAGTCAGTCAATTTGGCAACGGTCATAATGGCCCAAAACATTCCAAGTTGAAAACCATGTAGGACAAGAACTGAATATATAACTCTAAGTTTCTAATTAAAATCCAGTATTTTTGACATGAGCCTACTTTCGCACATTTCTAATTGGGTATCTCTATTCATTTAGACAAACTTCTTAAACGGCACTTTTCAAATGTTTTAAAACCCCATTTAAAAATCTGAAAAGTAATGCTAACTGAAGATGAACAATTAAAAGCATGTGTTTTCAGCAGACCAATATGCAAATTAAAATGTTATTAAAAACAAAACTAATGGATAATTAGCAAGCTATACTTACCTTTATTATAGTCATTAACTCTCAAAGCAGCAATAAAGTCAGAATAATATTTGTCTACCTCCCAGAGACATGGTTCTCTACAAAGTTGATGGACTAACATGTACTTCAGTGTATTCCACATGTATTGTGTTATACTGCCTTTGGTGATAATATATAATTTGGCTAACCTAATTTAACGTCAATATCAAAATAGCTTGCCAGAGGAAACTGTATGCTAGTTAATATATATTTTGCCTAGTAGGAACATAATTTGCTATACAAGAATCCTCACAAAAAATAGTTACAATGCTCTGACAAAGTTTTCAAAATGTGAAAACTGATCAAAAATAACTTTAGATTAATAATTAAAAGTACAAAAAAATTATAAAACTCCTTTTGATGATAAGGCCGACTTTTCCCTTTACCGTAGTATTCATTTTAAGAACCCAAAGCTGTGAGTAGCAGATTTTTATATTATTAACATTGCCATATGAACTAGTCAATATAATAAAGTCTCTAGTAAACTCTGATCAAACCATCTTCAAAGGTTTGGTTCTTCTGTCATTATAATTTTCTTCAGTTAGACTGAGAGCAACCTCATCTTCACACACACTTTGTAATGCATTACTAATAATCTGTAATAGAATTAATAGGGCAGTTTCCGGGAAGTAAGCAGTACAGCTACAAGGGTATTTTTGTTCCACAGTTCTTTCAAGCTACTATTCATAGCTAAGAAAGAACTTTAATTTCCCTAAATAGCTGTGCAGTAATACAGAAATATGCTTATTAAAATATTTCTCTTCCCTTAAATTATGTCATATTGTCCAATCGATACAAAAAAATGAATGAATGAATGATATTTGCAATATCAATGCAACATTGATATTGTGCAAGTGCTTCACCAGCACTTGCTCAGATTATTTTGCCTTGGAAGAGTCTGCATAGGTTAATTGTTCAGAACGTAATAAACAATTCTGTGGATGATGCATGAAGAGAAATAGGATCCAAGATGGTCAAATAGCTATCAAGACATTAAAGAAGATAAATTACAAAGGCTTCCTCTGCCACGCAAATCACAGTAATCAAATAAAACTCTTCTACCTATCTCCAGTCTTATAAACAACACAGATCAGAGGGGATCCAAGAGACAATATTTGGTAAGTAAATACCCTTTTCAAAAAAGTGATGGAATGTGCCATGCTTAAGTATCACAACAGTAATCCTTGTTTGTGTACAGAAACTTGTGGCTTACATGCAAACCCAAAGGTTTGATGTCCATTTTGATAAACAGGTTAGACTAATTGGAACCTGAGACACTGAAGGGTGGGAGAGACATAACTGCAAAGGCTTCAGGATTACAGCAGAGCCCTATCCCTCTGGAGTCCCCAGAGATTGTTGCTCTAAGAAAACCCTCTGCAAGAGCCGGCAGCTTTTAGATGGTTTTCCTATTGAACTTTTTTTCCCCTGTAACTTACAGTTTGTGAGATATGTATTCTATTCTCTGCCCAGATGGACAGTATCAGGAATTTATAGATAAGAACTCAAGAAAGATCCTTCATCTTCCCGTGTGGAAAAAGCCATTTATGCAGTATCTCTGTTGTCTCCCACACAGTACATCCTTTCTGCTAATGAACGTCCCTGCACTAGCTATAAAAGAAAAAGAAAAAAAAAACTCAACACTTAACTACAGTGNAAAAGAAAAAAAAAAATCAACAAAAACCAACCACCCAACACCACCACCACCACAACAAAAACCCAACCAAAGGCAGGGGAAAAAAGGAGCAGGGGTAAGGGAGGTAAGGGAGAGCTCTGGGAATATGGGATACTGGTTTTTATAGGAAGGAGTTTCTACAGAAAGAAGAAAGAGACATAAGGAAATAAGGTATCTTGAATTCTATCAGTGATTTTTAAAATCATGGCAATTAGAGGAAATCCTTTTG
>WAAD01029475.1:75670-127509 GCA_013389945.1 Fregata magnificens | reverse complement strand
GGTCCTTAGTGATTCTCTGTGATTCTTTATCTGTGACATCAGAGAACAAAAAGGGCAAATGAGTCGTATAAAGAATCAGCTACAAATCCTTTCTTTTTTCCTTTAAATCACTATTTTTCCCCTTTGATTTAAAATACAGTGTTTTACCTGTGAACGGACATCTGATTATGTCACAGAATGTTCAGTACAGCAGCTATAATAAAAAGTCCATGAACAAAATGAAAGAGAGACAAAAAGTCTATCCTCTTCTCTACTGTCAAGTGCTGAGAGAGGCTTTACATTACAAATAATATTCTTTGGCCGCAATATATCATTTGCTCAGCAACAAACAGAAAGTAGGTAGGTTTACAAGCAGAGCTTCCCAAATAACAGCTTAGGATAAATAGAGGAAACTTACTTTTCACGGTCATTGTATATAAGCACCGCAGACAGTTGTTCAAAATTCTCAAAGCTATTCTTCTTTAGTTGTTCTTGAGCCACTGCAAGGAGGAAGTGGAGGTCCATTTCATATTCATCTCTCACACTGTAATAGCGCCCGAGAGTCATAATTTCATGTTCTGAAAATGCTCCATCAGTGATACTGACTATCAAATTTCTGTTCACAAAAACAACAGCCTACATTACTTTTAAATAAAGGAGTTAAAAACAGTTAATAATCCCTAAATTTCGGGGGGAAAAAAGGATTAAAGTGCACTCATCATAACATGCTGTATTTAGACCTTTGAAGAATGTATCTATCTACTTAAATTTGAAATCCAGATCTGTTCAAGGAGGTATAATGGAAATTACCTGAACTCCTAAATTTTAGCAGCATATCCACATTTGCTCAGTAGTTGGCTATACATACAAAAATACATAATAATCATGACTGAAGCCTTTTACCCCAGATGCCATACTGGCATGGAATACTAGCAGCATTGTGAAAGCTGGCCCTGTTGGGTAGCTTTCAGGGGAAAGCTGGGGGAAGGGAAACAGAAACTGGTCACAGAGAGAGGGCAGAAAATTACACCCAACTTGTAATGACAAGCCCTCCCGGCAAGAATGGAAGACAGAAGCAATAGCAAGACCAGTTTATGCTTGGACACTGTCAGTGAAGAATCAGATCCCCTGCAGGGAAGAGCTTGAGGTGTGCTCTCCCAAGATTGCTTGTGCTGCTCAGACGAATCAGCCCAACCCAGGGAAGAAGAAATGTTCCTGACATCCATCTGATGGGCCAGTGCTGGCACCGAATGACAAGTCACTCCTGTTAACATCAAGAATTTGTTGCTGGCAATAGAGGTGGAGTGATTTCAGGGTAAGCTCCTGAAGGCACTTGTAGTATATCAGCAAATGGACACCAGCTTTGGAGCTTAAGAACCAGGACTAGTAATTACACTTCAGAACAATCTCCATCTGCTTTATATTGTTGGTGGAGGGAAGAAGGACTAATTTTAAAGACTCATTGTCTCTGTAGTAGGGGTTTTGTTGCCTTCAGTGATTACAGAGTTCTTCATATGTCCTGGATGTTCACACAACATAAGGGAAGAAAAACACCAGTAGTGAAGTATGCAAGGAAACCTAGGAGGCTTCTTGCTCTTCTGGAAAAAACTGGCCTCAATTGTAAGTTACTTCAGCTGTTACAAGGTCTCTTGTCAAACCTGGCTTAGTGTAACTATACGTCAGTGTTGTGAACCCAAACGTGTACCTCTGGTAAACTCACGTTCAACAGGACTTTTTAACAGCAAGCATCAACGTAGGCCAACGTGCCTCAATTAAAATTAGATTAATTATATATAATACTTCTGGGTAAACCGCACTGAGAATAAACGTCACCGTAATCGCTGATGCAATTAGAGCTGTACCTTGTGGTACCCCTAAGAGTACTGCATCACTGTGATTATATACCGATCTTTGAAAACAAATGGAGGAAATTATTAGTGATGCACCAAGTTCTGACACAAGACTCAAACTTCTGGCTAAAGAATAGTTCAATTCTTGAATGAATCTGATAATGAGTCTCTTAACATCCACATGTGAACTGAAAGCACAGAAACTTTGTACCTTTCCAAATTGCAAAATTTTATCAACAAACACAATTTTTCACTTGCTTCCTCTCAGAGGCTTGTATGGTCCTGTTAAAATGAAGATATCTCTTCATAGAATATGATTGCACTTACACAGCTATTCAAAAAAGGATGCTAAACACTGTATAGTGTCTATGTTGATTCAACTGCTGCTTCTTTCATATTAAATAAATCAGAAAGATCTTTTATTTGCAGTGGCAGGAGATAAATATAAGGAGAGGACAAGTTGTTGACAGTAGCAAACCTTATTTGAGATTATGCAAACTCAATGACCAAAACTTGGTCCATCTATTAATATTATCATTATCTTGTCAGTATTATTATTCCACTTACTGAATATTATTATTTATATTGTAGCAGCATTCAGAGATCCAGTCAAAACTGGAGCGTCTTTCCTGGAGCCTGCAGTAATACTACTGCAAACACAAAGAAGAGGACAATACTGCCTGATAAGCTTGCCACTCTAAATGCTTGGGCTGGCAAAGCTGAAAGCATGTAGATAACATCACCCATCTGAATATTTCCACAGACTGGATTTCCACACATGGCACAGATTTTAAAAGTCTTTTATCTTCTCAAGCCAGTCAGTGACAATCGAGTCACCAAAACCCCCAGATAAAATTATTGTCTCATTTGGGAATTAAGGAATATTCTAGTGATTGCTAGGGAGTAATGAGTGAGAACCAAGATTCGCAAACAGAATTACATCTAAACTCTTCCTGACAAAAAGAAACAAGCTGCAACAATTGTTCCCACAGCTTAGTTATCTTTTGTTTTATTTTTTTTTTTTTTGTTCGGGAAGAATAGGACAGATTGCAATCTGAATTTGGTAGAGAAAGAAGAAATAATAATTAACTACTTAAAAGAGCTGTTTCTCAAGCTGAATTGAAGATAGGCATCTTTGTTAAACCCACATGGTTCTTTGTCTCTAACAGGGAACAGTCTTGCCACTAGCTTATGAGAAAAAGCAGTCTGGAAGGACCATGTGATGCACAGGCATCTAAGTTTTAATTACTTTTTTCTCCTCTTTTTAACAAAGCTTTCAATAGTTTTAACGATAGCCTAGGGGATAGCTTCAGTGCATGCCACGTATTTATTTCCTGGATGATGTGCTGTAGTTTTGGGTTCTGAGAGTAGTTAAAGTAAATTGTATAATTACAATTCTGCTTCATTGCATCATATTTATAGGTGTACTTTTGAATGCAGCTCATATAAAATTACATAGGTAGAAAGGAAGAAATCTGAACAGCTGAATTCAGAGCACAGTAAAGCTTTAGCTGTATTTAAGATAAGAAAAGAGGATTATCATGCTGGTTGAAGCTGTCACATGGATAATTGCCTGTACTAAAAATATCATTTGTAGTTAGTTGTAATCATGAAATGCCAAGACAGATTAAAAATAAACAGTGATGTACCCAAGAAAATACAACACTGAAAGAAAAATACATATTCTATTAACAGAAAAATATCTTTGACTTTTCATAGATGCAAAGATGCACTCTCGTCTTTGTCATTAAAAACATTTCTTTCATTCTAAAATAAGATACATGGATAATAAAAGGAAGAGAGCCTTTAGATTACTGGATATAATATGAATGAACAGAAACAAAATCTACTATCACTATAAAGCACAAAAGTTAGATGTTCCTTAGAGGCAAATTCTTTCTCTGGCAGTGTGAATGCTTCCTGTTAGACCCCCTGTGGTCTCACCACAGGAGAGATGTAGACCATTAGTAGGTGCTCAGACAGGCCCAGGTGAGCACTGAGGCCAAAAAAACTACATGGCTTCCCCTGCTTTCTCTCTTACTCATGGAGAGGGCTACTGCATTTTTGTTGCTGAAACCGAGTGCCTCAGTACCATATAACTAGACTTAATCTTACTCCGTGCTACGGAACAGCACTAGCCTAAGTTAAACAGTTGGGCAGTTCACAGCTGCACAGAGTATGACTGTGATTAAATTTACGTTCAGCTGAGCCTCTTCTTGATAAAATAAACATCTTTCCCTGCTGTTTAAAAGCACAATCATCCCTTCTAAAAGTGTACTCCACCAATTTTGTCATGCAAATGTTCCGAACATTGACCTGCTCTGTAAGAAGACAAAGTTTTGCAGATGATTATTTCATAATTTGAACCAAAACCATAATTATTTTATTTTAAAAAGTTATTGTGTATATAAATTAAAACCCTTTTCCAAGTGCTATAAAGTTTCTCCAAATATACATTAACTCTCAATTTTCTCCACTTCTTACTCTAGTAATAACATTGTCCTTCTTAATGCAGTTAACAGTTCAGAATCTTGCTTCTGTTGAGTAAAACATCGGAGTCTAGAAATATTTTTACCAAAAACTGCCAATAACTGTGGCCTCTCTTAGTTTGAATCCTACCTTTTAATCACTTATTTTTTATTTCTGAACACCAGCTTGTTTTCATTTCTCACTATTTTCACTTTGCATTGCTGGAAGAACCTTCTACTGATCTATATATCTTCTGAGATATTTCAGAAGCAGTTTCTGCCTTGGTTAACATTCCTATAGGGATGACATTCCAAAAAATATACATCTACTTACATGCTTCAGTTACTATGACAGTTCCTAAATACACAGTATATTACCACTGTGAAAACCAAAATGCTTCTAGGTAAAATCTCCTCCTCTGTTCCACATCATTAACTTCATGAGTACCCAACACAGTTCATATGCCTCAGTATTCTGGCTGTGGACAAACTGAAATCAGCTTGCATTTGAACATGACTTCCTCTTTTAAGTATATATACATTTGCCCATTGCCATATCTGGATACATCCCAGGTATCTACTCACCCTATCTCTGCTGAAATTACTATCCAAGCATTAATCAATGCTCTCACCACTGCTTTCCAATCTTTTTTAAAGATGCTTATCCATGCATCCTATAATTTCAATACACCATGGTTCTGCAAGACTTTCTTCTTTATCAATGATTCAAAACCCAAATAACATCATTTTCAGGAGGCCAACTCAAACATTCCTTCTTGAATTTCAAAACTACTAATTAATTTGTTTGACTGTCTCAGGATAGGCTTTTCTTTATCCTTCAGTGTATATATTACTGATGACTTGCCCTTCTTCAGAACACCCTGTGCCAGCTCCACAAAAAGTAGACAGATTTTAGTTGTGCTTTTCAGCTTACTTGAAACTATTGCATTTCTCTTTTTTTCTGGGGCATAGATTCACTTTCTTTTTCACATACGGTTTCCAACTAAATGCAAAACAAATGTATCCCATTTGCCAGCTAACAAACACATGCAGAAAGCATCAAGAAACAGTCATGCTCTATACATTTTTGGGGAACGTGCTTTCATTAAATATTAAAAAACAAAATCCACTGTCTTACCTGAAAGGGTCATACTCAATCACCTTGGTATGCTCAGGGTCAGTGGCTGCAAACATCTGTCTGATTTCTCGGGAACGAGGTTCGGCTATGTCTTTCAGTTTCTTGAGGATGACACCAATATCAGCCACGGAGAACTTAAAGGAAAGCAAGACATAAATTAGAGAGAAAGGCACCGTGCAACCAACTATGCATGTACCAGCAAGAGTTGTCAAGATGCAGGACAATGTTGAACTGCTAAGTATTATTAGTTTCTTCATTGTTTCACTTCAAATGCATAAATCAGCACTGTGTTAAGTTTGAAAGGAAGCTTGCTACTGAAAAAAATTGCCTCCTACTGAGAATATAAAAAACTAAAAAATCATCAGATCATGTACTCTCAGAAAGCTTATTTCAGCTACATAAAAGGACATCCACTTTTGCTTCAAACACTGAATTGTTAAAGCAGAAGCAGAAACAGTTAAAGTACAGTTCTAATAACTGGGTCCTCATTTTATGTTGGTGCATCTCACTTAATTCTCAATTAATAAAATTCACCATGTTAAAACTAATCTTTTCACTGTTGGCTCCGACGAACTGTTGAACAGATATGCTCATTCATATTAGACTGAGTATGCTGGTTTACACACTCAGAATTAGCAGATTGGAAATTTGTTAGGAACCAATTTTTCCTGACATGTAAGAAGAATGCTTATTTCTTCTAAATATAGGCCATTAAAATAAAATTAAATTTAGATAAACAGAACTGGAGCACTTAAGCTTCCACCTTATATTCAGATTGTTATGTTAGAGCTCTACCAAAGATTTATTTGCCACACTCATTTTTAACATCAAACATCTATGTATTTAGTCATTAAATAGGGGTTGAGTCCAAGCACGAATATCTGATAGGCCCTTACATCTGTCATGCTCTACCTAATTAACAATGAACTGTCCGAAAATAGTTTTCTCCCATTTCTTCCAGTAAGCAATGTTGTTTTAACTAGCAATTATTTGAAATTTGGTATGGCGGTATTAAGGACCTAATCACAATAGAGATGGGGCCTCACTCTCAATTATGCTGAAGTCTGCCTACAGCATTTTATCAGTTCAAAGGGATCTAGAAAACGGTATTTAAAGTCCCTATGACACTACCAGAGCAGTATAAAGTGATCCAAGTTTAATAAATACATCGGTGGTTGCAGGTAACGTGCTCAGATTTACAGAAAACAGTTGTCGCATATGCCAAAACTGCTGCAGGTACAATCCTGGCATGCAATGTCACACAAGGCAGTGGTGTGGAGCAGCTGGACCAGCAATCAAAAAGCTTGAGAGACAGCAACTTTTTCAATCCCCTCCCCAGGCTGTTATTGTTTGGGCCATAAGCACACAGCTTTTTGCTGAAAAACCAAGGAACAGAGATTGAAAAAAGACTGGGCAGAAGGAATCAATCAGCAGAATATTTAAAGATGGACAAAGTGTTCTGTCTATTTTAAAACCTGCCTTCTCTACATTATCAAAGCAGTTATTTTTACATCTTTTTTCTAAACTACATATTCCAAACACCTACATAGACATCGAGTATCCGAGCAGTGTGGCAATAACTCTTTACCCGCTTTCTCCCCTTCTCATGTAATTGCTGACATGCTAGCAGTCACAATCTAGTTTTGTTTGATTGTCTTGCTTAAGTCAGAGGTTATTATGTTTAACTCAATGAAAGTAAAATCAACCTCCATGTTTGTGCTGTAGAAGACGACAAAGTTTGAACAATTGAGACTGTTTCAGAGATGAAGAACTCATTTCCAAGGCAGCACAGTGATGCCTTGTTTGAAAGAGTCCTCCTCAAACCTGGATAATACCAGTAGGACTGTGCACAACACACATGTTATGCTTTGCAATCAAATTTACGCTTTCTAAATAAATCTTTTTTCCTCAAATTGGAAAAGAAACTAAAAGTGCTGAAAAGTTTTGAGAATTAGATCCTTAAAGTTACTTTCAGTACAGGTGGCAATCAAAATGACAAGACTTAAAAACAATACAATAAATACAATTTTGAAACAGAAAATTAAAACTTTCCAAATATCTCATATGGTGTCAAACAAATGTTTCAATGAGAGCAAAATCAATTCCCACCTGCACTATGATTACCAATCAAAATTTCATCTAAATCAACATATGCCTATAGAAATGTTGTCAAAATGGCATTTTCCAGAAGAAAAACATTCCATCTGGATTTCTTTCACCAGTTTTCAGAAAACATACTGATGTGTTCTGCTGAAAGGAAACCCCTGTCTATTCACAAGGAAAATTATTTATTTCCTAATTTTAGAACTAATTGACAAATAGTCGTCTTAAAATTGTTTCCCCTTCTTCAAACCATCTTCCAGCTCTGCTCTTCTCTAATAATTGCTGAGGTTCTTGTGATTTGAGTATGCAATCCCCTGATGAACTGAGGCAAACAAGGTGTGTCCTTACTTCTGGGGCTCTATTCAAAGGATGTGAACAAAGCATCTATCATTGGGAGAATAAACCTTTTTTTCTACCAGCTGTTTTAAAATCTTAACTGCGCAAAGAACATTTCAAAATTCACTTTAAAGAAGCATTTTTAGTGTTGCTTCTTCCCATTTTGCAGATTTTATTTTGATAATATACAATCATTCAGTCTGGAAAACTAAGATCTCATCTGTTTGATCCAAGATAATCAATGCAAACAGCAGCTCCAAAGAACATTTACAATCTAATGATGCGCTCTGCATTTTGGAGAACAGCTTTGGTTTTGATTCTACTAGGAGGAGAAACAGTCCAGCAGTAAGAAAACATAATGAATATAGCTTTGTATTTTACTGCTTAAAGCATTTAGCAGTCGTAGCATTTTACATCAACAAGCATTTTGCAGACCTGTCTCATTATTCCAGGGAAGGCAGGTGGTGCTAACTCCATGTTAATTTACAAAGAAATCACACCATTCTGCTATTTTCATTTGAGTGAGAACAGCGCGTGTGGCCCAAAGGCAGCACAGGGTCAGGTTGCATCCACCTCTGCCTCAAGACTCGCAGTCCCCAAGGCTGCGCTAGGCCTACTGGCGTCTTGGGAGTCCTGCAGGTTCACTCAATTTGTGAGCCAGCAGACAGGGAACAACCAAAACTTGCACTAAGAACCTTCTCCCTTCTCCATCCACAAAAGGTCTGGACAAACGGGCAGAGGACCATAGCTTGATAAACCCTCCTGGATATTTTCCCTACGGGTACTCTCAACAAGCCTATGCAGAAGGGCAGCTCTGGAGAAGGTCCATTGAAGGCACAATTCATGCCACCGCCCCACCATGAGCTATGAAGTATACGCACTACCCCAAAGTCCTCACAGCACAGTCTAGTCCAAAGGCTGATGTTCAGGATCACACTGTGACAAAGCAACAATCCAGAAGAGGGACTGGGATGCAGAAATGCCTTGGCTCTTGAGCTGATGCATTCTTAAGATGCACCTCAGAGTGACTGGGTCAGAGCTGCACATAACAGGAATTTCCAAATATACCAAGGTACATTTATTCAAATATTGCAGCACAAACTTCACTGTAAAAAAAAAAATAGTAATCTACATTTCTTACCAAACCAACATAAAATCCCACAAAATGCTCTGCGACTCTTCTGTAGTTCTCCATCCCTGTATCCTTTCTTTTTTCATCTCTGTGACAATTGCTATAGGACAATCAGTTTCCTCCTATCGGATACATTTCTGGCTTTGGTGAATGAAGGCTTCTTTACCAGCCATTTGTGTAATGACTGGTAGCATAAAGTATACATCAGCAGAGGCACCTCAGTTCTCTGTTTATTGTTGCTCTCTCCTCTGAAGGCACACCAAAAGATAGTGAAACTCAGTACAAACTGTAAGCTTGAATTCCTTACTGGGATATGAATTTCTAATATTACAAGGGAAACATTCTGGCAGATAAATATGTATGAACCCAAAAAATCAAATCAGGGAATAAAATAGCCTCATCGGTAAGATATCTTGAGTACTGTGCACTGTTCCAGTCTCCACATCTCACAGTTGCCTTGCAAGGACAGACTAAAAAGGGTGAGACTCTTAATTGGATAGGATTAGGCTGAGGGGGAAGAATGGCTGAGATTTACAAAATTATGAAGGTGGTGCATAAGGTGAACGGGTATCTTCACCAAATCCCAGAACGCTAGAACTGGCATTGAAACTAGTGGGAGGTTGGTTTAAAACAGAAAAGATACTTACTTCTTTTATTGTATATTTTTTTACATAGTAGGCAGTGAACTTTTCAACTTGCTGCCACAGAAAGCTGTGGAAGCAGACAGTATCTGTAGGTTCAACAAGGGTTAGATCAATCCAGGGACAAGAGGTCCATAAACAGTCTCAGGAAGCAATAGGCAGGGATATACCTTCTAACAACGCCTAATACAATAAGAGTGGATGCTGAGAAAGTAGGAGGGGAATGGATGGTAAAGAGTGGCCAGGCTTGCATGCAGTCCCTAGCTAGCATCTCCTAAGTCCATTGCTAGACAGAGAGCAGTGGGCTGTGAACTTCGGGTGAAGAAACTAGGTATAAATAATTCTGAAAAATATATAGATAAGATACAGTCCTTAAAGATAATAGAAAGTCACAAGAGCCTGCTTCACCTCATTTGCATGCTTCTCCATGTAGTTGAACGTGTACTCATCAGCATCCACCAAAAGAAAGTTGTGACCATGGAAACAAACTCTGGCTCCAACAAACAGATTCTGTGCCTTGAAGTATTCAGATGGCTCACTCTTAAAGAGCTCCTGCCCAGGCTTCTTAATGCGACCTCTTTCCAAGAATTTCCCACCAAGTATTCCTATGGGAATAGAATTGTAAATAATTAATTGTGGCTTTACTTGGGAAAAAAAAACCCACAAAAGAAAACCCAAAATACACCCTAAACTAGCTGGTTTGTATTTAAATACTAGTTTTCATACTTCAGTTTCTTGTCTCCTAATATACTGTCCCACTCCCTCTCATTGCTAAAAGAACTGTCTCTGCCAGTGTCCACAGCAACAGTTACATTGTGCATATTCTGTGGCATGCCTCATTTGAATGCCTGCCAAACACCTTCCCCTTTTTTCTTTTCTTTAAAATGGGACAGAAATGTGCCTCTTCAAATCGTTCCCATAACCCTGTCGCCAGCCTTGGGACTGACCCTTGAGAAACAAGACGAAAAATGTAAGACACAGGCAATTTTCCTTGAACTGTTATAGCAGAAAAGAAAAAAAAAAAATTCACAACTTAGGATAGCACAGTCCTACAAAGATCATGAATTCTGGTGCACTGTAATTCTAACTTGTTTTTAAGGGCTTTTGAATGTAAAAAAAAAAGTAGGAGTGATATGACACTGTCTTCCACATACTGTTCTGCCAATGCAATTGAATCGTGATCTGTTATTTCCTTTGTGAGCTGGGTATGTCACATTATTTCTTTTCACATTATAATGATTTTATTCGTGCCACTGCAAACTGTACATGTTGCTCAACAGTACATAAGATACTAAAAGGAACATTTCGCTTTCCAGTAATATCTTCTGGTGCACCATAAGATTGCATTGCATGTACCAACCTTTCTAGAAAACATTCTATCACATGTTTAGTTTCATGTGCCCTACAACAACTCTGGAGTGCCTGGGGTTCACTTCCTGTTTATATTTGAGCTTCCAAGCCAAAAGCCAAAGGCATACTTCAGTAACATTTAATGATGTCTTACATATTAGGTAGTGATGCAAGTCCAATAAAAGGCTGATGAACAGTGTAATAAAATGCCTTTTATAGTCAAAATTATAAATGAATGTGAAACCCAAACTACTTATTAAACCAGAGTTTGGATCAGATGTCTGTCTTAATTGCTTTACTAGCACCATAAAAGCCAAAGACAAAAAATACACCATGGTAATGGTCAGATCTAGCTTGAATCAAAAAACAATTCAAATCACTAATGTAACTCTAATCTTAACACATTCCTTTTCACCTAGCTATTAAAACAAATATGAAATTTTAGGCTATATAATCCTGGCAACTGTTTGTAATATTTAAACAGAACTGGTCTCTGTAAGATTGGAACTTCACTTTTGTCTCTCTATTTCCCTGCAAATGTGCGCTTAGATTGGAAACTTACGTTAATACCTCTGTCCCATAATTGTTTTTTAAACGTTACAGGTTAGTACATTTCAAGAGGTATAAAGGAAAACAACTGAAAATATCTCATTAGGTTAGAGATTTTACACTGAAACCTGATGAGAAATTTTGATGGAAATTACAAGAGCCAGGCTCAAAGCACAAAATAAACACCACAACCAAAGACCCTCTTCCATTAAGATCAGATCAGACTTTGCAGGTGTTTGTACAGCTGTTGGCTTGGTCTTACACTGAGTAAAAAAGGGTTGTGATCTTCTGCATGGGGAGCCAAAGTTCTCACGCTTTGACCCCCATCTCAACAAGTGCTTCAAGATGTCCACCCCTGTGCATTTCAAATATCATTTCACAGTGTTACTAATAGTGTGAAGTACTTCTCTGCAACCTTCAGGTTGCTGGACTGAGAAAAGTAAGAGCAACTTGTTACTTCCATCTTAGGACTGAGATTTGAAACATTTTTACTTGCCTATTTGTATCAATTCATGCAAATAAAAAGGCAAAAATAGCCCTTTGAATTTGTGCACAGAAAGGATGGTCAAGTTGTTATTTTGGGAGTCATTTACTGTTTTAACTCATCCCCTCTCTAAGACATGCTCAAACTTACTCTTCTCCCACCCCATCCACTTCAGCACTTTTCCTTCTCACACGCGAATGTTCTTCTCGCTCCCATTTTGCATGCCTTACTCCTTTTTCCTAGCTGTTCTTACCTGACCTCTGCAAAGCTTTCTCATTCTTAACCTCGAAAAAACCTGTTCACTTTTCCTTCAGACATGACTAAAATGAGGGAGGGGGAGAGAGAGAGAGAAGAGAAAGGGAGAAGAAAGAAAAGAACAGAAATGGGAACAAAGAAACTTCTGCAGTCCCAGGCCTCTTTCCAACTGCTGCTCTACCTCCCCCCCACCCCCTACTTCTTATCCTGCCTCTTCAAAGCTGTTCTCGCTAAATTCTCCAATGGCCAGTTCTTAGCCACATCCTTCCACTTCACCTTTCTACCACCTCTGAAAGTCAGCTACTCCATCCACTTTAACATCCCAGGGAAGTTAAAAACCCATTTACAGATACTTGCCTTTCATATGTGTCTTAAAGTATTTGTTATTGTTGGTATGCAAACTTGCCCATTTATTGTTTCACATTTTGTTTGACTAGCAATGTTCAATGGGCTCCCAGCTGCAATCCCAGCATATATTCTCATTCCAAAATAAAAGGAAGCCAGGAAGCAATCTCTGGCCTGGCACCCATGCTGTTGAGACCCTGACCAACTGACCACATCTGCATTGCACAGTGTGTGGCTCTGGCTCTGCTCTGGGTGCTATGTGATAAATCTGGGGTCTTAAGACACAGCTATTATTTTTGTGCGTTCAAACTGTTTGAAGGTATGTGAGGGCTGCGCTGCAGTCCAACAGAGTGGTGTTTTACAGCATAAAATTGAGGGTATGTATTGCAGCCCCTAGGTGTGGCAGAAGGACCTGAATTTTTGAGTGTGCAAAACCTCCTGGGATAGTGTTAGATGACTGTTCAGGGTGGAGCAAGCCAAACCTGGTGCAGCCTTGTCCTTACTGCTTTGCAGGAGAGTTTGCTGGAGTTAAGCATCCTACAGGAGGGGCCCCAGGCTCTCTGGAGCCTTGCCTAGTTGGAATGGTGCAAAGGAGAACCAGGAGTGACCAAACAGGCAACATATATGATTGGGGTCCAAGATTCAAACTGTTCCCTGGGCTTCTTTAATTTAACGGTGCAGCTGTACCCTTAGCATCCTTTATGTCTCCAGACATAAAGAATGCCAATGAAACATGTCATTCACTAGTGGAGAACTGAGCTGCTCTTGAGCCTCACAGCAGCATTACATAATAAATATATACATAAGTGTATATGTCTTTAGCTGTAATAAAAGAAGTTGCATAAATTACAGGCCACTAGACGGCAGGAAACTAGTAAAGCAATGATGGCAGGACACTGCTGCCATAAGCAGTGCTAAATCTTGATGTTGCAGTAGAGCAGGGCTAACTGGGAATGCTCACTGAAGCCTAGGCAGGTACTCCACACATTTTCAAAACATTTCTCAGAGAATTGCTTGGATTTTAGTTGGGGGTGAAGTCCCTATTTATGCATTCATAATATAGTTGGGTACAAGCAGAGATGCCATTAGAAGTTCTTTGCGTTGAAAAGGCTCAGGCCTTCCCAAAAACCTACTCATGTGCAGAGCACTCAGAATGACTTAGTAGCACCACTGGCACAGAAGGAGTTCTCTAGGAATACAGAAGGGTCATTTTTTACGGATGTGATGTTCATCATAGGTCTGAAAAGGATTACCATCAGAAATCATTTTCGACAAAGGCTTAAGCATAGGGTCGCAAGAATACTTAGTCCTTAACTGTAAGCTGAACAACCGGACCTCAGAAAGTCAACTGCTGGCACCAGAGCCTGAAGCAAAGGGGAATGAACAGTCCCCCCTAGGACAGTCTTTGTCCTAGACAGCGAGCTGGGAGTACCAAATAGGTCAGTACCGAGCACAGTGAGCTGGTCACCATTGCAGTGTGTACCTGAAATACCATACTAAGGTGCTCTGTGCCAAGAAGCTGATATAGGGCAATTCAAGCAGTATGAAAAGAGCTAGTCATGAGGTTCCACAAGAGCCTAACACAGTAACTAAGGAAACCTTCTATTACTCTTTTTCCCTTGTCTTTGAGAGAATGTGATTTCCTGATTTTTTTTTCTCTATGGTTTTATCAGAGGCTGACAGCAGCTTTTAAGAGTCAGTCCTTCGACTGCACTTGTTGAGAGGTGCCAGAGCACTTCTAGATGTTAACTGCTCTGAAACTGTTGCTGCAGATGTTTTGTGGGCTTCACAGAAATACACTAATCTCCCCAACAGGGTCATGCTTAGCTGAGGCTTCCCTATCTCTCTGAGTTACAGAATGACTTCCTGACATCCTTCCCAGTGCTGTGTCCTTCCACCCGTGTGCAAGACACTCCAAGGAAATAAAAAGATCCTTGAAAGTCACAAAACCTTTCATATCCTCAGCTGGAGACAGCCTACAACAGACAACAGAATTTAACCATGACAACATTGGGTGACCACGCTCCAGCAATAGGATAAAGGTGATCAAGCGACTGAGAAGTAACAAAGCATTTGTCACTTAAACACTGGTAGTCTGGCTCTTGAAATTCAGTTCAGTATTATAGACACACACACACACACACACATGTACAGACACTAGCACAGGGCAATCTTCACTCTTTATATGCTCAACACTACATGATTAATGATAAAGTATGTTAAAAAATATCACAGCTGTTTTGCTTTCATGAGCTTTTTCTATGCAATGGATGCTATATAGGGTTCATAACACCATAACACAATCTTGCAAAACAAAGGATTTACTCTTTCATTCTTGATGTCTTACATTTCCTGTCCCTATTTATCATCAGTTACAACACAATTCCTGTATGTTATCCACAACAAAAGCAAATGTTTAAAGGCCAAATATGCAAATTAAAATGTAATAAAAGTTCTAATGTGTTAAGCTTCCAGTTCCCAAAGGATATTGTGAAGTACTGTCATACAATGAACAGCGTTATTCTGAGTGATGAAGATCATAAATTATTATGACATACAGCTATGCAAGATAATGCAGTAGAGCTGCTGATGTAATTCCCATTGCATTTAAAAATCCACATCCCTGCTTCTGCTAGTGCTGAGTCTGGCCACAATGTTTACTGTAAACTCTAATCAAATGAGCTGGGCAACTGGGACTGATTGCAAGACATTACTACATCTTACCTGTGTTTTGCTGTATATGTTCAAAAACTGAAATGGTGTCATCACTCAGGAAGTAGGAAATAATGAATTTCCGATCCTTGTCAATAGGACTATCTGTGACGAGTTTTGCGAGAAAGCGCAGTATGTTACTTTCCATGCCACTTCTAAAAAGCAAAAGAAGAGGTAAGAAATCAAAAACAGAGTATGAGAAAAGTTTTCATCACCAAAAGATGCATTCTCCTGAGTTTTGTAATGTACATTAATTGTGTTACTCCTGGACCAAGAAGGGAAATGGCATAAGATTCCCTACTTCGTCAAAAACCATTTTCAGCTTAAATTAACAGGACCAGCTAGAGTCAGCCAGATAGAAAGGAATCATTTTGAGGGGAAAATTACTCCTCTGCCACAGGTCTGGAATGAATTTGTATTCAAATTCAGTTGCAAATCAAGCTCCAAGTTTGTTTCCAGAAAAATTATAAAGGAAAAACACATTTAGGTATGTATATTTTCAAATCAAATTCTGAATAGCAATACATACTAGGATTATCTCCACAAAATCAGGCCCACCAGATGATTTTACTAGTTGGATATTTGTTGAGTGATTGTGTTTTAAATGATTTACAGTACTGCTATATGCACTATCAATACACTCCCAAGCCTTTTTCTAATAGCTTTCTTCTTTTACGGAGGTTCTACAGGTGAATCTCTAGCATGTGATTGCTTTCCGCCTAGGCTTCAACAACCACTGCCTGACAAACCATTTCATAATGGAAAGTAAAGGGTTAATGCTTTAATATTGCTACAGTAAACTGCATGAAATTCAGCAGACAAAAAAAGTAAATGCTAGAAAGTCAAACAGAAAAACAAATCGATGTTGGACTGCTGAAGCATACAAAATTCCTGACTAATTCCTGGACTAAGACTTCCATCAAACTCCCACTGAAGACAGCAGAAGGGAAGGAGATAGGGGATGGGAGGGTCAGAATATTTGCCTTCTTAAAAGAGAAATTTTGCTGAGTTTGGAGAAAATTGGAGTACCATGTCACTAAACCAGTCCTCATGCACCTGTCCCTTAAAAGTCTGATGAGCTGCATATTTTGCTGAAAAAATGACATCCCTACTTAACTTCTACCTCCTTCACAAAAAGACATAATTTTAAAAGTTGGAATTATTTTTCACTGAAATACCTGTCTTTTTCCATGAATTTCTTGAAATCTTTTTGGGGAGGCTTGGGAAGCAGACCCATACAGGAGCACAGAGAGTCCTCTTCGGAACCAAATCCAGTATAAGGAGGAAACATTTTTTCTGGTTTTGGAGGTGGTGGAGCCTTGTATGGAACTGGGGTGAAATCCTCTACAACAAAGACAGCAAGACTTATTTATTACTGTTTTGATGAAGCCATTCTACTAAGAATTTAAACTTCCAATATGAATACTTATTATCCTATTTTTGTAACTGAGCACTGATCAAAGTCAAACCAGGATCCCTCCTACTGTTACAGGGTAGAAAAAGACTCCACAGAAGCCAACAGCAAAATTATTGTTTCTTCAAGGTTTCAGGATTTCATCTATAATCTTTAATTGTTTGACAAATATCATTAAGATACACAGGCAAAAGGAAAGACAAATACAGTTTCAAAATGGGATAAAATAATAAATTAACAATTCTAAATTAATTTTTCAGATTTATCCTTTGAGACAACATGATTAAGTAAATACTTGGCTTACGAGTTTCCTGCCCTCTCCTTTTTGCCAGAGCAAAATAAATACATAAATAAATAAAATTTTATTCATTATTTAAATCATACATATATGAGAAGAATTTGGTACATTGAAACCAATAGCTTCAGTCCACATCTCACTTTATCCAGAGTTTCGGAAGCTTTGTTTTTCCTCATTTTCCCCAGTCTCAAGTCTTTCCTTGCAGTGATCAATGGTCCTGACTATCCCAGACACACAGCAGGAGCTCTCCTGACTCAGCAGAGACATGTCTGGTCAGGGACCTGCACTCACTTCCCATAGGGGTTGCTCCCAAAAGCCCTGCTGCCCTATGGTTCCTCCTTACTCCTGTCTTGGTGAAAATCCTGCTGTACCATTTGGCCCCTTGTTGCTTCCCTGCACTGCTCTTTCGCTGCGGGGGAACACATCTTCCAGCTGCTAGTGGGGTTCACATAAAATTTCAACAGAGTAATACAGTCTGCTGGTTAAATAAGGTTAATGAAAAGTGGAAAAGGGGAGAGGAAAAAAGTAACTTGTATATGGGAGAAAGTAAATGGGCAGACCTGAGGCAAATGAAGACATAAATCATAGGAACACAGGATAATTCAGCTTGGAGGGGACCTCGGGAGGTCTCTAGCGTGGTCTCCTGTGCAGGACAGTGTCAGCCCCAGGCCAGACTAGGTTGCTCAGGGCTGTGTCCAGTTGGGGCTTCACACCTCCCAGGTCGGAGCCTGCGCAGCCTGCCCTGGCAGCCTGCCCCAGGGAGGAAAGTTTTTCCTGATACCCAGCTCTGAGCCTCTTGTTTCCACTTATGCATGTTGTCTCGTGCCCTCCCGCCGTGTGCCCCTGTGTTGAGTCAGGCTGCCTGGTCTCAGCAACCTCCCCATGGGTAAGTGCAGGTGGCCGCTCAGGGCCCTTCCTGGGCTGAACAAGCCCTGCACCCCAAGGTGCTCCTCAGCCCTGACCGTCCCGGGGCCTCCCCTGAACTTGCCCTAGCTGGTCCATGTCTTTCCTGTCCTGGCAGACCCAAAAGGGGACACAGTGTCTTGATGAGGTCTAACAAGCACTGAGCAGAGGGGGATAATCACTTTCCTCAATTTTTGGGCAGCCCAGGCTGCGGCTGGCCCTCTTTGCTGTGGCCCCAAGCCGAACTTGCTGCCTCCCGCAACCCTCAGAGCCCTTCCTGCACCAACACGGGTGCAATGAGAAGGTCAGAGCCAATCGGCGCAGCACTGCCCGCATGGAGCGGCATCACCTCCACACCTGGGTGGGCTGGAGATGCTGCCCTAAAGAAGGGAGAGCTGGCTGGGCTAGCAAGTTAAATACAAACACATGAGGCAAACTGGAAGAAGATGGATCACAAACTTCAGCCCAGGGGGCAAAGAGCGATATAAGTGTCCAGTGTATAAAAGTGGATCCCATGGAATAGAGGTTTTTTCTTTAAAACCTTACTTTTCTACCCAGAACTGAAGAAAGATGAATAACCTAAAGCTGTAGCATGGGTTTCAGTGCAAATGGAGGAGAATGACAAAACTGCTGTCACTTGGAACATTTTCTGAATTAGTTTGTGATTAAAATGTTTTAAACATGGCTATATCAGGAGATCAAAGCAACATACTCCCTTAAAATCTGACTTGCCTAACAGCAGTATGAAGTTGAAAAATACAGAAAGCATCCAGATGTCAGAGTTTTTCTTTCACTTGAAAACACGAGATCTTCTTCGGCCTTTACCTCTTAGAAGAATATGGTCTGACTCGAAAAGCTAATACCTTCACCCGAATCAGTCAAAAAGGGGTTTTCCGAAACCACGCCAACATTTTTCTCCACAAAAACTACATGTGCCCTTTCTGCGATTCAGAAGTACAAAGGCCAAGCCCGTACGCAAAAGAAAGCCCATTCAGAAATTTTCAAAGCAATCTTCACCGCGAAAGAGTACGTGCGTATGTAAACGTGCACCAAAATACTATTTTCTGAATACCGGCTGCGACAAAATTGCCTCTCGAGACATTTTCGGTGTGCCGCGTTACATAACCCACACGTAGCAACTCTTGTCCCAAGAAGCGGGGCGTACGCAAACCGACATATACGGAGACGGAAAGAAAACGCCGNCTTCGCTCCGCCTCCCCTCACCGCCCGGCGCCGAGGTCCGGAACTCAGGTGCTTCCAGTTAGGGTCTTGATGCTGTTTATAAACCCCAACGTTAACTTTTTAGTTATGCAATATGTTAATCTGCGCTACTATTTTCTCCCTCAAAGTCCGGAGGTTTGTAGCAGCGTATTTTAGCAGAAACAAACCCCTTCTCTTTGCACGGTTGCAAACAATACCCTTCCTGCCAAAAGAGTTTGGGAAGCCAGGACATTCAGATGAACTGATAAACTCAAAAGACAAGCGGATGTGTTTACATGCAGGTCGCAGTGTACGCACATTAACACTCACACGTAAGGCATTCATTAGGAAACGCTAAAGCATTTCCCTTAGTATGTACTTTAGCGCATATGGATGAAAATTAGATTTATAGACTAAAAGGAAGCTACAAACTAAGAGGAATATTGTGTTAGTCCCAGAGAGTATATTAAACCCCTCAAAACCCAAGCACAGGGTAAACAAAGTCCAAAGAGAAGTTCAGCGCTTTGGTTCCCATCCTTTCCCTGATGTAAAATGACCTTGCTTCATTCAGATTCGCTGAACACAAACATCCAGCCTCGTTGCCACCTACAGTTCCCAGGATTTTAAAGGATTGTGTGTTCAGATTCTCTCCTGTGAATGAGGAAATTCAGAAAGAAATTGCCATGGAGAAATACAGTTTATGAAACTAGTTAAAAACTCATTTCTGCAACTTTGGAACAACCAGCTAGGTGCAGTAGACCAACAGCCATGCCTGAGCCCAAAACTCATTTCATCTTTGCTCTGCCACTAGGTGCTCTGCCATTAGGGCACAATCAGACAGACAACTTGCACTTACACATAAAATGCACTCCTCTCAAGGTTATCACTGTTTCTTAAGAAAATTACCTCTGTCCAGTCTGGAAAAGGAATCAATGCTCTCTTCCACCAGGCTGTAACATTTTCAATGTGAATTTACAGTGGGTAGAGGGTAAATTGAAAGTCTGGGATTACAAATTTCTACTTCCAGAAAGAGTAGCACAGATATTTTCCCCATGGAGAGTTTCACCCCTTGTTACTGCATCAGTTGATGCCCAGCAGGAGATGGGCTGGCACTAGGGGGGTTTATTTCGCCTAGTATATCAAACATGTACCACACACTAGTAACTTTTTCTCACGACATCAAAACCTGAGTGAGATTTGAACAAGCACTGGGAACAGCAAGAAACAAAGCAGCTCCAGCCACATCTTTAGCATATAAACAATTTGAAGATAGCATAGCCTTCTTAGTAAGAAAAACTAAATTCCTCAAGAAGAATTTGTTGCCACAGAGGCAGCATTAAACCAGCTTGAATGAGCTGGTCTGCTTTCAGCTTCAATATACGCTGTAAGATTTTGGTATACATTGTAAGATTACCTTCTGCCCTCAGTCGAACAACTGTAGGAAAACCCTCATGTGTTAGATAAAACCATATTTCAAGGAGGAGTCAAGTGCTACATATTTTGGATTAGAGTGATAACCACATTGAATATCAGTATATAGGAGGCAGGCAAGAAATTCTACCTTTGGAGGAAGTGGACAGACACCTCTGAGCACTACAGCCAAGAACAGGAGAGAGAAATCCCACTAGCCTTGGACAATATAAGAGGTGGTGATAACCTGGAGGGATGATATTGTTAACATGATGTTCTCTATGCATAAGAGGAGATGTATAACAAACAGCTGAGACCTGGTTTTTGTGAAAGTCTGTTTCACAATTTAGGTAAGAAGTAAAATAAGAAGGCAATACCACCATCCTCACAACTTTTAAATGCAGGATTAAAGAAAATCATAGAACCGTCCACGCAGCTAAAACATGACTGTTTATTCCAATTCAAAGAAAATCTCCTTTTACAGAGTCTTACTTCATGATTATTCCGGTTACCTGAGGAAAAAAGGCATCTGTAAATGCACAAGTATATTTAGAAGCCGCTGCTCAGTCTCTACCACATGTAGTGGAGAGGTTAGACGCCAGAGAGACTCTGATCTCTGACGAGTCTAGTGAAAATTGGCAGCAGGCTTTAATGCCGCCACTGAGGGAAAAGCAAGAAGTCAGCTGTTATCCAGCAGCAGCTGCCTGGCCAAAAGCACACATGTACTGGCCAGCCGATCACCCTGCACGCTGCTCTGCCCAGGCAGCAGGTCAGAGAGGGAGCCTGAGAAATGAGGGGGTGGGAGGGTGAGGAGAGCTGGGACAGGAGAGGGATTGCAGGGTGCTGCGAAAAGGCGTAACAGACAGGCTTGGGAGGTGCCAGGACATTGAATAAAAATCAGTGGGAAACCAGATTTCACTGGTTCTGTTCCTTCAGGAACAATCTGTTTTTTAAGAAAGAACACTTTATACTCAACTCTACACTTTATACTCAATTCCATGCTGAGATACCGTATTTAGTGAGAAGAACAAGTATCAGCTTCTCCCTACTGCACATCAGTATATTTCACATTTCAGCTGGGTGACCACAACACCTAAATGGCTATAAAATATTTTTCTCCTTCTCTGAAGCTGCACTAGCAAGTCTGGACAGATAATATCACACATTAAGGCATCTTCTCTTGCATTCATAGCACTGCTAGATGACAGTAATGTCATTAGCTTCCTATTGAAGGGCATTAGCTATTGCTTACCCATGGAAAAGCTCTCCTTTGCTTTTCACAAACAGTATAAAGAACAAAACAGGCAAAACCAACATTGGAAGTATATCAGATATCATAATCATGCACTTCAAGGGACATCTAAACTGCCCTTAATTCTCCTAAAGGGCAAATTCTATCGGCAAGCAACTTATGCTGAAACTGCAGAGTCAAAAATAAATGTCGGCCTCTTTAATGGCTTTGGCAGAGGAGTATAAATTGAAGGGGAGTAATGTGAAAACACAATATCAAACAGCTGGATTGATGCCGTGAGGTGCTGAGCACTGTGGCTTGATGTCAGAATTCATTTATCCACTTGCTTGCTCTTACTCAAGTAAATGGTCTCCCCGGACTCAAACTGCAATTAAGCACATTTCAGTGTTTAATTGGATGGGAGCAGAATGCCGGGCACTTTGTGGGACTGAGCCCACTGAGAGTACCTTGTACGTCCACCAGACACAAACAAAATTTGTAACTCGCTAGGAATGACAGGTGAACTCTAACCCTTCCTCTCACAAAACCTGCTTCTAAGCCAAAAACTACCCTGATGCTACTCTTAGCCCCTTCTAGCTAAAAAGTCATACCTACATTTTTTAAATCCTGATGGGGAAAATGGGAAAGAATTTCCCAGCAAAGCGTGAGAATCTCTTAGCTCTAAGAAAGTGTATATTTTCCGTGAACAAGACAGGCTGCATCAAGATGGATGGATTTTTTGTGTTAGCCAGAGTCTCTGCCGTCACGTATCCTTAAAGTCACGTGCAAAGCACTTCCCAGTTTCCTGAAGGTCTCAGCTACAGCACATCTTTGTGTGTCTTGTATTAAGGTGGTAGACAAACTGGAGAGAGCACTGAGAAAAACCAGAAAAATTATCACAGATATAAAAGAATGGACTATGGAGAAAGACTGAAAGGCTTCCCCTGGCAGCAAATGGCCGAGGAGGAGGGGAGGGTGGTAAGATGGTGTATTGGAATAGTGTTCAAATATGTACAAGGTCGCTATGAAAAGAGGATACAGAGCAGTTGTTCTCCATGTCCAAAAAGACAAAAAAGTTACTCTCTCAGTTTACACAAACCAGCTTCAGAGTAGCTATTAAGCAGCATTTCTAACTACGAGGTTAGGACAAGATACCTCAGGAGGCAAAGAAATCTCCTCTACCAGAGGATGCTGATAAAAGGCTATACAAACATCAGTTAGTGACACTCTGTGCATATACAGTATCCTGCCTCAGAACAATGACAATGGACTAGATCATCTGTGGTCCCAATTTTCTAGAACTCTACACATCAGCAACTTCTGACTTCTCCTAACTTCTGACTTCTCCTAACTTGCGAAGCACCTAACTTTAACATCCAGAGACATAACCAGTAATTACTGAGCCAGCATTATAGGAGGGGAACAGTGTTTGTGTAACACTTGGTTGCATTGCTTGGTTGATACCAGAATGGTCAGCTGCATTTCATTTATTGCCTGCTGGGAGCAAGAAATTCCCATTCACTGTCCCAGGATACTTTGCTCAAACAGAGGATATTGCTGCCAAACAGTGGCAGCGGTCTTGGCTGAAAAAATTCTCAGGGAAGATCCCCCTGTTTTGCATCTCTGGAGTTAGACACAGTATTATTACAGATAATACTATGGTTATCGAACATGGCTTCCTCACACACTGAGTAATATAAGAAAAGATTTATTTTGGTACAGACATGCCAAGCTATTATTAAAAAAGTCCTGATGAGATATGTTTTGCCCATTAAGAAATTCAGTGTTGTAATGGCAGCGTTATGTCATTTAATTCCCCAAGGAAGCAGACAAGCTTTGATCCAAACACTACACTCTATCTGATCCCACGTCAAGCTGAATTAAATAGTCTATCCAGGTATTTTGTTTCACAATGTCAAAGAAAGGCCATAGTAGGATTCTTCCAACCATCTCTGAACAGGCAGACACTTAGCTATATTTACTGAATGAATAAACTGCCAGAAATCAACTACGTTGTTTTTGCAGGAAGATGTCCATAATAAAAACATTAGCAAGTCAGACTGAGGGAATTCAGAGACAGATAAAGGAAAGCCCCTATTGTTACACATTTGCAAAATGCTTTTCCATTATGGACAGAGTTGCTAAATGTTTCCAGAATTCAGTGCTGAAACTTCACAGGATATATACTCTAATGGTCCAGAATACACAAAACTGCATTGTAAAAAACAATAATGTTATAGACTACTACTGTTGTGTCAGAAAACCTTATTATGTGAGGATTCTGACATCCATATTAAATGAAACATAGTATAATGGGGAATAATTGAGCTCATTCTGCTTACCCACTTGCTACACGCTCTTTATTATTTTTCTGACTGCAAACACAGCTATTGGAACGGGAGGGGGAAGGAGACAAGAAGAATTGGCAGTCTATCCATATGACTATTTTTTCATTCTAGTTTTAAAATAGAGGCAGTTAGGAACAGAACATGCACATTATGTGTTAGTTTTCAATGGAGCAACATACAAGAAAGCCCTTCCGGATCATCTGCAAAATTACTGCTTTGCTGTTTAACAGCCTACAACAGATTGTTATTGCTAAAGGTTTTAATGAACATGTTTTGTCAGTAATAAAATTTGAAGACAGCTCTGTCAAATTCAGAAGTATAAAAATGCTCATAAGGAAGGGATAATTATCACTACTTACCGATGCCATACTTTGTTCTGTAATATTCTTTAGTGAATTCATCACAATCACAGAGTATTATCTTCCTTCCCCAAACATTAATTACTGCCCCTATTTTCAGGTCACTGTCTCTGTAAAATTCTTGATGCACTGCTCCTGTCTAATAAAAGAGGGAACAGCAGCTCTATAAATCTCAGAATCCCACAACCTTTCTTAAAATCTAGGTCATTTAGTATGTGTGATTTAAAATATAACCTTCATAGTCCATTTGCAAGTATTTTTCACCCTATGCTAAGCTACCTCACTTTCACAAACGTGGAATTTACATACAATAAATCTCAGTAGTTTTCATTTGAGCTGTTCTCCAGTGGCAATACAATTTTATAAATAACTCTCTTTGTTGTAGAGGATAACAACCACAGAAATTACAAAAACTACTATAAAGACATTCAACAGCTGGAGGCATTCAATAATATCCAACCTTACGATTGTCCAGGATGTAGCGGCCTCTGTTTCCTACTAACTTTCCAAACACATTGAGAACAGTGCGACTGGTGATTGTGCCCGGCTGATACAGCCCGGTGGGAGCATACTGCAAGAAAAGAGACCAACTCTTAAGAAATACAGTTAACAGTGAAGAAAGAGACCTCAGTTACCTTAGAACTGGCAGGTTTTTTACAGACTGACTGTTACTGTAGTATTTTCTTAGGAAAATTTTTAGTACATTCTAAGGTAAGATTACACCACTGAACCTAAAAGCCAGTATATATGTCAAAAGCCAGTACGTATGCCAGAAGAAGCATTCAGAATCTTACTGTGTATCCAAGAGTAAAGTCTCCTTTTTCTTGGAAGCAAACAGAAAGTAAATGTTAGCACACCCAAAGTAGCACATCCTTGTCAAAATCTGCTCTAAAAGCTATTATTTTGATTGGTAATAATCATAAAAACACGCAAAAGAACCACTCAGGGTTGGTCCTACTGCGCTAACCACTCCATGAATACAAATTCAGGTCAGAATGATTCTATTGGCAAAAATGTCAGTATTTTTGTTTCTATTGTAAGTTTCAAAATTACAACAGTAACGTACCCCAATAATATCAAACTTAATATGCCAACACATTACATTTTTTAAAATCATGAACAAACTGCTGATGCAGGGTAACCAAAGTGGGTTATTTTGTCATATCCACCTTCCCTGACACCCGAACTTTTGACTGATCTCCTCTGCCGTCCTTCTCAAAATTTCCAATGAATTCAGAGGAAGAAGCCAGCCGTTAAAATTGCAACATGCACTTCAGTGGTAGAAGGGGTCTGTCAGCAAAGAGCCACTGCTAAATCAGCAATTCAGAATGTAGGATGCACAAGGTGAGAAAAGTGCAGTATTTTGCCATTAGGTTTTTACTATAAAATCTCATGTACATGTATGGCATCACAAATAGATTAACAGCGTTAGAAGGAAAGGAGGGCAAAGATTCCCCAGTGGTTTCCTCCATCTGTGGGTTGATGTTACTCTATCATCAGGATCTGTCTGGAGCGATACAGAAGTATATCCAGCTTGTTAATTTTATAATCATAATAGGTTACAGAGGACTCAAACCCCTTGAAGATTTCTCTGTGAGGAGCTTTCTCAAATAAGCACCTGATTAATGCCCGACAAAGCTTATTCATGGATTCCTATTGACTTTAACTAGCTTTGCATAAGGTCCCAAATCTCAGAACTTAATTTTAAGAAATCACTCTAGATTTGCTACAAAGATGTAAAGTTATGGAATACTAAAACCGGACTTTTCCAAAGGTTCTAAATATAAATCCTACGGATCAAATCTGAATTCACCTCAGTTTTACATTAGTTTATCTACCAATATTAATTAATTTTCTGGACTTCCATTAATGCACAGCTTTATTAATACATTTACCTTAATACACTAATATGGGAGAAAGGAAATCATACGATATCTTTCTGCCTAAATTCTCTCTCCTTTTAATTTAAGCATGACAAGCCTAAACTTTTTTTTTCCCCTCACTTATTAAGTTATTATATGAATACGTGTGTAAAACCTAAGTCATGCAATTCTGATTAATACTCTGATAACACTTTCTAAATATCATTACAATCCTAACACAGGATTTTCAAAACAAGGCATTTAATATTTCTTAATTAGCAAGAATTCAAAATAAGCTGAAACTTTCATTCCTCACCTTTGGAAGCTTATCTCTTCTGAGGAAAAGTGGAACTGCATCCCGGCCTGAGTTTACTGGTATAATTTCTTTTATATCAATAGTATCATCAGACAAATAATAGTGCAGAACAAGTTCCCGTGGGTCATGAAACATGGATTCTGGGTCATCCCACACACAGAAAAAACGTAAAACATGTCCATTATGCTCCAGAAATTGTTTCAAAGTGTCAATGCGCTCATAAGGGCGCAATGGCTTCATACTATCCAGAATCTGCAGATAAAGGAGAAATTAAGAGAAGCACCTTTTTAATTATTTGCTCTTAAAAACAGGATACCAAGCTGCAGAGTACCATCTAATCCTAGAACATGCTTCTAGGATTTTCAAATAACACCACGCAATTACAATACATGAAACACTATGCCATTACCAAAGAACTATTTATGGGGTTGCTGTGCCCTCAGAAAATATATGAAAACAGTTTTGGATTGGTTTTGATCCCTGTTTTTCTTGCAATAAGGTCCTTCAGATCAGAAAATTGTTAAATTATTTATAGTACAGCTCACATTTTCAACAAATTGCCCATGGTAATTAGAGGACTACAACTCCAAATTGCATCACCCTTCCTGATTTACTTCCTTGAAAATTATTTTTATAGATGATGTGGTATAAAGAATTAATTCTTTCTCTTCCCTTTGGCTTTTCTTTCTTTTCACTTTAAAACATAGTTAATTAACTTTTGATTCATGTCATACGGTGGGCAGGTACTGGGTATGTATGTTCTCCTCTCAATATACACCCATAGGTGTGAAAAGTAATAGCAAATTTCCAACTAAAAATATATTCCAGCTGATGTGATCTATGACAAGATGCTATCTACAGTCATGGTTGCTGCAAAACCAGTAGCACTGCATTAAATCAGATCCCATGATGATGATTCAATCCGAGGACTGCATTTACATACTGTTAGTTACAGTCAAATATATAAACATTGTTCGGAACAAGGTGTTTTTCCTAAGTCAAAACCCATCATACCCAAAGTGGGTTAAAGGGGCAAGACAATCCTTCTAATCTACAAAATTATACACAATTGCTTCCAAAGGAGAATGGTGACAGACATCAATGACACAATGTAAGCTGCGCTGTCTGAACAAAAAGAACTGTTGATTATTGACAGTTTATATCATTGTCTAAATTTCTATTTATCCACTGATACATCTTCTGGCCTTAAAAATCTCAGAGGGAAAAGGCCCATTCTTTCAGAGCATCGAATCTTAAAATAAGGAGAGCTGAACCAAGTTTTGCCTGCCAATGTCCATGCTGATCTGCAGCACTCTTTCCGTTTCAGGCATCACCATGCTCACATGCATGGTATTTACCATCCCAGTACTATCTTTCCTCATTCCTGACCCTTGAAGATGCAGTGAGCAACCAAATAACAAACAGACACAGAGTTAGATAACATCACCATCCATGGGATACCATCTCCAACAATACAGAAATATGAATCTAAGGGTCTTGCTACATTTTTAATTGGTCTCACTTTCTACCTCATCATATTCCCTCCTTTCCTTCGTACCTTCATTTTCTGGCCCTCTGCACTATTAGGAGTCTGGTGCAAACCAATTTAATTTTGATCAAAGCAGTCCAGAGCAATCCACCATCAATAAATAAAAAAAATTACCTTTCACAAATTAGTTACAGGAAAGTGAGAGCATATAGCAGCCAGAATTTGCTAGAAAACTTTTCTGTAATTTCTCAACAACTGAGAGTATTAAGACATAGATTTCAGTAATTTTTGGTCTTCTGATGCTCTTATTTCTCAAACCTTTTCCCCCATCTCCATTCTCTTTAGGCACACATATGCACAATACTTGAATGTTTTGCTTGTTGTTTTTACAAAAAAAAAACCCCAACTCTAAGCAGGTTATACAGTACCACATATAATATTGACACAGTCTGCTAATATCAAGACAACTCAGCATGTGTTTATACACACTTGTTACCTACAAGGCCTGAGTAAGGGAAAAGCAACGCACGGCCAGCCTGAGTCACCACTACGCAGAACCAGGAGACGTGTTACAAATACTACTTTTCTCTGGGGGGACTGCAAAAAGCCTTAAAGCATGAATGAAGTGAAACCAACCCCATGCACCAATACAGGTTGGGGGTTGACCTGCTGGAAAGTAGTTCTGCTGAGAAGGACCTGGGAGGGAGTGCTGGTGGACAGCAAGCTGACTATGAGCCAGCACTGTGCCCTTGTGGCCAAGAAGGCCAACGGCATCCTGGAGTGCCTCAAAAAGAGTGTGGCCAGCAGGTCGAGGGAGGTTATCCTCCCCCTCTGCTCCACCCGGGTGAGGCCACATCTGGAGTACTGCGTCCAGTTCTGGGCTCCCCAGTTCAAGAGGGACAGGGAACTGCTGGAGCAAGTCCAACGGAGAGCTACAAAGATGATCAGGGGACTGGAGCACCTCTCTTATGAGGAAAGGCTGAGAGACCTGGGTTTGTTTAGCCTGGAGAAGAGAAGACTGAGGGGGGATCTCATTACTGCTTATAAATATCTGAAGGGTGGGTGTCAAGAGGATGGGGCCAGACTCTTTTCAGTGGTGCCCAACGACAGGACAAGGGGCAATGGGCACAAATTGGAACACAGGAAGTTCCACCTGAACACGACAAAAAACATCTTTACTGTGAGCATGACAGAGCACTGGAAGAGGCTGCCCAGAGAGGTTGTGGAGTCTCCTTCTCTGGAAATATTCAAAACCCGCCTGGACGCAGTCCTGTGCACCCTGCTCTAGGTGTACCTGCTCAAGCAGGGGGGTTGGATGAGATGATCTCCAGAGGTCCCTTCCAACCCCTACCATTCTGTGATTCCATGATCTTCCCTTAAACACTTTAAAAGTGTTTATTATCATTAAATTAGCTCAAGCAAAATCCTAAGTAGAACATATAATAGGTCATTTTTTTTTTCTTTTCAGTTTAATACAGAAAGGTTTATTTTATATTTACCAATTAATTTTGTTCTGCTTCAAAAGGTGTGTGAACCCATCAGGAGAAAATCAGTTATATTTGAGACCTCACTATGTTAGCACAATGAGCCATGTAACAAAATTTTTAAAAGCAGGTTTTCTCTTGTGATTCATTATGTTGAAATAGCTACCTCTACATACTTTCTATTTGCTATTAGAGAAATATTTTATACAATCCATATTACTAATAGCAATGGCACTTTTATTAAAATCACGTTCTCACTATTACTGCTTCATCTGACCTTTTGCCGCTCTTTGGTGTATGGGTCATCTGGACAACCTGCAGGAGGATTTAATCTAACTCCCATCTTCCTCAGGAAGTTCTTTGTAAATTGGTCACAATCTATAATCTTATATCTTCGGGCGTAAAGGATTACTTCTATGTTGATATTGAAATGATCTATAGTATAGAACTGATCTTCATGAGGAGGTGGAAGCGGAATCCGATGCCGTCGAACAATAGTTCCTGTAAAAGAATTAGAATAAATTTATAGAGTGAACATCCTTTGCTCTAAGGATCATTTCACAGGCTTGCCAATTTTCTATGCCGATATGACCAAAACAGATGAAGCCATATGGGACAAACAAAATTATCCTTCATTCAGCAAAAGAACTATTAGGTAAGAGGATCCTTTTTATTGACAACAATACTTTACGCTGATTGTCTTCTAGAACCTCAAGTTGCCACCTTCTGGAGCAAACAGGAAACCACTGGAATAAATCCCCATGTGTTACTGCAAATGTTAGTATTTTTTCAACAAGAATAGCAAAGACACTGCTCTCATTAAGAAAAGAGATGTCTTTTTCACTTTTTCTGAGAAGCAAAGCAGTCTCCAGTACTCACTAGTATAATTAATTTTTCTTTAAAAAAAACATACACAAAAAGTTGTGCAAAAAACCCCATGTGGCTGGGATGTACAGGAGGGACTAGATTTGTCTATGCTGTGCAGGGTGAGGAGAGCCATATATAGCTAAGGTTAGACAAAAAACCTGCCCTACCAAGGGAAAAAGTGTGATCTATCAAGCATGGAAGCGGGTGCATTCAACTGAGCTTCCTAAAGAAGCAAACTGAGAAGTAGAGACAACTGAGACAAGTTGGGCTGATCGCTGGGCTGCAGTAGAGAAATGTAAATATTGATCCATCTCAGAAATACAGAGCCAGGAACTCATAACCTGTAGTCTAACACTATCCAAAAGAAAAAGAAAGGGAAAATAAAAAGAAAAAAGAAAAAAGAGAGGCATTTTAACTTTGTTAAAGTAAGTACACACAAGTTTTCTTCTTGATAGTCTTTAAATGAAAGGACTGTTATTCTGGGAGCATTGTATTTGTTTACATTTACCACATTAAAGAGAAGGCATCTGCTATTGGTCTATCAGCTGGAAACTCACAAATACATTGATGAATTGCATAATGCTTCAAAAGTACTCACTGCTGATGATTAAGAGACCATCTCTCATGTGGAAAGGTTGAGGGAGCTGCGTCTGTTCAGCCTGAGCAGAGATGGCTTTGGAGGCGGGGGGGGATCTTATCAATGTTTATAAATACATGATGGGAGGGAATGAAGAAGACGGAGCCAGGCTCTTCTCCGTGGTGCCCACTGACAGGACATGAGGCAATGGGCACAAATTAAAAGATACAAAATTTCACCTGCACACAAGAAAACACTTTCTTACTGTGAGGGTGATGAAACACAGGAACAGGCTGTCCAAAAAGGCTGTAAAGTCTCCATCCTTGGAGATACTTAAAACCCGACTGGGCACGGCCCTCGGCATCTGGCTCTAGCTGATCCTGCTTTGAGCAGGGGGCTTGGACTAGACAATCTTAAGATATCCCTTCCAACCTCAATGATTCTGGTTTTTAGAAACAGCTTATAAGCTACAGCCTCAGTAGGTTAAACAAATATGTAACGCATACATTAAAGAAAGGTATGCAGCTGCATGTATGACAAGCTATGATTTATTCTGAGTGAAGTTAAGAGTTCACAAAGAACAGCAGATTGGCAAAGCTGGGACTAAACTCTTTTTTTCAACATTATGAGAGAACAAAAAGGACAACAGTGAAAGTTTTGCCACATCAATACCTTAGTATAGTTGTGTGAAAATACCCTGCAGAGAACAAAAAGATGGTCCAGTATTCTACCTCAGGCTCTTTGCTGTGCTTACCAACCCAGACACCACTGTAACACCAGCTTTATAATGCGGCTACCCACTGGCTAAGACCAGACAGGAACCACCAGCCCATGCTATTATAACAATTTCTTGCCACCATAGGTTCCCAACAACTTTAAAATTATAGTAATTATAAAAGGTGGAACTTTAAGACAACTACAGTAAACACACAAAAATTCCAAAACTAAAAATAGTTCCAGTACTAACCTACTACTACAATAATAGTTTACTAGACACAATTATCTAAAAGGTCTGTCTCATTATCTCTCACTACGGAACTGGATCTCTTTCTAGTGCCCTTCAGCTGTGCATCTGGTAGTGTTTCCCACCGAGTCCCGTTTGATGATTTTCCAGCACTGCTATTTTGTTTTGGGAGTAGGTGGGGGTGGAGGGGGGGCCTGGGGAGAGACGGGATGATGAGATGCAGAGGAGGAGGGAGAAAGATATCGTTGTGTGGTTTTGTTTGGTGTTTGAAGGGCCTTATTTCTGAGTTAGTCCATGGAAATTCTTTATTGTTCGCTTTATTTCCCTAAGGACTAATCTGTATGAAATACCTTCCACTACTACATTATCAGAGTTGTTTGTTAAATTCAACCTCCAACAATGAAAATATACCCTTAATTTTTCAGGGGAATAAAGCAACAAAGCAGATTTACTTTACATTCCCATTAAAATAATTATTTAAGACCCGTTCAGCATCCTGATGTTTCACATGTACCAAATCCGTCATTCTGGTTACTGACCTTTGACTGTAAAATAAATTTGAATCTCTCTCTGCGTAAACATACTTATACACATATTTAAGATGCATACTCATGGAAATATTAGCTAGAAAACATGGTAATTAGCACATTTTAACATGATGCAAAACTTCATTGCATTACCATTAACAAAACCACATACTTTAAAATATGTTACCTGATTTTGGCTAATCCTTGGGTCACTCCTACAAAAATCAACAGATAACGTGCTATGTCAGAACAGTCCTCTGCATAAATGCAAATCCTGTTGAATCATCATTTTACTGAAAATATAATGGTTGACAATTTTCTAATATGAGGCATTTTCTGAGAGCATATTTACTTCAGAACTGGTGAATAAGCCTTCAGCTAGTTTTTCATCTCACTTTTCAAAGTATAATATACATGCCCATTTTATTCTGAGGGATAAGAATTTCTTTCCTAATGGAAAATGTCTTGTAAAGATAATATCTGTACCAATCCTTTGCTTTTATTAGGTATCACTGTGCCTGATCTACACATGTAGAGGATACATTTTATATTGTTGAATTTGAAACTCAGTAAAACCTGATCAGCTGAGGTTAGGTCTCAGCTTTTTTTAAATTGTCCTTCCTTCTGGAAAATAATTACATTTCTACTTCTAGAAATTTGCTACAAGTTGTTAAAGGAGGATCTGGGCATGTGTAACACTCAGCTTGCTCAGGATGGATGGCTCCTCCGGATGTTTCTTTTGTCTTTTGTCAGTTTATTGAACAGGCTATCCTACTGCACCACCAAGCATTATTTTAAATATTTGCATCTGGTCAGGCTAAAGCTCTCCTCTACTGTGCTCTTGTAAAGGGACTTGGGGTACTGCTCTCCTCTGACAGTGCTGGTGGCACCCAGTTCCCATACCATAATTTGTAGCATATCTTCTTTTCTCTCAGGGCTTCTGATTATTTGGCAACTACAGCAGCAGCTTAAGGAGACCTTAATAGTAGTGAAGGCCTTTTGACTATGGGGCAGCTCATGAAGCTGGGCAGCAAATTATTTGGTCTCTGCTGCTACACTGCTCTGCAGAAGAAATAAAGTGTTATCAAGTATTTCCTCAGCACAGCTTTCTGATTCCCTCTGTGCTACTCAAGAGTGCATTAGAGAGAGGAGAGGAATGGGTAACACCTGGAGTTTGTACACTCTTTGACTGCTTGCACAGAAAGGAGAAGCAACCGCTACTATTCCTGCAACACAAAGAGTGCACCCCAATAAACAAGGAGGCTTCTTACATTCACTTATTCACCCATCTCAGAACATAGCAAGGTCATGATTTGGCCACCATTGAGTATGGCAAAATCACAATTATTTCAAGGCCTCAAGGGAGGTATTAAACTCTTAGATAATCAGTTATATTGGAGGAGCTGACTGCAACTTCACTTTCCCGCTTGTACTTTCCTCTTCAGCCAGCCAGCCTTGGGAACCCAGCCAGCAGGCAGCTCCACTCTCTTTTTCAGCTAGCTGACCTTGGGGAAACCAGCCAGCTGCCCCGCTCTGCTCTGGCTTGCAGGGCCTGGATTGCACTGGAAGCTACAGTCAAGCCCATGGGACATAAATGACCTTTTGATAAGGCAGTATCAGCCAGCCACAGTCCTGTTAATTGGGAATTAGATCTACAAAACACTTGCACTGCCGTATCTAGCCTGGCTCTCTGTGGGAGAATTTCTTTTTATATGGGAAGAATAATTAGCATTCTGGCTCTGGAAGAACACAGTGGAGTTTGTTATGCAGTCGAGTTTACTGTCCTTCTCTTCGCTCTGTACTCCCTTATCTTTAGTTAGTTTTTGTGCACTGTGATTATCCTGGTATTTTTTGCTTTGATGCTGGTTTCTCAAGTTCAGGTTGGCCTCTGCATTCCTTTGTGTTTTGCATTGAATTTCTCTGTTTGTGTAGATTTCTTCTAATGCTTCTAATATTTTCCAAAGTTCAAACTACAGCAAGGCAGTTTCCAAAATTAAACGAAGTTTAAATTTCAGTTATTTGGTACCAAGCTTATCTGTCTAAATTTATGTCCAAGTACAGCAGCCAATTCCATAATGCATTTTTTTAAAGTCACTGAAATACATTTCCCACAGATCATTTATTGTGTCACTCTGAGATTTTGATCAATGGTAAAAGCACATTTTCTGGCTTTTTTTTTCCCAAAACCGATTTGTTTTAGTTTTGTAAAATCATAATAGAAGTTAGAAATTCTTCTAACTTCTTTGACAGCTACTCCTTCACCAAATTTTCCTGCAGTCCATAAGCCTCTCCAAGTTTTTTTCTACACAGCCACAAGTGCTACCCACAGTGGAGACAGTGGGAAACAACTACATTTCTCTGATCCTACTCTGCCCAGGGATACTCATTCAGACCATCAAGCTCTCATTGGTGGGTTACAGCACAAGCACTGGTAATCCCGTGGCCTAAAGGCATTAGCCAGCCAAGCTAAGAAGATCTACCTTTGATCTACCCTACCACCTGCCTTTGATCTACCCCACCACTGCTATATCTAGTGTGCAAGAAGAGTCCTGAGAACAGCCATCTGAGCTGTCTATTTTACATCTTTTCCGCCAGGGTAAACATCCAAGTTAAGATCACCACCACCTTCTGCCTTCAACAGTTCAATTCCACTTTTTCCATGATGGTTTTTTGCTGTTCCTCCTTTACACAACCCCTTTCCTGACACTGCAACTCTCCAACTGTTCACACAGACTGAGCCTATCTGGCTCCTGATGTTCCCACACTTCTTTCTTCACCTGCATCCCCACATCTGTGCTCTTTTATTCAGTGTAGTTTGCCTTTCAACAACCCAAGTTCTCCTCTACAAACCCCTGGCCTTTTAATTAACTGAAATGTTGTATTTCAGCAGATGTGCAGAGGACAGCATTATGGGTAAGATCCTGAACTTAGTTCAGTTCAGTTCCCCATCCTGTTAACAACCTTTTCTGCATGATCATGGGCAAGATTTTCAGTCCTTTGTGCTTCAGTTTACCAGCTTCACAATGCAGACAGTTATGCTTCTGTTGCTCTCAGGCTTACAAATTCCCAGTCAGGACAGGGAATCTGAATAATATAAGAGAGCTATATAATTATAATAAAAGAGGCAGCAGACCGATTTTTAATTGAAAATGGAATAAGACTAGCAGCTAATTGTTTGGGGTTTCTTTTTAAGAAACACTGCTTTTGCATATGTTCAACAAGAAGTATTTAGTGCCTTTAACATAAAAACTTTGTGGTTGTTCTTCAGTTATGGAGCATGAAGTCCCTGCCCAAGTGCATGTGAGTAGAGAATCCTCTGATAGGCATCTCCACCACCTTTTTCCCTCTACATCATATTAGCATCCAGGATAATAAGAATATTTATGTAGATGTTTATGATAAAGTATAGGGCCCAGATCTTCTAATCAACTGTGAAGCCTGAACACATTCTGAATAGTCCTTGGGCCTTTCAATCTACAGTATCTCTTCCTTCCTAAACACAATAAAGATACAGAGCTTCCTTACCAGCCCAGGCACCAGCAACAAATAAATTCAGTGCACTTTTGAGATCCTGGAACATTTATTTTTAATCCATCAGTTTAATATGTTGTGTATACTCATTTATCCCACAGAAAGTACTCATTCAAAGCCTTCAAAACATCCTTGCATGGAAGACTCAGAGAATTCTTCTTTCTCTCAAACACTATTCAGTTAATCCAGTACCAAAGGTGACTCCAAAACCATTAACATAAGATACAACCAAGGAAACAGGGGGAAATTGTAGCCTTCCTGTCACCACAGGATCATGACTAGACTGCCAGGAACATCAGGCCTGAAGGGACAGCCTGCACAACCCATAGTACAAAGACAATGAAAATGACTCATTACTATTGCTAGGTTCAAAGGAATCAGCTTTGAATTTGCTTTATCCTGCTCTAATGAACCTGGCTTCCACCTTCCCTCTCAAAGACGTCACCTCTGCTTCTCAGGCTAACTGTACTTCCTTTGTCAATGGTCACTTGTTCTAAGCCACAAAATCCAGAAACAGCCGCTCCCACTCCTGTGACACACAAGTGAAGGAAAACCTAAACCCGATGATGTCTCCAGCCTCACACATATGAGTGCAGGGAGGGGGTAAGCAACTTGTGAGTTCTCAGGAGAAGAGATCCAACATGCTTTTCTTCAGCTCTTGAAAAAGCACTTGCCCAGGTAGGAGTAGGACAAGGTTCCTCTGAATTCAAAACCAGTTCCTGATGAAGAGCCAATAAGATTTCTGGCAAGAAGAACGACTCAACACAGGGAGAGCAGGGCCTGAAGTACTGAAAAGATTCCCAGGTAATTTTATCCCAGGTCTAACTACAATGATTCACGTAACACCTTTAAATATTATCCTACTCTGTAGACAGAGAAATTGATAGCATCTGCTCATCTTGGAAAAGAATACGGTAGTTAAATGGTTAACTTATTTTTGAAAATTGCTAAGATCCACCAGAACGTACAAAATATCTTTGGGGATTGGAGGCGCAGTCATCCCAAGATAGTCATCCCAAGACATCCTGCTTATCTGGACTATATCCCTTGAAAACTTTTTTAATTCTGGCAGTGACCCATGAACACCAAGAAGCAGCAGCTGTGCTCCCCTTCTGCAACAGGATGTTGACTGCTAGATCACATTTTCTTAATGTAAACTAAGGCCATTAATACTCCAGTAAATCAGCTCAGTAAACCCTCCTCCAAAAGTCCTCAGGCTGGCCCAAGTGCAGTGATGTGACACTGAGGCAAGGCAGCTTCTTAACTTAGAGGCATCAAGGAAAAATTAGTGTGCCAAGGGCACTTTAATCATAAAAGAACCAACAGCCGGAGGCACAAAAGGCGCTCTCCTTCAACAACAGCAGAGATACTGCAGCAGCTAATGAACAATTACAGAGCTGCAGCTAGAGAACTTAATGTCACTGCCAGGATGGGAGGAACCAGGCTCAGGAATGGAGATCTAGAACACAAACTGTTTTTGCAGAAGTGACATGACACTGACAATAGACCCACTATCATATGATTTCAAACAGCCATATCAGAGAAAAAAATTGTGCATGTGAGTGCAGGAGGGGATTCTGCCTTACAAAACCTACATCTTCAGAAACTAAGAAAATAAAAAAGTTCACATTATGATGCTTAACAAGAAAAGACAATTATAGCTGTTCACTTACAGCCCATTTTAACCATAAGAAGTCACGTTATGTATCCATTAGAATGGACCAACACTGTACTGAAGAAAGATATAAAGGGGGAAAAAAAAAAAGAGTGCTATTAAAAATAGATACCTTGAGTTATGCCACTGTTTTTCATTTGGGGTTCAATCACTTGAATTGTATCATCTTCAAGGTAGAAGTATATTTTACAATGTCTGATTCTATATAGCTCTTGATTTTTGTCAGGCACTTCTTCCTCAAAATAGGCATCAAAAGACAATACCTATTAAAAACAATAAATAAATATAAACCAGCAAAATCTTCAATGCTTTTGCAAAATATGTCAATAAAATAAACTTGTATAGATCATAAGTAACTAAATGTATGGATTTCAGGAGGTAGATTTATTTCTCAGAAATGTAAGAATAGAAATCCACATTAAATCACATAAATTTAAAATTCTTTGCTTGGCATTTTTATTATCACAACCTCTAAGCAGAGATGGAACTCTAAAGTAAAGAAATAATCAAATATAAAAGTATCAGCAGGCTGCTTGGAAAATCTTCTGAACAAAGCACTTTTGATAGCACAATAAGCTACCTAGGTCCTGAAGCAAATTTTAGACTTCTATTCAATGAATTGCTGGAAAATAAAGTGCATTATGACAGTAATGGCTTCACCATTGAGGTAAGTGGAAAGGAGAGTTCTTTTTAAGCAAATCCTGCAAGCTGTCTAATGAATGGTACTGAAGACTATCGGAGAGAAATGACATTTTTCAGGAGTCATTTAGAGCTGTGCAATATTGGCATTTCAAAACCTACCTGGCTCTGCAATTCAGCGAGTGGGGAAATCTCAGAGAGTATACCAACTGGTCTTCATGGTCTCTTGCAATAGCAGTAATGCAAGAAAAAAAAGCCTTCATAGGTGAGGTGCTCAGTGGTTTACTGCAGTGGCCTTTATGTCTGGAGATCCCAACTCAAACTTGGCAAACCATGACACAATTTTGCAGTTCTTCCTATCATTTATGGTGTTTAATCACCAAGACCAATTTTAAGAGAATGTGCAAGAAGTATCTACTTAGTAGTGCATTATCTACCAGGATGCTTGCTGTAGTAAGTATGTGCAAGGAGGCAATAATTAAAACAACGTTTCCATCCTGCCCCCCCAACACATTTGGGTCAAATCAGTGCTAATCCATACTTCATTTTTGGCAATGATTCTATTTACTATATTCAATTACCTTTATTCTTCATTCATTAGACAAACTGAAGAATTGGAAAAAAGACAGCTTAGCTGTTCTCTCTGTTTCAATGAGCATCTGGCAGACTATGGCTTGAAAATGCTTGAAATCTAGTAAGCTAGCCAAGAACCCTATATGACACAGAACAGACCGGTTAATAGTCTGTATTCCTTTAGCACGTATCTTTGAGAACCTCAAAGTACTTCCATGAATACTAATGACAGAGATTTTAAAACACCCTAACAGACAAAAACAACCTCTTTTTCTATATCTGGGGAGAGAGAGCTAGCGGCTTGCTCAGAAGCACACAGGAACAGCCGCCCTGTGTCCTAGTCAGACTTCTCAATAGGCCTCTCTCCCTTCTCTCAGGCAGGGTAACTGCAAGATGAGAAAAACTCTCTTCCCACAAACTATTTCAAAGGCTAAGATCCCAGTAATTTCCAGCATGCATCAAACGATATGACAGATACATTTTTGGTACCAACGCTCCTGCACTGTGACCTACCACCATTAGAGAAATAAAATTTAAATTATAATCAAATGACATAACTGTTACCTGTTAAACCTGATGGCATTAAATCTTCACACAAAAGAATCTAGACACTACCAGTTATGGTTTGTTTAAGTAGTATAACATGCAAGTTTCTGAACAACCTACAGATGAAATAGTTGAAAATAAATAAAAATTCATTCTGGCGACATATAATTTTTAACTGTGGATTTCACTGTTTATGTATCAAACACAAAAACACTGGATAAAACATCTGACATACAACAGAGCCAGCACAAACAACTCTATCATCCTTTAACACCTCTTCTTCCTTCCATTTGTCTAAACATTGGTGTACAGTGCCAGTTTTGGTGACCAAGGTATCCTTCCTGGCCTCCAGCTACTATTCTGGAAGGACCAGGAGCCCTATGTAAATCTCTTGAATACTCCAGGGGACTTCAAAGGTACTATGGTGAAACCACTATATCCCAGTCTGAACATCCTGGAGTTCAGCTGACAAGGAGCTGAATTTCATTCCTTGCCCAGCTGCTGATAAGCCATGCAACCGTTGGAAACTTCCTTAGATGCTCTACCCTCGTCCCCCTATTCTGCTAGTCCCACTAGAGTATAGTCATTTGACAAACATATTGTTCAAGTGCCCTATTTGATTACTAATTGTTCTTAATTTTATCAATGATCTTTTCTGAGAATGGTTGTCTTGTGAGACACCAGCCAGGTGAAAGTCTTTTTGCATAGATCTCCAAGCACAATCAGGTCCTAAATACGCTGTATTCTTTTCTTTTACCGAGCATACACCTATGTCTTGGTTTACTCCATTAGAGAAGTTTGTGCAAGTTCTTTTGTACTTAAACTTCACTCTCTTTATACCCTTATCAACATGCTAGTGTATGAAATATATGCAGCAGCCAACTGCAATTTTGCAGATCAAAACAGATGATTCAGGAAGGGTGAGGAGGGGAAGGAACAGAAAAGAAGATGACTTACTTTTCATTTTAAAGCAAAGTTAATTTTAAAAATACTTGAAATGTAACACTTCCTAACTCATGTCTCATCTGTAGTACATTGCTGTGTGCAAAGTTCCCATCCCACTCTCTAAAAAATTAAATGTTACGTATGAAAACCAAAAGTAACAAATATTGAATAACTCTGTGGCATTTTGTAAAGTTGGCACAAGGTTTCCCTGGCACCTGTGGTAGTCAAATTGTAAACATCATTTCAAGCCCAGGAGGCCTTGTGTGTGCACTTAATCATAGAAGAAATTAAATTTACACCTGCTTCCTATTAGGCATATGAAATTGCAAAAACTATTTCTTAACCTACTTAATAATGAAGTTTTATGCCTGCCCTTCCTCCAACTATTATGGTACTGCTGAAAGTTAGAAATCAAAGAAAAATGGTAAGAAAGCAAAATACATTCAAAAAGATAAACACCTACTTAAACCATTTTTCATGTAGTCCATTTTGCTGAGTCACAAACTGCAGTGCTGGAGGACATAGCTGCATTCTAGGCTCTTAACTGGGGAAGCTAAATTAGTTGGGTAGTACCCTTCAACTGTGCAATTAATACAAACACATGAGCCCTCCAGAGGCCAATTCCAAACCTGCAAACTCCTGCCCTGTATTGCCCTGTGGAGGAATACACTGATTAGAGAAGGAATGTAGAAAGACTAGCTAGTTCATCTCACCAGCCATACTCAGTGGCAGGTCCCCACTGCATCCTACCCAACCCCTTTATTTCATAAACTTGGGTCCAAGTCCTGCTAACTTTAACGTGGCCCTGAGAAGCCAATGCACATCTCCTCGTTGAAAGAAGGGTGCAGATAAAGCAAGTGCAGGACTGGCTGAAGCCTTAACACTTTGGCACATTAGACCAATTCATACTTGAGCACGTCACTGAAAACTATGTGAGCAGTACTAAGGACTTCTGAGGTAATGCTAACCGAAGTCACGTGTATCTGTTGAAGCCTTACATTTTCTTGTAGTAGTTCTGGTCTGCCAAAGAGACGAATGTGTAATTGTACTGCAATTACCTGCGTGGCTTTTCTTTTTAAGCAAAAATTATGAGATTAGCCATTCTTCCCAATATTTAAATACCATAACCCGTTAGTCATGCAACATTTCTGTGACCTGCTGAATGATTTCTTTTGCTGGATCATTTTTCTTCTCTGATTGTAGGCTTTTTGCTTTAGAAATAAAACATTGCTAAATAGAATTTAGTGTAAATTTAAACATGGAAAGTAATGACAGTGTGCTACAAAATTCGTATCATCAGATATTACAGTTATTCAATGATTCTCTGACTTTAAAGATGTCACTACATTCTTACAAAATAAAAAAATATTGCTTTTAAATTGCTGTGTCTGTAACGGACACAATCTACCTATATTACACATGAACAGATCACACAGAAGTCAACAAGACTTTGAGCAAGCAAACATGATGGCGTAAGTGAATTCTGAGCCTATAGCACTCCACCGTGGTTAATGGTTCCTGACTGCCCGTGCACATTTTCTCCTGGACTGGGGCCTACCTTTCATTCTTACCAGGTTGCCAAATAATTCCTTTATCGTCACCATTTTCACTAAAAAGAAATGTATCAACCACTCCCTTATTTTTATTATATCCTGTAGGAGATGTACCCTAATACAGAAATATTTTTTTATGTTGCTGTACGGCATGATATATGTTTATATTAATTGTCCAAGATACCAATATGATGGAAAAACAGATGTTACCACTCTTTTTGTCCACCTAGGAGCTTTTTTTGCATGCACAAAATCATCTTCTGAAGTATTTGACTAGCTGAATTTCACCTTTATACCATCTTTGTCATATTGTAGCTATTCATAAAAAACACACAGATACAGATTTCTACGTACCTGCTTGTCAAATGCTACCCAAGCAGGAGCATCACTTCCCATCCCTTCAGGAAACACACTGTATTTAGGTTTCAGCTTCTGACCAGGTAATGGTTCACCTCCTATTCCAGGTTTATTTTCTCCAATCAGCATAGCAACATTATTGCAGTAACCCCAGTGCTGTGACTTGTGGAACTTTTCTTTCCCCATCTGTCAAAAGTTTGGAAGAAAAGAGAGAAAAAAACATCTGTGTGTTTGTTTTTAAATCCATAAGAGTTAACCGTTTAGGCAAGGGGGATTAATCATGTAAAAGTTTCTCTATAATTACTTTTAATACAGAGTCTAAAAACCTGTAACAACTGGAATGCTGCAAGTGAAGTGACATATTTCAGTGGTCAACTTGCCAGCCTTATAGACAAAAATGGAAAAACATTCCAGTAATTTATCCAGGCTGAGAGAGAGGATGATACTGGCCGTGTCCCCCCCCACACCTCCTTCCCCACAACACAGATTGAGGCGTGTGGTAGAAAGAAGCAAGTCACCCACGAGAACTGTTGCAAAAGGTAGAGGGGAAAAGCCTTTTCTATAGATCTCCGGAGGACAAATGGAAACAGTTCAAGAGTACCCAGAGAACAGCCTGCTCTCATTGGTTATGTCAGAAATCTTATTTACACTTGCATCCCCAGGTGCAAAATAAATAGCTCTGTCCTAGTGAATACACTTAAATTTTGGGAGGTTGGATCTGAATCAAAACACAGAATATTCATTCCATCTGGGCTTATTCCAAAAGAAGGTCTCTGTAGTGATTTCTTTATATTATTACTATTTTTTCAGGCAATTAAGGATGGAGTGCTTAAAAAAATATGCACAACCAACTGCAGAGAAACCCATCTTGCCTACTCGCATTTCTTGGCTGGGGCTGGAGCCAGTCTTGAAGTGATGCAGAAAAGCCTCTGGCCTCACATGGATATCAGTCCTGCCTGTGGGAATGTCCCTCCTAATGAGCTGCCTGCTTGTTGGCCCGCTCCCTTAAACAGAGGCAGCCGGTGTGAGCTGCGCTCAGGCAGCAATCCCCTAACAACCCCACATATCAGTCTCATATGAGAAGACAGGGAAATAGGAAAAGCCAACAGAAAGCTCCATTAACCCTTCCTCCCATGAGCAGCAGTTCTGACTTGTTAGCTCCCCTCGCTCTGCTATTCCTCCCTTCTTCACCCTCTCAAATCCTCAAAACACTTTGTCTGGGAAGGCGCAGAAGGGCCACTGTGTAATTGCACCCCGGCACACCTAGCGAGGGGAGACAGAGACTACGGCAGCTGTGCCCTCCCTTGGCCTGGGACTGGGTGAACATGAAGGAAGATGAGGCCGAAGGGGCAGGAACTGGGTGAGCACAGAGAAGGTCCTGGGTAGAGGAAAAGGCTGGCTAGCAAAATTTTCATAGTAGCACTGGAGCAGGTACGTCAGCAAAGTAGCAGAGGGCCAAAATTGCCTCTCATTTGGAAGACTGAGCAACACTAGTTATCCCACGCATATATATTTACACCAGTACTCCCCCAAAAGGTGTAGACAACTCTTAAGTTCCTATCAGGAATCAAAAAATGGCCAAGAAAAACAACAAAGAAAAGGAACAGTTCATTGTTTTTCATCATGGCAACGTTCAAGTGCTCCAAGATAACATAACGTGCTCAGAAGAGCAGTTCTGGGAACAAGTGCAAGCAGTGAAGCAGCAAAACCTGAAGGTAACCAAGCAGTTATTTCATTCTGCCAATATGAAAGAGGGTGAGAAATTTGAAAGGCAGCTAACCAACCTCATGGCTCATAACATTCAACGCTCATATATACAAACTACTGCACACTGAAAGTTACAATCTGAACCGTTCACCTGCCTTGCGGTGCTCTAAATCCAATGACACAGGATGGAGAGCTGCCCTTGACACGAACAGCTCAATCACTACCTGAGCTTAACCTTTGCTTAAAATCCTTCTGCATACCACTTGTGCCCTTTTGCAAGGACAGTGGTATGGAAAATAATAAATTACTTACAATTTTTACAAATTATTATTTTTAATACCGTAATAATCAATGGCCATACCTTCCTTAGGTTAACAAAAGCTGGGCTAGCCAGCAACCTTTGAAACAGTCATTGCAAAATGAGATAAGGTTCATATACTGGGGACAGTAATGATTGGGAGTATGGAAGAACCTCCCCAAAGATATTTAAAAGGTAAGCAATGTTTTGAAAAGAGGTGAACAAAAGGGCACATGGCAAGTATCATAGCTTAAAGAATAATAAAAAGGAAAATAAGAAGTACTCCTGAACCATATGTTTATAACTCAAGAACAAGGGCTACTGATAAAAGAGAAAATCAATAAAAGGAAATACTTGTTTGTGTAACGACTGGTTAGCCCACAGGCCCCCCTGCCACACAGCATTGCTCAAGCCAGGAATTTAACAAGATTACAAAAAGAGTTGCATATTTGCAGGAATAATGCCCAAAATAAAATATCTCATATCAGCACATTTTTTTGAGCTGTGATATAAAATTTCATGCTTCGGTGCGCAGTGTAAGCACTGACATTTAGGCATTAGGAGCAGACCTTCATGTGGTCATCCCACCCTTCCCTGAAGAAGTGAACACAGGCGCTCTCCTGGTATGGGACTCTGGAACAGACAGGCACTGACAGGGTCTGGCACCCACTTTGTAACACATCTGCACTTGGGATGGTTTTCTCCCTCTCCTTTGGGTGCTACTGAGCTGCCCTTTCTTCTTCTCTTTCTCTTTTTAATAATTTTGTTCCTCAGTAAGCTGATAAAGAGTTGGAGAGAAGTCCGAATGGGAGGGAGCTTTCTGCATTCATCAGTTCAAATGTGAAATAACTATAGTCAAGCTGACTTTGAAAAGGGAAATTTGTAGGCAGAAACATCTGATTTATACTGAAGGTGCTACAGAACAGATCCACTTTTTGGCACAGCAAGTATTTAATTATTTTTCCCCTATACCAAAGCGTGAGTTAGGGAGAAAGGCATAGTTATCAAAGCACAGTGAGGGTGGCAGTTTTCCTGAGCAAAGGAAAGGTTTCATGTCCTCAAAGCTTCTTCTGGAAGCATTTGCTGTTCATCTGTCTCTGGGTTTTGGCGAACTACAGTGTGTTAAAGTGTTGAGCAAAGTAATCCAGCCGAAAATTTTCCAGAATTTAGGGATGAAATCGCAACATTGTTCACAATTTGATATGAAAAATACACGTCCCAACAGCTGCAATTCTGTTAAGAATCTTTTGTGGCATTCTTGTAACTTTTTAGGGTTTGACAGAAGACTATTTTAGATTCCTAATCATAGAATTACTTATAAGCCCCTTTTCCATGAAAAGCACCTAAATCCATATGCAAAATAATCTCTTCTAAAAGTCTGTACAGTTATTACTTAAAAAAACAAAACAAAAGAACAAAAAAAACCCCAAAAACCAAAAGAAAGTTTAAGAAAAAGAGTAATTATAATTGAAGATGACAAAAGAGAAAAATGACATTTGGGAAACTTCAGCTAATGAACTAAGACCACATCCAGCCTAAAATAGTGACAGAACATCATGTTACCTCCACACTAATATTAAATAACTTCTAAAAGAAATCTGTGAGAGTGCAGGGAAAGAGCTTTACTGTCTCTGCTGTGCTAATGCAGCTAAACTGAGCAGGCTGTAGATCCGCGGAACAAAGCTGGCCATTTTCTGTGCAGTGAGCCTGAAATAAATATTGAGGATACATTCAATAGTGACTAATGCAAAGGTCAGGATTCTCTGACTGCAACTATTGGCTCTGCAAACTCAGCCACTGCAGTCCTTGGGGAACGCTGCCTCATGCTCTCTCCATCTTGCTCTTTAATACTCTGGTACAGAGTCACAGCAAACTCATCAGGGAGCTGCATGTTTCATCTGAACCAACCACAACTGGAAATCTCTCACCACAGCGGCTGGAGTGATGAGGGAGCCCTGTGACACACGCTGTCTCAGGAGCTATGTGTTTTTAACCAAGTACCACAGGGAGTTATGGCAGAAGCTGCTGGTAGCAGTCCGGTTCTCTTCCCCGTATCCAATTTTAATTCCCACCTTGAGAACAGCAGCTGCACTGTGGAGGTTCTGCTCAAATCCTGTATCAGGATGAACTGTGGCATTTCTGAACTACTCTAGGCTGCTGGTACAGTCTGCTGGTTGCTTCAACTAAGCAATGGAAATAATGCAAATGCTGCACACTGTGCTAGTCATATTCATGTGACCTCTTGTCCTGTGGATAGCACAGGTCACCACCGGAGATGAGGCAAACAGCAGAAGTTCCTGCAATACTTATAAGTAGCATCTCTCACAAAGTTAGCACTCACTGCTTAGTGAAAAGTCATATTTCAGCTACCGATTTTCAAATCTTTTCTCATCCCCAGCTTGCTGCAGAGGTTTCAGTATGTTCAGAGGTTAAGTTGTACTGCAAAAGGAGGATTACCTTAAGACATTGTTCCCAGTGCCCCTCTAACATCCCAGAACGAGGTGCCTCAACACTAACAGCCTGGATCAGTACAGGAAAGACACGGACCTGTCGGACCGGGTCCGGAGGAGGGCCACAAAAATGGTCAGAGGACTGGAACACCTCTCCTATGAGGTCAGGCTGAGAGAGTTGGGGTTTTTCAGCCTGGAGAAGAGAAGACTCTGGGGAGACCTTATTGCAGCATTTCAATACTTAAAGGGGGCTTATAAGAAAGATGGGGACAGACTTACTAGCAGGGCCTGTTGCAGTAGGACAAGGGGTAATGGTTTTAAACTAAAGGAGTGTAGATTCAGACTAGATATAAGGAAGAAATTTTTTACGATGAGAGTGGTGAAACACTGTAACAGGTTGCCCAGAGAGGTGGTAGGTGCCCCATCCCTGGAAACATTGGACGGGGCTCTGAGCAACCTGATCTAGTTGAAGTTGTCCCTGCTCATTGCACAGCGGGGTTGGACTAGGTGACCTTTAAAGGTCCCTTCCAACCCAAACCATTCTATGATTCTATGATTCTATTAGCACTTACTGCCTGAGCTGGTACAACGTGAAAGAAGACAACAGATGGATATAAAGTAAAGGGTCCAAAATGCAACCCTGATGGGCAGCTAGAGGAAGATTCGGGTTTGGGGGCTGTGAACAGACAGAGATCTGGGGGAGTGGGGCTGAGGGGCAGGAGGTAGTGGAAGGGGTTCAGGAAAGGACAGGGAAAGAAGAAGGGAAGGCACAGCAGACAAGCTTACTTATAAAGAGGTTGGCAAGCGCTGTCAACAAAAACTAATGTCCTATTTTGGCACCAATGATTACAGAGCAGCAGAAAATATTCAAGCCAGGAAACACAGAGACAGCAACCGTAGCACAGTTGACGGCAAATCCAAGCTCCTTCAATAAACAAGGAAGATGTGGAATTTCTGCTGTGCCACTAAAGTTTGTAACAGAACCCGATATTCTCAAGGATGTATTTTCCCCCTGAGATCTATAAACTCATTGTCCAATTCTCTGAGAAATGCCATGCAGAACTGTTGCACAGAATTCTCTCTCTGAGAGGGATTTCAAACCTCAGGCAAGAAAATACACTGGTTGGCTAGGACCTGGTATAACTGACCCATACAAATATGCGGTCCTCTCCATTAGCTGCTGATATAAGGCAAGAACATCAATCTGTTATCAGAAGGGACAGCTGCCTCGGACAATGGGAGGTAGACCAGTAACACTAATGAAGGAAGTAACAATGCTGTTGTTGCACTGCAACTAGTGTCATCCCTAACACAGTCCAGACTCTGAATGCACAAACTTTTTCCTGCAGTAACAGAGTAAACTTATTATATGCTACGTTTCCACCACATGCAGGATTAAATACGGTTATCAAGATCCGTGATTTTCTGTCTTGGAAAAACAGGCGACACACATGTAACTTGTATAGACAAAGCTGAAAATCTCGCTATTGCACAATTTCAATACCAGTTGGGCTCTGCAGACAGAACCTACAGTAGGCCTCCCCTTGGCTTTTAAACATTGGCTTCCGTGGCAGGAACAAAAGAAAAGAAATGAGGAATTCCCCTTTTCAAGGGTATGCATTATGTCAAACAGGTAACCCATGAGTTACTGTTTGTGAAAATAAAGAAATGAATAAACTCTTTAATCCAACAGGACGATAAATGATGTGTGAGTACCACAACCTGCCACTGCCACTGCTGGACAGACAAGGGCACTTCTCTAAGGCTGTCAGTACAGAGGAGCACCAGCCTTGCCAAGGGCCAGCAGCACTCCCAGCACAGACTCTGGCCTCCCCAGCCGCTGCAAAGGGGAAAGGTCTGACTTCTGCCCATTAGCCAGCCCCCTGAAGGGAGGGCCCTCACGAGTGGGCAGGAGACGGGCTAATCTGTGCTCAAAACACCAGCCCACTCTATCATTAGATCTCCTGATCGCCCACATGTGAGCAGGACAGGCACTGCCGATGAGCAGCTTATCTTTGGACTTCTGTTCAAGTAACAGGAGTTTTAAAGGAGGTGAAGGGGGTTTATCTGATGGGTGGACTTGTGTGTACACAAACTACTGTAATTTTGATTTTAAAGAGATTTGAAAAAATAGGGGTGGTTCCTTTTACTCTCTTTGTAGACAGTAAATATTTTGTGCTCCTGACACCTTCTGCTAGCCATCATTCTTCTCCACCCCATCAAACCAAACATCAAACATGGCACTGCTTGTGCTATGCCTGTCTCTTTCACCCCTGCTCTTCATTTAGCGCAAAGGAAACATTACCTTACATTACTGTAGGAACCACTCCCGCTGTTTTAAAAGTGCCTAACACCTCACTATGTTTCCCTCCAGCCTCATTAGCTGTGATGCCCGAGCAGCAAGATTTTGTCCCGGCTATGGAGGACCGCAGTGGCAGCATCGCTCTCGGGGAAGCTGCTGAATCGGGCACCAGTCGGTTACAGTAAAGGGAGGGGAAAAACAGTAAAAACCAGCCAGCCGCTGCTGCCTTTCACAGTGCCGGCACCAGGGGTGGCTGTGAGCTGCCTGGCCTCACTGCCCTTGCTAGCGGCTGGAGATGAAGTGTTTCTGCTCCTGGCTGGAGAGGAGGTAAGTGTTCCCAGTACAGCTAGCTAGAATTAAAAATAATCATAACAGAGGAGTGATACAAGGGCTAGTGGCTCTTAGATCCAGAGACCTAAGCGCTGCAAAAGGATTTCTTCCTTCCCGTTTGCCAATGCAGTCCCCACTGCCCTGAAGTTAGACCCCGTGTCCCTAACTACCTTAAAGCTCTGATTTTCTGGAGACAGCCCAGCCACCTTGTTAAATACATCCAAGGTAGACAAAATGTGTATGTTACTACTCTTCCACTGCCTTTTGTGGGCCTATGTATGAGGCAGGTGGAAGCATTAGGGGCAGAGAAAAGAGGATTGCAGCAGTAGCTTGAACAGTGATAAGAGTGGAATTAATACCCATAATTATAAACCAAGGGCTGACAGGAACAGCAATCTCCTGTCCCCTGCTCATCCTTCTTCAGGGCATGCTTTGCTACTGTTGTTTCTGTGCGGTAAGAGGTGTTGATGGCAATGCTCAGAGCGCTGACAGGTGAAAATACTTTTTTCCTTTTCAATTTATCTATAGCAGTGACACCTTTTTTCCTTTAAATATGCCCTTCTTGGCCTCTCATTTGTGGAACTATATGAAAATAAAATTAAATCTAATAGCCAACAACTAAGCGGAGATCAGAACTGCTTTGCGAGAAAGGTGAGTTACCAGTATTAACTCCACTATCTCAAGGACTGTCAAAAAGAGCCATTTGGAGCCCTAACAATGGTGTAACCATGGTCTTACAATGCTGTCTTGTGGCAATTGTGACTTGGTTTTCACACCTTTAGTTCTCATAACACATATACGCACTATATGTACTTCAGCATGGGGTGTTCTGGAGCCATCATACTCCAAAAACAATAATCCCTATCAATTAAGTCAAACTGAGATTTGAAGAACAATAAAGTCTCAGACAACACTGAGCTGAGCTATTCTGCTTCCATCCAGCAGATACGAATGGTACACACCTATTTCAATGTTGCTGATATTATGCCCACTCGGCAGCTACCTGAAGCATTATATACACAACCAACTCTTTACAATACATATTTTAATTCAGCAAGAGAGACTAAGTATTCACCACCAGTTCACCACCAGGCCCTTTTTTTTTGTTGTTTTTCCTTCTAAAACAATGGCACACCGCCTGCTGTTTGTGGGGAAGAAGTTGCCTGAAAGATCCTCACTGCTTGTAAGCTGGGCTCTGGCTGCAAGAGGTCCTGTGTGTGCACACACCTGTAACATGCTCACACCGAGTGAGGCTGGGGAGTCCACGTGCTTCTACACAATTTCATGTTCCTTGTACCAGCACCTAGGCAAGTACGTCTGGCTCTACTTGTCTTGTTTACTTAGAGAGCTGCCACAGGTTTTACACTGGACTGCACTTAATGCAAACTGATTCATAGCTCATGAAGTGGGCTCCCAGATATGCTACCAGTGTGGACAAGTCTCATATTGAAGGCATACTGATGCTTGTGGTATCATTGGCATTAATACATGTGTCTTGACAAATCATTTGCAAATTGTCCCTGAAATACATTATCACCTTCTACACTCTCCCTTATAGGGTGGACCAGACTCAGGAGCTAGCAAAGCACCCCAGCGGTCAGGCTGCAGAAACAAGGGCTCTAACAGCCAGAACATGTGGACAGATCCCCTTCCAGATATTTTAACATTATTACGAAATTTTTTCATCACATTAAGAAATTGTTTCATCTGCCTCCTGAAGGTACCAGCTACAGTGCGATGCCCAAATCCTTCCTTACCTCCTGTACCATTTCACAGTACAGATTGTTTTCAGCAAATTTCTAGCTATCCTTGATGAATAAGTTTGAAGTAGCGATGGCAGCCTTCTCTATTTTTTGCTGTTGTAGCTCACGGTAAAAATACCATCTCATATAGTCAGACTGCCATCGGTATTTAATAGTACTGGTGACTCTGAAAAACCACGTTAGCATCCCTAGCATTTTCCCCCCTCCTCTGCAAAGACTTTTTGGTTTATTTAGAGGGTATCTGCCTCTCCCCGTCAGAGACGCAACAAGAGCTCAAACAGCCCCACAGCAGCTGCCAGATCCCTCAGGCCCGCCCTAGCTGCAAAGCATTCCCGCTCCCAAGGTAAAGCCGGAGGAGGCCTGTACAGCTGACAGCACCTCGGTTTCCACCTGCCGGGTAAGGAGAGGGGGGAAAGGCCTCGCCGTGGCACCGGCGCTTGCTCGCCACCCCCGGGGCCGACTCCGCAGGGAGCACCTGCGCCGCACCCCCTCCTGCCGGCCCCACCGACAGCCAAAGCGCATCTTGTTCCGCCCTCGGCCCCCCTCAGGCCGGCGAAGCGCTGCCGCCGCCCGCCCTGT
>WAAD01029475.1:37955-75398 GCA_013389945.1 Fregata magnificens | reverse complement strand
GGAGGTGTGGCGGTGCGGGCCCAGAACGGGGGCGGGGGGCGAGTCGGGGTTTGCGGCCTGTGGGACCGAAGTAGAACTAAATACGAACCCATTTATTTAATTTTTCAGAATTCATTGCCGCCTTCTTCACGAATCTCTCAAAATTTGCCTCAGGCCCAAAGCTCTGCGTAGTCCGCGTAGGTAGGCTTGCCCGCCCTCCCACCTGCTGGGGTGCAGGAGCCCCCGGTTGAATGTGGTTTCCCCCCAAAATAACTGGAACCGGAGTCGTGGACAGGGGCAAATCCCACCGCGTTTGCCCTTTTCTGCACGAATTAATTTTTAATGTTTGTTGTTTTGTGACTTTTATACAGCACATTTCACTTCGGGGCCCTGGCGGGCTTGGGGGGGTAGGGGGTGGCATGCTTTTCCATCGTTTTGTTTGGTTTCTTTGCATTTTAGTCCACCGGGATGGTGAAACTAGGTCAGTGGGTTTCCACTTTCCGGTTTCCCAGTGCTGTATTATGCACCTGCATTTGCATTTAGTGCGGAAAGGTAAACATTTAAAATGTATTTTAATTGAAAATAAAAGGAACCATCATTTTAATCGCATTCATTTCATACAGTGGGTGGTAGTACGCTCAAATTTAAATTTCAAACAGGCAATACGCTGAGAGTTTCTCACGGATGGCTTAGGGGGAAGGGTTGTTTCTTTCTTTAATGGAAGTAACATTTTCCTTCTTAATAAGGGGGGATGCATTCCAGATCATCTCCAAAGCCTATCCAGAGAACAGCAACCATGCTACGTTATGTTCCTCCATTTTACATAAAGCTGTTCATGAACATATTTTTTTAATTAGAAGTGCTTTTTACAGAAAAATGAATTTATGGATAAAATAGCTGAAACCCAAATATTTCAATTCTGATATGCCATCGCACTGTCTCAGAGGAACTGTACTTCAGTTGCTTAATGTCCTTATTCTCATAGATGGAATGGATCTCCCCTGCCATATTTCATACTCTATGATGCATCAGACCATGAAATTCCCATAACATATCATCTCTCCTCCCTGAAACAGAGGCTTGTGGAACAGCATGGGCGATGTGTTCAGTCTGAATGAGTCTAGGAGGCGCTCCCCATACAGCTCCCATGGAGCGCTTGTGCAGCATTTGCTATCTGAATTGGTATTTGGCCAAAGTGTTCTGATTTCAAAAACTGTGATTTCAGTGAAAATTCTTCCATTTTTAATTTTTTGCCAAAAGTTTGAAATAGGGAAGGGAAGGAAGGGAGAAGGAAGGAAGGGAAGGAAGGGAGAAGGAAGGAAGGAAGGAAAGCAAGGTGTGCAAATTCTGAAAGGGTCATTGCAGGGCACGCAACACTGCCGTACTTCAGCAGTGAAGCTCTTCAGCATCACCCGTTGTTCTTTGCACGCTTATGTGATCTCCCGATATCCTTTCAATATGTCATCATGTACCTGACAAACATTGCACGGGAGACAGCTGGCATACTCACAAAACATACCTTTCAGTTTTGGCAGCTGTCATTAGAGAGTGAGGATCTTCAAAAAGTGGATCCAATGTGTTTTATAACGTGTATGTGCCAGTGTGTCTCTCTGAGATCAGTGAGGCAGCCTAGCTGCGGCTTCGTGCAGAATCCCCATAGGCCCCTTGCAACTAATGGTACAACTTCTCATTTGGGGTAGTAACCATCGTCAAAACACAATAGTGAGGAGTTAGTGTCTCTTTTCACTTAATTTATCCTCCAGAATTGGTATCTCCTGTTTAGCTTTTGTGGCTCATTACACAGCGGGGCGGTTGAAATGTCTTAATACTCTTCTGATATCAGTAATAAACCGTCGCTTCAAGGTTTCAGGCAGTATGGGCAGAGGCTGCATGTGAAAAACATGCAAGGGAAACAGCAGCACTTCTTTAGGAAGGTTAGTGAAGTGCACGGCATCAGTAGAGAGTCCAGTGCATTTCCAGCAGAAAATCCCGTGAATTGTCCCTAACCTTCAGGTGAAATCTTTCTGCGTAGGATTACCTTCTGCCTCACCCAGTAAAGAAGCCGCAGGGAGAAGGGAGCATCTTCCTTGTACACCAAAAGCACGGTTGCAATGTGATGTTACCTGCAGTCTTCAATCATTTTTTTGCTTTCAAAAGTGAAAAAAAAAAAAGTATATTCTACTTCAGAACAGAATTGTTTCTTTCTACATTACCTTCTCTTTGCGGTTTCTCTCACATGTTTATCTTTTTTGTTCCTTGCTATATTCAGTCAAGAATACAGCCCAAGTGAAAACAAATTAATTTTAATGCCTTTTCTAGGAAAAATAAAAGTACTACAGGAAAACCATTTTTGATAAAAGCTTTTTATTAAATGAAGATTGTTAATGACAACAAAGGCAAGCAGTTGGCAGTAGTAAATTAACTATATTCTGACAGGACTCTACGGGTAGTAGTGGTGAATGTATGTAAGACTGCATTAGTTATACAGTTCAAAGGAGGAAGAAAGCAGGAGGGAAGCTAAAGCTGGGGAAAACATGGAAAATACTGGTTTTGTGATAAGAAGACAGAGATTCTAGTCTCTTTGTATTGGGATTGAGTTTTACTAGCAAACTTGAAATCAGTAAGGGTATTCAAACTGTAAACTTCCGAGCAACCCAAAACTTAACAGAAGAGGCTTAATTTAAAAAAAAATACTGGTTTTTACTCTGAACAAATGTCGTCGGCTCCAGGCTCTTGTTAGTCCATTTGTCTGAGTGGAAGACCAGGTCTTCTGCTTCCAAGTTGTGTCAGTTTAGAGTAGGAAGGTTTGGAAAGAAGAGGAGACCAGGGAAGTTTGACTAAAATCAGCATAATTTAGTGTCACTTCACTGCGAAGACGTGTCTCTGCTTCTGTCATACGTGTTACTTCATCCTTTTTCTGGGACTGGTTTTACAGGCCATGTTAAGGCTGGGCTGTCCAAAATTAGATTGTTCCCAGACTGCCTAGTTTAAGGTGAATTATGGCCCTATGTGGATCATCACGCAAGCACACTAAAGCTTGAACATAAGTTGAACTCTGACATACACTTAATTAGGTACCAGAAATTAAGGGTGGAAAATTATTGCCTATTAATACCTTCTTCCTTAGGCCTGTCTTAGAAAAATGTCAAACACTGTAACAGCTATCGCAGAAATCACATAGGGGATAGGGTTAGAGGAATCAAACACACATACGCACGCACAGAGAGCTACAGTCCTACCTGTAGCTGGGTAGCGTAGGGGGGAAAAAGGCAAATCCTGACGTGGCTGTTCATTGCGGTGCAGTGTGGGTCAACTGATACCGTCAATGAACGATCCTTAGAAGTACCGATTCCTTATGTTTTCCCATGTGTTTTATTACCTCATTCATTTTGTTTTCAGTGGTCAATGAACATATAGCGTATGAAGATACTTCTTCAGTGGCCAGGAAACAATGCTCAGACCATAATTTTTGGCTGCAGCTGTGGAGTGCTCCAGACAACTCACACAGGGAAAATGGGGCATTTTTGCGGCCACAGGCCTGTGCTGGCCATGTACCGCATGGGAGCTTGGCGCATTATTGCTGCAGCTGCCCACTGCCCCAAGAATGCAAGGTATTAAGCATGAATTTCCAGAGCTCACGGCCCGTAACCTTTTTCTCCTGGTGATGCTGCGGGGGATAGGAGAACAGAAAAGCAGTTATATCCAGCCTGGTCTCACTGGAAGGTTTCCTTAGCCAGAATGACCTTTCCACGGTTAATTGCTCCAATTCAGCGTGTCCTAATAAGGGACGATTCCACATCAGTCAGCTCACTCAGATCTGCCATGCCTTTTGGGGAGGCAAGGCTTTGGGCAGGAGAAGGGTGGGAGCTGTATTACCCCCGTTGGTGCTACCTCCCTGGTGCAGCCTGCACGCTAGAGGCCGTGCAGTAGGCTGGTTTTCCTCCCCTTCTGTCCCCACCCCATCACACCATCTCACAAATTCATCAGCCTCCGGAAACTTGATGGAAGAAGTTTGCTGTCTCACAGAACAAGCTCGGTGGGCGTGTTTCACTTTGCCATGCCTGTTTAAAGCATTGTGAAGTTCCTACTCATCTGATACCCAGCTCTTTTACATAAGGTGTGAGCTCTTCAGGGATGTTTGAAAAAGAAATATTCTGGGCCTGGTAGATACCTTTGAGTTGCCCCCGCTGCATATATTCAGTGAGATCTGCAGTATGGAGTAGCTGTTCGGTTCCTCTTCACCCTCCTGATTTGAGGCTGATTTGAGATGCAGCCACACTAGTAAAATGAATCTGACAGAAAAGCCTCTAATTTAATTCAGAAGCAGAATGCAGATTTTTTGCAATTAAACCATAGACACGCGTTTAATACAGCACGCAGTAGTTGCTGGGAAGAGCAGGAAAAGCCCGTGATAAGTAACGCACCTAACAAACCTACAGGAGGAAAGTACGAATACAGCACTCGGCAGCAACATAACCATTCGTCAAAATGCAGTCGAGGCCTCCAAGTTATGTCGTCACCTGCGCAAAGAGCGAAGCATGCGTTCCTCCCTCCAGATAACATTTATTTCAGAGTGAAGACAAATCACCTGGGAATGCGAAGCCCCCGTGGCGTGGCAGGGAGGCACGGTGATGCTCTGACAGGAGCAGCCTAAAAGGGCAGCCACCTCCAGGGAGCCCCATGAAAGTCAGGGAAATGTCACTATCGCCTCAACTGCAGCATCCAGACACCTGATGACAGTGTCAGACACTGCAGAACGGTGGATCGCACCCATGGCCACAATAAAGAAGGGAAGCAGCTATCGCCCTCCTGACTGTATTTGGTTTTCCTTCCTTTACTCCTGACTTGTTTGGGATGTCAATGGGACTGAACCCATCCACATCACGAACATTTCCTGACTTTCCTCTTTTTGCTCTCACACTGCCTTGCTGACAAAAATGAGGGGTTTGGCTCAGCAGAAGTGTCAATACACATCTTTCCTCCTTTCCGCCAGTGGTATAACTTGCCTGTCGTCTGGATCTCCATGCCCATTGTCAAAGCTCTCGCATCCAGCCAACGAGGCACCACAAGACACTCAAAAATCCCAGCCCTAGCTCTGTTCAGCCAGACTTACCAGTCTGCTTCCTTCTGCCTAGGAAAATTCTGTCGGCATTTCTCCAAGTCTTGCAAGTTGCCTTGAGGATACGCCATCGGTTGAGGCTGCATGACTGATCAATTCCTCCCTCTCCTCCCATCCTCCATTTTCCAGCTTAATCTTTTCAGCTGATGGATAAAACAACAAAAAAAAAATCCAACAATTTTTAAAATTCCCATGGCAATAAATAGATAGATAGATTACAGTCAATTACCAGAAACTGCTATTGATCAAGGCTGGTTTAGAAGTCTACTTGCTTTCTGCAATCAAGCTTACAATACAATTTGCCCTGCATTCAGCATCTATTTCAATTAAAATGAGAGGGGAGGAAATGCCACTTATTTTAAATAAAAAGCTTTCTAGCTATCCTTGCAGGCTGCTTTGAGGATCTAGGACACATCAAAGCTGCTTTGAGAACTCATCCATTCTGCTTCAAATATGATAGCACATTGTCCATAGAAAAAATTAAGGCAGTGTAAGACAGCGAAGGAGCAAGTACATTTTGGGTTTCCAAGCAGTGGTCTCAAAACTGGTGAAGTCTGCCAGAATAATAAGGGAACGGGAGTGACAGTAATCCCCTCTGTCACAGAGACCTACACACTGGAAACTGCAGGCACTGCACCAGAAATTGCTTCTTAAATTAATCAAGCTCTGTCTTAATGACAGTGAGGACATCTGTACAGATCAAAAGTCTTGGTCAATACCAGCTTCTCAAAACTGACTGAAATCAGTCAATTATGAATAAGTTAGGAATTGAGGTTTACCCCAAACCTAATCCCTTTGCTGATCAGAACTTTATTCTAACTTCCAGCCTAAAGGCATTCATGGGAAACATATCCTTTTCATCCTTGTTTTGGCATTGTCTTTTGAATAGTGTGTCTCTCTCTCGCCGTTCGATGCCTGCTCCTTACGTAATGGCAGATAGCGATCACATCTCCTTTTCAGCTTTTCGCCAAGTTTAGCAAACCAGACTTTTTGGCACTCCGCTTGTGTGATAGCTCATCTTTCTTCTGAACACCCAGGTCTGCTTCTCTCTCTGCCTGTTCCAGTGTGAGTGTGTCTTCCTTCAATAAAGGTAGCTTAGCTATTCACAATAACCTAAAAGAAGTCTCCCCAAGGTGCTGCACCGTTCCAGTCACTTTCATCTCTGCTGTCACTCTGCTGTGCCTTCTCAATATTTATTTCTCCTGTCTTTCTGCTTTCTTGGGTTTGCACTTCCTCCTACCCCTTCTCATTCCCACTTGTACTTTGGTTCTGCTTCTTTTCTTCACTGCTGCTTTTCTCATCGAAGGCCAAAATAAATGAGAAAAGTGTTGGGTCCCCCTTTCCAAACCTGTTGATTGAACGTGCTGAAGAATAAGTGGTCTGTGGGGAATGGGATTTATTGGGCTGTTAGCTTGAATGGAGCCGTCTGGTTCAGCCTGTCAAGTCTCTGAGCACAATTTCTTCCTGCACAGCTCCACTGCTGCTCTTCCTCTCTCTAAGTGTACTTTGAAGGGCTTTTGTATCAGTGTGAGAGGAGTATGCGTAAGACCTAATTTAGGGGATGGGAGAAGCAGACTTCACTATCTATCAGAGGTGGTTTCATGCCCTTAAAATATATTTTTCAAGGCAACCGGTCCTGATGCTGCATGGCTAACTTGTCTTCCATCTGTTGAAATTAGAGCCACTGTCCTGATGGGGTTTTGTCTGTTTGTTTGGAGGTAACCTGTGTTAGCACAGAAAGAAATGTCTTAACTTGAGGGTCAGTTTGAACTTGTGATTAAACTTGGTTCTTTTTTATGAAGGAGGTACCTATTCTTATTTGGTATGGTTCTACCTTAAAGATGGGGCGAACTCCAGATCTTGCCAATAAAAAGGGTAAAGAAGGTTTAAATGAGAGATGAAACTCTTCTGTCATGCTAGGGCATGACACTAGCTGGTTGTTAGCACGTTCCACACCACAGTGAGACCATATTTATTTTTGTGTGCTAAGTGCTGTAGCAAGGATAGTTAACAAATAAATAAATGAGTTGAGGTTGAATCCTTAAGGGAATTTCAAGTGGAACAAAAACTAATGTGAAAGTTGAGACCGTAACAACCTCGACAGTGTCCCTTTAAATTACACTTAATAAATACCACAGAGCTGAAGTGTTCTGTGGTTATGCATATATTTGTAACAAACGGTTGCACAAATATTTGGCTCCTAACGATGAACTAACTGGTATGACATTTGCCTGGGAAAATTAATTACTTTAACATGTGTTGTATAAAATATGGGATAACCATGCAATGTATGTGTATACTGTAGAGTGTTGCTGAGTGACTAAGTTATTACCAAAGGAAATTTATGAGAAATAACCAAGAAATACTCAGTGATGCTGTAAATGTCATGTTATGCTCAAGGGCCTTTTGTGGCTGAATAATTTTTATGTGGATGAGGAGGACAGGATCATGCAGCGAAAAGTCAAGTTAGAATGAGTTAATCTTTGTATTTGCACATAATTTTATTGCTATTTAATGTAGCTATGAAGTTGCTGTTTCAGATTTTAGGGTCAGTTCATAATGAAGGTGACAAGATCAAATCAGACTAAACTGAGTGATCCAGTGTGGTCTCACACCAAATTTTCAACCGTCTAGGTTCAAGAAGAAAAGCTGCCTATTAAGTGGGGAATAAAATGGTCCTCATAGTCAAATCATGGCTGCTGGTTTGGGCAAAATCTTACTGCCTAATTTATGTGACCTTTTGGAAGGGTGAGGTAATCTCTCTTAGAGATCTTGCCTGTGAAGAGGCGCTCCTCTGTGCAACTCTCACGTCTCACAAGCAGGGAATGTTCAGCGACTGCCAGAGCTCTGCCCTCCCCTCCCACTAGGATGCTCTGCAGGGTCTACATGAGACTGTGTACATGAGGAAGAAATGGAAAGCAGTGAACTGGAGAAATATGAACTGGCGAGGGAAAAGCAGATACATACGTTTCTTCTCAGACAAAGAGTGTAGAGCGCGCTAGACCTGATCTCTAAATAGTAGCAGGAAATAATACGGTAAAAAATCATGTCCATTATACCCGTCATCTTTCCCCTAACTAAGAAGCTCAGATAGAAGAGGCTCTTTCTTGAGCAGCTAGCAGAATCATTTTAAAATAAAACAGGGCTGATATTGGTTTGGGGGGGTCTTTAACTACTCCGATGATAGTTATGAAGGATGTGATAAACTAGGGCACAGCCTGCTCGGCGAGCGTGTCACCGGCATTTTGTCATGCAGCAGTACAGAAAGCAGCTTCCCAGGTGGCGATCCTGGAGTCAGTTCCTACCACAGGAGAGGAACAGCTGGGGAGTGTGAAGGTGGAGGGCAACGTTGGTGAGAGAGTTACAGGATTTGTAAGCCTTAGGGAATGAAGGAAGGATAACATAAACCTGAAGGCAAAGGACTTGAAGGCAGCAGGTTTTAATGAACACAGAGGATATTAGCAGGTAAATTCCTCTGGGAATCAAATCTATGGAAGAAAAGAGCTCCAGAAAGAGTTGATAGTTTACTAAACAAAGAAACAAACAAAAAAACCCCGAAAGGCAGTAGGAGTAGAATCACAGAATATCCCAGTGTGTAGAGAGGATAGAAAATGCAGTAAGAGATACCTGTGAAATCACAAGCTCTTCAATGATCTCAAGTGCAAGAAGGGAGTGTACAGAACATAGAAACTAGGTCAAATATCTAAAAATGAATGTTAAAAAAAACCTCAGCATGAGCATACAGAGGCAAAATCAGAAAGTCTAAAGCACAAAATAAAATACTTCTATTCTTTGCTTATACTAATAAGGCATTTTAAGGGCATTTTTGATAGTAACAAAAAAGGAAACCAAGGGAAGAATTACTCCATGGGTAGGAAAATTGGCAGATGATGCTGAGAAGCTCAGAAAGCTTAGTGCCTCTTTTAAAGAAGACTAGAAGAAGACAAACATAGTGCTTCTGTTAAAAGTAGGGGCAGGGAATTGTGGAGCCAGGGAATTAGAAATAATCACCATCCCTGTAATTCCTGCCTGAGAAAAGACTAAACCAATCAGGTGATGTATAATTCCATGAAATTTAAAAATGAGATGCAGCTTGATGATGTGATTTGCCTTTTTCCAAATCCACCAGATTTCCTTTTATGACAAGGAAACAGGCATTGTAGGTACAAGAGAAACAATATGGACAACACACAAGATTGTGTGTGTGTGTGCGCGTGTGTGCATGTGTGCTGGAGGTCAAGGGGGGACTGGACAGGCCTACCACAAATACGCTTGGAGGGGGCCTTCAAACAGAGGCAAAATGTGATATCCCCTCTGTTTCCTGCTACCAGTGCTTATGCAGCTGCCTACGCTGAAGACTCTGCAGTCTGTAATAGCTGTAAAATGCAGGGAGCACCAGAGCTGAAGGGAGCTGGGGGAGAGAGACGTGAGTGGTGGGTGTGTTCTCGCAGTGCTCTTGCAGCTGAGAGCAGCTGTGGCTCTTTTAAAAAAAAAGGATGCACAGCAAGAAGGGGAGGACGCAGGGAGCTCTTGTGGGCTGGTGGGGCCATTTGCTGCGTAGGTTTGAGCATCCTGTGCTTCTGAGCTGACCAGCAGGAAAAGGTGTGGCCAAGGAGAAGACCCCAAAAGCCTTGCCAAGAGGGAGCCAATCTTCCCAGTGCTGACAGCATCTCACTGCGCTTCTGCATCCCGGATGCTTGGAGAGCACCAAATGTGGGGAAAGATGCTGCATGTAAGAAAGCCCAAGGTTCAAAGTATCTCTCTGGAGCTGTGATTCTTTATCTATGTTTAATGGCCATGGTGGGTAAAACATGACAAGAAGTAATCCAGTTACACTAGAAGAATGCTCTGGTGGTGAGGATGGTGAAGAAGAGTGTCACACCCCTGCTGAGCAGAGCATCCTCATCTTCCAGCGCTTGTAACAAGTTAGACAGATTTCTGCTAGGTATGGCTTAGGTACAGCTGATCCACCCCAGAGTCAGTGGGATGTTATAAATGAGTTTGTGCAGTCTCTTTCAGCACTGTTTTTCACCCAGGATATTATGATGTGTGTCTGCAGTAATGGCCTGGCAGGAACCCCGCTGGGAAGGTGAAGGAATGGGTGGCCTTTCACTCACGGCAACCTGGCTCATCGTTTGCTCTGAGGTGCATGTACAGGCTTGTCCCTGCGGTCTCTTTTCCTTCTGCACAGCTAGCAACTGTATACTCGCTCGGAAATGGCTGAGAAGATCACAAGGACCAATCCAGCAGGTGGGATATCTTGTCTCTGGGGGTAGCAGTGCCAGATGCCTCAGGGAGAAACGCAGAAGCTGTGTGAGTAACCAGTGAATAAACTGCTCATTGGTGGAAGAAGGGCAAATATGAGAATCCAGCTTCTACATTAAGAAGTTAAGTCGTAATCTGAAGCACAGCTACCCAAGCCCTGAGACCGCTCACGTTTTAACCCTTGCTAGCATAACTGTTGGTACTCTTGTCAGTTGTGGAGTGGATGACATTTTTTTAATCCTGCAAGGCTGGTGAGGCAATGAAGCTTCATCCCCTCATTAAGTGGAACAGCCTTCCTCTCTCATCCCCTGCCTCTCAATGTCACTGATGGGTTTTGTTGTCTTATTATGAAACAGAAGTGCCAGGTCTACCTGCTCTTGACTTCGTTAGCTTATATCCTTCTGATTGCTCCCTATGTAAATCAAACAGCTTCCTCAGTCTTAATTTGTTTTTTCCCAACTTCCCTAACAATTTTCATTAACCGTGCCTCACATTTCTGTGGGTCTTGATAGAGAAAGGGCTAACATTAGCCTCTGTTTTAATGGAGAAAACCAGGTTATTCTGAAGGATGGTGGAGAATGGTAACCTACCGCGAGATGCTTGAAATGCCTCCTAGGAGAGAGCCCAAAGCTCGCTCTTGTCTGCAGAGGGATCTCAGGGAGAGTAAGCTCCTTAAGCTAAATTAGCTCTTCTGAGTAGGTCTCTGTAGAGCGTTAGGCTGACCAGAACCAGAGGCAATATTCCAGGTGAATCACTGAACTTTAATGGCACTGTAATGTCATAATATTGAGTATGTTTTCCATCCCATTCCTTATGTACCCCAACATCTTTTTTGTGATTTGACTACTGGTTTACACTGAGCTTCCAGGTGAATGTCCCAGTCTTTCCCTGACTTTGTTGTCTGTGATTTAGGACCAAGCACTGTGCAGAGTGCTTCAGGTTAGTCCATCCGCTGGACGTGATTTTGCGTTAATGAGCACCATCATAGACTCATCATCCCACATGCTCAGGCTGGACAAAACTTTTGGGAATTCTTTTCTCTCCGTTGGCTCAGCCTAACCTAACCTGTGTCACCTTCAAATGTTGCTCCCCCGCCTCTTTTCTAGATCACAAAGAGATACTGCAAATACCACTCATCATGGTATACAATTCATTGGCATATTAATATTAATACAGGATCTAAAAAAAAGACTGAAAAAACATTCCAGTTACGAAGATAGGAGATGCCAGGATTAAGGCTTCTTATGTAGGTGTGATCTAAATCCCTCTGTACAGCAATATAGGTTTTAGTCGTGGGTATATAGACAATTATTTAGAGGACACCGTCTCATTTAGGAGGCAGTGTAGATTCTGGACTAGGTGGACTATTTTTCTGACCAAGGATGCAGTCTCTGGGTAAATGTACTATCACTACATGGGCACAGAGAAAACGCAGCACCATTTCTGATCCATGCTGGCTGGACAGATGACATAAAAGGGACTTCGAGATGCAGTAGAAGATTCTCTCCTGGACTTCATTTTTTTTCTATTTTATGAAAAAAAGGGGAGAGAGGCCATCTTTCTAAGACCTATACATTTAGGGCATGTTTAGATGAGTGAAACTGCCACCTTCTTTAATAAAGTAGGAATGCATTAATTATGTTCTGTGCCTGCTTCATCATAGTCATAGACTTGGAAATGTAAAAATTTGTGGTGCTTGGTAGCCATCACAGCTAAGCTACGATGATCAGCCCAGATACTGGACAGTTTTGAGTAATTTACAAGAACACAGTTCATACAGATTAGTAAATTAAAATATGTGTTCTGTGTGAAGCAAAATAAATGCACAGTTTCTTAGGAACAGATTCTTATTTTTTGATCATCTTCTGGTCAAGGAAAACAAGGTATGAAAACATAGTCAATTTGAGATTAATGTTATGTATTCCTAAATGGCATCAAGACTCTGTCATTGCTACTGTGAGGTAAATGAGTAATATCCCTAATCAAAGGCATTTTTGCCAGTAATCAGTTCTGTTATCTTTGCAAAAGCAGTTCCACTGTATACTCAGTAATGCAACTGCACTGTCATGAGGGAATTACCTCCACAGATGACCTGCAAAATGTACCCCACAATGTGGCACATAACACAGAAGGAGAAGCACATTTGTATGTTTTACCAAAGGGGGAAATTACAGTGTTGAAGTTACAAGGCTCAACTTTAGCCTGCCATATGTTTCCCCCCTTTCACATCTTGTCCCATATCTTGTTCTAGGTGAGTTACTGCTCACCTAGAACCTACAAGCAACCTTGCAACAGGTGACACAATACCAAGTACCCTTGGCCAGAGGATAACTTGTTTTCTCTGGGTGGGGAAGATAGCAGCAGAGAAGGGGTTTGGGGGCCAGAGCTCCAGTCAGGCTGATCCCACCTGTGGGAGATGCATTGCCAACAGCGAGTGTTAAAGTAATCATAGGATCACAGGATAAGTCAGGTTGGAAGGGACCTTCGGAGCCTCAGAGAAGGAGCAACTCTGAGATCAATCCATGTTGCTCATGGCTTGAGAAAGACAGGACTTGGAAACCTCCAATGACAGAGCCTGCACAACCTCTCTGGGCAACCTGCTCCGCTTCGGGCTTGTCCTCGTGGGGAACAAGTTCCTTCTTATGTCCAGTCTGAACCTCTCTTGTTTCAATGTATGCCCATTGTCTCCATCCTGCCATGCACCCCTGTCAGGAGCCCATCTCCCTCATCTCAGTGACTTCCCTGTAGGTGTGGGAAGGCGAGTGCTAGATCCCCCCAAAGCCTTCTCGCTTCATCAGCTGTCTCAAGCAGGGCAGGCAAATGTCAAGAAGCAGTGATCTGTATACTGTGATCATTGGCACTTTCCATTTTATTCAAATAGTTGGACTCTATTGATAGGGGTCAGTGAGATTCCTATCCCAGGGATATAAATAAATTCATTATTAACTAAGCAGTCTTTTTCCTAGATGCAATGTCATATTGAAATAAAGTAACAGCCAGTTGGGTGCATGCACAGATGGGCCCTCATGCTTGCTAGCAGGGGGTTTGTTTGTGCAGAGCCCCAGGTATTCCAGGTGTGGATATGTCCACCACCTCTTCTCCCAGCTGTGGTGGGCAGAGAATGGAGGGGTGGAGGCAGCAGGAGACCTTCCCTCTCAGCCCACAGACCTCCAGAGCTGAACAGCCCAACAGAGAAGCCCATTCTTCTGCACATACCTTTGTTCCTGAAGTACCTACCAGGCTTCTGACAAAATTCTGTGTTCAGGTGATTGCAATCATCTCGCGCATCTTCCCTGTGCTGTGAGTCTCCTAACAAGAAGCAAGTATGCAGCTGAGGCAAAAGTGGCCTGGGCTGGTTTGTGCTACCCAGCTAAGGTGATGGGTTGACATCTACACATAGAAGATCCCAGCCACAATCCCCTTTTACCTCCTGTCTTCCCCCACCAGGATTCCTTCACCCTAGCACAATCTCAGAACTGGCAAAAGGAGAAGCTGATTTCTCTGTAATTTCTATAATCAGGAAAGTAAGCACTCCAACTTTCCTGTTCCCTGTGGAGAGATCAACAGGCCTAAATTCTCTTCTGCATCTGTAAACAGCTGGGAAAGGCTGACCCTTAAACTGTGTCCATACCGCTTTTCTTCTGGATTCCTCATCCAGCAGTTTGGCAGATTTAATGAATTTTGCTTTGGGACAAAATCAGATTCACTGAAATGGTTAGCAGCTTTATTAAGTGTCAAACGTGCAGCTGTATTAAATAAGTAAAGTTAATTTAACTGTAAATAAGAGCCAAAATTCAGTATAATCAGGTTAATACAATGAACTATAATAACATCCATTGAAATAGAATGATGCAATACCAACTGCATTTGCAGTTTGTGCTGATCTGGAAAGAAAAAAAAAACATGTACCTGGGAAGACGGTCACCAGGGTATTACTGAGAGTTTTTTCTGTCGTGTAATTTTTTAAGAACCAGAACTATTTACTTGTCAATCGGAAATTAAACCAGTGAGACTCAATTAATGCATGACACTGTTCCCTTTGAGTACAAACATGACTCAGAAGCAGTTCATAAAGAAGACAAGCTCTTGCTTAGTTTAGCTACATGACTTGCTTAGTTCTCAAAGGTACCCATCAAACTGAAGTTAGGCAGTTAAAAAAAAATCATTATAAATAAATGCAGGAACTAACAGATCCTGGAATCCCTCTGCTAATTTATATGGCTTTGCAATCACATTTTCCATTTTTTTGTCAAGTTTCTCTCTTAGGTGAGAACATGAAGGTGAGGGGAGGTTGTCTCATCACAACTTTACAGTCTGCACATCAAGTGACAAGTTGCGCATAGCATGATGTCAGCCCATTGCCCAGAAAAGTGGGTCGTGTTCTGTCCTGTGCTATGGTTGAGCACAGTTTTCTACATTTTCAGTGCTTGGTCAGCCATGGTGAGGATTGCTATGGTGGCACTGGTAATTTAAAGCACGAAGATTTTTGCAGGGCCAAGCTGCCAGCTAGAGCTGAGCACAGAAAGTATCTGCCTTTCAGATCGTATCATATCAACTCAAGGTTCCATGGGAAAGGGAAGGGACATCATTCCATGTGGAGCGTGGTTGTTCTGGCTGTGACTCCTCTCTCAGCTGAGAGACTCCTTGGGGTGCAATGTTTGCTCTATTTTGCTGCGGATAATTTACAGGAGGTTTGAGTAACTGTGACGATATTTGGACAAATAACCCAGCTCCCTTTTTAAAAAACATTTCAGGCTCAGCAGTTTTGCATTTGGGAAGAAGACAGGTTGGGAGTTGGTTGCATGTTTTCAAACAGGAGCTGTACAGAGGTGAGGGTGAGACTCCCAGCTGTAGAGACAAGCTGGATCTCTCGGGGCTATGATTCAGTTGTCTAAACAGAGGCACCCTGTCCCATGTGAAACACCCTACAGTATCCAAGTCATCCATATATAGCTGGTAGAGATGACACAAAAGCCCATATGGATGGCTTGGATATCCTGAGGTGTCCCAAGGGCGCTGGACCCCCATGTTCAGGCACCTGAGTCCTGCCCCCTCTGTTGCTCCACCAGAGATGAGGTGGCACCCAGATCTACAACATCGTGCACAAAAAGTAGCATGCATGCAGGGATGGCACTTTTTACGGAAGAGGTCCATGAGGTGGAACCATCTGAACCATCAGTGCTGGATGTTTCCTTAATCGTCTCTTTGAAAAGCTGAACAAAACATCCCCGGGTTATGTCTTCCAGTGCTGCATGACTCCCATCATTAGGAAGTTTTCTCTATTGCCTAGCCTAAATCTTCTTTGCCTCAGTTTAAGCTGATTTCTTCTTGTCCTTCTTTTGATGGACATGATGAGCAGTTGATCATAATCCTCTTTATAACAACCTTGTATGTACTGGAAGACTGGGAGACAGATTTTCTGAGAACTTGATTTTGGCCTTAAAATAACTCTTCCAAATTATTTTGCTCTTGTACCACTTGGCCACAAAATAGGCAGTTTTCATAAAAGAAAGAGACAGGAACGATCATTTGATAACCATCTCTATCCCTCTGCAAACGCAGGTTTTAGTCCTCTGAGAGGCGACCTGTCAGACATTAAACTGATACTCTTATTTATCAGTGTCATGTGTAATCTGTAAATCCTTCTAGTGAGATAAAGGTTTGCAATTTTGTTCCAACAAAAATGTTTGGAGACTTTAACTGACTGGTGCCTCTGATCCCTTATTGAACTTGCAGTGGCCTAAGTGACTAGTTGCTGAGCCAAGGAAAGCTATATTAGGTAATCTGGATAGTAACACAATAGACTTCCCACTTCTTACAAAGCTGGAGATTAAGAAAAGCAGTGCAGATAATCAGCAAAACCAAAATACACTGATTTTAGAAATCACTCGGGAGCATTTTCTCAGCCGTGTAGGACCAATGCTGCCACTTCAGCTGTGCATGTTTGGCTCCCGGTGCGAACCCCGGGCTGCGCGTGTCCACCTCTCCTCCTCTCTCAGAAAGAAACCTCTTGCACAAAACTCGATTTGCCTTTTCTGAAAAATGAAACCTGTTGTCAAGGAGGAGGAACCCTGTCTGAAATCCAGAATCAGCTGGCACTGCCACCGTTCATTCATGAGAAGCGCTGACAGCTTTTGAAACGCAGCGCAAAACCTGTGGGTGCCTCACGCTACTGTTCCAGTCTAGACTATGGAGCTGGGGAGATCAAGTCCATCACGGCTCATTATCTTGAAGGGGATCGGTTTGAGGAAGAAGCAAGGACAAACAAGACTGCGTGTCTCCCGACGCTGAGCAGGCTGGAAGAAACTCAAACCCAAAACTGAAAATAATACATATTGCACAGGAATGGTATCACTTTTAGCCATTTGTAGAAATACTTGTGCTCAAGTTTCAGTCAGAAAACACCAGTTTTGCATGTTATATAGCTCCTCAGTGGTGTGACATGATAGCAAGGAGGAGCAAAAGTGATGGATGACAGCAGTGGGCACTGCCTTGTCACCCCCAAGTCAATACGAGTTGAAGCAATGCCCATCCATTATGTGACCTGAGGAGTAAAGCATGGTTTTGAAGGCTTGGTTGTCATTCCTGAAATACCCATACTGTAACACAGGCAGTGCAGTGCTGTACACCCCCTATCTCTGTAACCTCCCCCCTGGGAGCTCGGCTGCCTCTGCATCGAGGACCCAAGGCCCAGCTCTGATACGGCACAGCTGCGTAACCTTGAGTCAGGCTGCTGATAAAGAGCCATGAGAAAGTCAGTACACAGATAAGAGAGGTAAAATTACAGTCAGAGGTAGGGATGCAGAGACGGGCTTGTTGTAGAGTTCAAGAATTCAAGAGGGAAAACACCTGCAGGGAAAGATATTGAATTCTTTAAAAAAAAAAAAATAAAAAAAAAAGGTGAAGCTGTTTGGGGACTGGTCAGAAATTAGGGAATGGTCGGGTCGCGTTGTTGGTGTTACCTCCCACTGCACGGGGATAATGGGCTTTTTGAAACGCCGGTCATCCCTTCTAGTAAAGATGCATGAGCCTGCTTTGAGCCCCCGATGTCCCTCCCAGCCTCAGGGGTTCTGTTCCAGGCATGAAGAGATGCTGCTGCAACAGCACCACGGGCACTGCCGTGTCCTGTCTGAGCAGCACAGCGTGGAAAAGCAGGTATTAATTTTGACACCTCGAGGTGAAGCAAGGACACAGGTGGGTCACGCTTGCTGGACCAGTGCACAAACCGCAGCAACATGGTGCCTGCCTAGATGTGCACACATGCGCGCACACACACAGAGCCACTCCCTGGGTCGCTACCAGATTTGCTGGCCCTCAGCAGGCTAATTCCAGCTGGACTCGGTTGTGCCTTTATTCTTCCCTGAATCCTGAAATTCAGCCAAAGATGCGTTTGGACATCCAAACCTGCACAGCAACTGCCAAGCAGAGCAGAGGCCGTGTTGGAGGATGAACTAGTGTCCATGGGGAGCTGAGGAGGAGGGGAGCTCCTCCTCAGATGGGAGCAGGACACGGAGACTGCCCAAGGTCCCAGCCCTGGCTGGCTGTGCCTCTGAGCGTCCTGGCAAGGTTGGCCTTGGCAGCTCTTTTGCCTCTGCAGTGCAGCTGCACAGTGGTCGTATGAGGTCTCCCAGCCTTGGGCACGTGCCTGAACCACACAAGAACTGCAGGTCTCTAATGAGGGTCTGTCAGCCACCCTGCGGTGATGACCATGTCCCATTGACATCTGTTTAGGATTTGGGCCTGCACAAGTCCTGGAGAAGAAACCTCTCATGGCAGGTGCTATGTAAGTGTGCTGGGCAGGGTGGTTGCTGTAGCTGGGGAGGACCTGAAGGATGCCTTTGTGTCCCTGAATGTTCCTCTCATTTTCCCAGTGGTGGTTATTCTAACACAGTCTGTTGCTCCCACAGCTCTTGCCTCACTGGTTTTCTTCAGCCAGCCCAGTCGAAGCAGTGCTGCTGGTGCTGGGCACCATGGAAACACTCTGCAAAGCATCTTTGCCACCCTTCAGCTGACATCTTCTGGCAGACGATTCCTCCTGCCAGCTGGAGATGGACTGCTTTATTCAACCGCTTTCTGCAGAGGCTGCTCCCCTCAAGAGCTTCAGATTTTTCCAGCCCATTTCCTTACCTCCTTTTTTCTGCTCGAGCAGAGATCCCGCTGGTGCTTCCTGAGGAAGGTACTACACGCAGCTCTAGGAGAAGGTAAATGAAACACTCTCTAGAGCTTGTGACCTTCTTCCTACGTGGTCTCACTCCTTCAGCCCATCTTTATCTCTGGAGATGCAGGCTAACGGTCAGGGCCCCGATGGCAGCCCCCACCTGACCCTGGAGCCGGCGCTGGGAAGAGGGCCGTTGGAGAAGGAGCTGTGGGCAGCCTCTTCGGGGAGCTACTGCCCGGTGCAGACCCTCGTCCTGGTCCTCACCCGAGCTGTGGTGCAGCTCTGCCTGGCCATGGGCCCCACTCATCCTGACCCCCACCCACAGGCCCACATCCCTGACCCAGGGATGTGCCTGATGCCAGGGCCTGGGGCTCTCTCAGTGGCCCCGGCTGCTCTGGGCTGGGGTGGTGAGAAGGGCCCGGGCTGCCAGGGCCTGCCGAGCTGCCGCCCCCAAGGGGAGCCCCCGCCGCCCCGGTCCCTGGGGATAAATGTGGGTAACAGGATCTTGCTCCCCTGGGCAACGCAGGATTTTATCAGCCCACAATATCAAGTGGAGAAGTTTGCCCGTTGTTATTTTTATTTTATTTTTATCAGAAGCAGTTTAACTATTTCATAAAGGAATCACGCTCCTATCTAAAATAGATCAAGCAATAAAAAGGTGTGGAGACCAGACAAGGGAAGGTGTGTGGAGGTATAGCATATGGAGAATTTGTATTCCTCTCCCTTCTTACTCAACCTGCAGATGATAAACTGCATAGTTCACATATTTACAGAGCTTTGCAAAAGGTTAGCAGTTACCTCCTCTATAATATATATTAATGTAGGGAAAAACAACATTTGAAACTGTAAAAACATCAGAAACCCTTTGGAAAGGTTAATCATGAGCATAACATTGCCTGCATCTTCTCATATTGACAAGAAAGGATTTGCACTGAGAAATCCTATTAATAGAGATTATTTGCATAAATCTGTTGTGCAACAGACTCCAAATCATTTGTATTATATGTACTTCTCCCGTGGCATGTATGTTAAAACAATATATTCATTTTGCCACTTACAAACATACACAGCCATGACTCACCAGTATTTAGTTTCTCCTGCAGAAGTGAAGTCAAGCTTACAGATCTAGAAGTGCCAGGATTGCGGTGCCCCCTCTCATTTTTCGGTGTAAACTTCTCAATAATTCCCTTTCCAGTAAGTTATCATGACTGCTCCACAAAAGCTTTCCAGCATCTCCCTCTCCCTTTACAATCCTAGGATGTGATTTATCACTCCAACCTGGGTGCGCTGACAACTTTTAATAGTACTAATTGCCTTATTATCCACTCCAGTGCAAGAGCAAAACCTTTTGACATTTCCTTCCTTCCCTAAGGAAGTTCCTGGGATGTTGCCTTCTGCTGCCTCTGTGATTACTGGGGCGAGGAATTCCTTTAGGCCCTTTGCCTTACCAACCTCATCTGTCACCAACTTTCCATTCCTGTCTCTCTCTCGGTGCTCCCTAATCACTTTGCATCTTCCATTATTTTGTGTTATTTTCTTCCTCTTCTTTTTTCATTTGCGATGTCAATCTTCATCACATATTCTATTCCTTATTTTCTATCAATGTACTTCTTCACATCAGGCTCTGATACTTACCTTGCTCCAGTTTACTATTTTTAAAATAGTGTAGGAGTGCCTATTAAAAAAAAAAAAAAAGCACTTTTATGGTGGTTCCATATTTGAGAATTTGCTGTAACAACTCCAAGCAAATCACACACATACACAAATTCCTGTATGTTACCTACCAGAGGATCTTAATTTTCTAAAAGCAAATCTAATACCACAAAAACATTTGGCAGGTCTCTAACCTTTCCAATGTTGATATAATAAATAAACTTGTTTTTTGTTTTTTTGTTTTTTAAAAAGCAAAAAAATGGAATTAATTGCAGCACCACGTACCCTCAGCATCTATTTTTCCTGCTCAGTGTGAATAGTAAGAAGAGACCAGCCACAGAAGAGCCTTTACAATCCAGGAGAAAGACTGAGGGTCTGAGTGGGATAACACCTACTTTCACAGTCCCATAGATGGGCTGCTTGGATGGGACCACTGGAGCCTTCTGCTCACAGCAGGATGGTTGGTCATCAACACTGGATCAGGTCAGCCGTGGCTTTGTTCAGCCAAATCTTGTAACCCCTGAGGAGGGAGAACCTACATCCACCCTGGGTGACTTGCCCCAGTGCTGCACCACCCTCCTGGTGGAAAAGCTTTTCCTAATGTCCAGTGTGACCCTCCCAATCCACAACTTGTGGCTGCTGGCCCTTTTTGAGGAGGGTTTGGCTCCACCATCTTTGTAACTCCCCTTCAAATAGTTGCAGGCTGCCTTAGATTGCCCCTCAGCCTCCTCTTCCCCAGGCTGAACAACCTCAGGTGCCCCTGTAGGTCCTGTGCTTTAGGCCCCTAGTCAGCTTAGGTGTTTTTCTCTGGACCCTTTCCTATTTCTCCATATCCCTCTTGAACTGGAGGGCCCAAAAGTGGTCACAGTATTCCAGGTGTGGCCTCACCAGCACTAAGTACAGACAGGCGAATCACAACTTTCCATAACTGCTGACCATGCTCCTCCTAAGGTACCTCAGACTGTGACTTCCTTCACTTGCAGTGAAAGTGCAGAGTTCATTCAAATTCAGTTTGAGGTCCACCGTAGCCTCCATGCCCTTTCCAGCATAGCTGCTACTCAGCCAGTGCCTGTCTGTGGGGTTAACCTGACCCAGGCACCAGATTTTCTGCTTCTCCTTGCTGAACTCTGCGAGATTGCTCTTTGTGCAATGCTCAACTTCCCCAGCTTTGCCTTTGAATCGAAGCTCTACACTTCAGTGTGCCACATGCCTCTCCTGGTTTGGTGTCATCCACAGATTTGTTAAGGGGCTGCTTTCTGGCCCATCACACAGGTCTTTGATGAAGATATTGAACAATATTCATGCAGCAGCAGTCCCTGTTGTACTCTGCTTGTTACCACTGCCAGCTAGACACCAAGACATTGATCGCTGCCCTTGCGGCCTGGCAGTGCAGGCATTTTTGAGCCCACATAAGAGCCCAATCCACCAGCCTCCCCTTCTCTATATAGCCAGTCATTTCATCAGAGAACAGGCCAGGCAAGCATGATTCGCCCTTGGTAAATCACCTTCTCGTACTTCGTGCCCTTGGCAGTTCAAACATGTTTCATGGAATTCATCTCACCCAACCTTCAGTACCTACAGGTGAGCAAGTCACGGCCTGGGCTGCCTTTAAAAACAGTGAGGAAAAGTGGGTCCTTCTAGATCAGATTCATCTGAGCCACTGTAGATGTCAATTTTAGAATAAGGTAAATTTGCCACAGAAATGCCTGTTTTCTTTCATTTATATAAGCAGGCCATAGGGTACCTAGCTCAACATCCATATTCAGACAGACAAATTCCACTTCTTGTGCCTTACCTTCAACTCCTATACATTGTGCAGTCCATAGTTTTCCGATTCTCTGCAGACTACCTGAGGGTCTCAAAGCCTAACTAGAGGTGCCTGTAACAACATGAAGAGAGATAAAATGTGTATATCACTTCCAATATTTGTTCTACCTTTGCTTTCATATACAAACCAGTTAGTCACTGAAGCATATGCTTAGCTTTACTTGCACAAACAGCCTCAAAACAAAACTCCTACAGGAGCCAGCATGCAATTTAGCTGGCACAAGAAGCTTGTAAGTTTGGAAATTAGGTATCATATTTGATGAAATAGAAAAAAATATTATCAGTGTTTCAAAGGGCAATTTCTCAATATTTTTTAACAATCATACACTGTTATAGGAGCATTAAAATATAGACTCCCTTATTGCTGTTCATTTTCATTCCTCATCTTCATTGTCCCAAGTGGATTCTGAACCAATATTTGGCAACACTTGATTTTCATACATTCCTTTCATACATCTGCTTGTTTTTCTTATAGATTTATTCAGATGTATTTTGGCTTAGATTTCTGTCTGAGCAACATCAACTACCAAAGCACTTCGATTGTCTCACTGGAGAGGATTTGAAATCTGAAAATAAAAATCTGTATATTTCGCTGCAGTATGAGTTTGTTGTCTGTTAAACACACAAGAAAACAGTGTAACCTTTACTTCACAATTAATACTTCAAGAAAGTAAGATGTTTAATCAAAAATCATCTTAGACATGTTGGCTCTTAATTCTCCAGGTCCCATGAGTGTGTACTGGCAAGAGTACGTAGATAGCCTCTTGTTGCAATGAAAGTTCCAAGCATCTATGTTAAATGGGAATTGTATGGTTCGATACTCATTAGTATCCTTTGTGGATGTTAACATTTTCTATTAAGCATTTTTAAAATATACAGTGCACATATGCAGAAATGGTTTTTTACAGCTTAAGGCTGTGAGCAGCTGATTTTGTGGGGGGTTTGATGGTGAAGCCAAAAACTCCTGTATCAAGGATGATATGTGTAACAATATATTCCAGTTCTCAGGTAAGCATCCTATCAAACAGGCAGCAAAATATCCTGGCTGTAACCAACCTTCCTACCAACCTGTCTTCCTTCCTATTACAGCATTTCCATTTCAAGCAGTGTATTTAGCAATGATTTAAGGTAAACTTTGAGGAGACAAGGGCGAAGTTTCTGTCCTCACTCCTATGACTGCTGAGACACACCCACACAACAGAATGCATCAGCAGGAGAGACCAAGGATATCTCATGGCAAAATACCTTTTGGTTTGGTAGGTAGGGTACTGGTCTAGGAAGCAGGAGAGATTTCCCAGGAAGAGGTAACTGAATGTGGTCCCCAGCTTCCTTGAGCTCTCTGACCCAGAGGCACTAGCTGGCAGATAGTCCAACAGCTGAATTGGCTTGTGGGATTTATTCCCCAACTTCACCCCATTTTCAAGCACTGCATTTCCTCTTTTTCACCGATCAGCAGTAGAGTATGCTGCGGTGCTCTATTCTAGGTAGCTGTGAAAAAAAGAACACAGGCAAAACAAAAGCAGGGGGGTGGGAATGCACAGTGCACTGAGAAACCGGGGGCACAGAGGTCAGGGGACAAGAGAAGAGGGTGAGGGAGGCAGAGGACCTCTGGGTGCTGAACCCATGAACTAGTCAAATCTGTTAACGCTGTATTGGTTTACCCAAGCTATAAACTGGAGCCAGCTTGGGTCCAGCAAGATTTTAGTTAAAGCACAGCACCACTTGTGCTAGGGTTAGCCATGCCGTTTCCAGTCCAGCGTGCAAGCACAAAAGCCCACGTTAAGTCTCTGCACCATGTTCCTCAGCACTCCAAGATTTAGATGGCCTCTTAGCTTGAATGCAGGGCCAAACCTGATTGAGGTTTCAGGCTGCACTGGATCAGCACTGGATGCTTTGTGCCAACCCACCCCACAATTATCTTAATTAAAATTGGCTTCCGGTCTTACAGGTCCAGATGAATGTCAGCTGTCTCAGCTGGTCACATGAACAGCCCCTTTAGCAAGCACACTAAAAGATGCTCCCTTGAAATCCTTTCACAGAATAGACTCTTTTTAAAAACATGGGTTTACAGGTCCATGCTACTGAGGCAGTCACTTCATTCCTAAAGCCCTTCAGAACACCCGAGTTCATTCCAGTCATGGTGGGTGACTCACGTCAGTTGGCTTCAGCAACTCTTTTGACATGCCAAAAATCCATTAGCTTCATCGGCAGGAAAGAGCTGAATGGTTACCTTCCCATTATCCTTTGGACCGAACACTAAGGCAAAGAAACTTTAATGCTTTAACATTTTCATCTTTCTTAATTTTTCTTTAAATCCCAGAAATCCCACATTCCTCCTTGGGCTTCCCACTTCCAATAAACTGCAACAATTGCGTTTACATAGCTTTAGATATTCACCTTAAAATATTTAGGATGCTAACATGTTATTTGTGGCCATTTATGTTCCTACGGTTTGGGGGTTTGGTTGGGGGGGGGGGGCATGGAGGGGGATAGTGTTAAGTTTTGTTTTCAAAAGTCTTAAACAGGCTTTAGCTTAACTAAACCCTTACACCTCACAGATGTGCATGATTTACTTCATGATTTACTCACCTTGGCCAGAAGCATGCATATATGAAGTCAATATATAATACAGATCTTTGAAGTCCACAGATGCACCAACCTAAATATATGCTAGGTTACTATGTCAAACGCCTTTCACGTACCGCCCAGCTGATGGATGTTCATGCCATGTCCTGTACATCAGAAGTTCACATCCATCCATCTGATGCTAATGAATCACTATTGTTGTTCAGACACGTGAACAAGAACCCAACAGAACCTGCGTGAGAGAGACTCCATTTCACGTTAACTCCCTGGTACAGTAAAAAACAGAGAAATCGGGGCAGAGCTAACAGTCCTTCTTGGGTAGAAATTTCTAAAAGGTTCACAAGTTTGAAATGCAGAAAAATGCATTAAGCATTTGTTTGGATTCTCAACTTCTTTAGAATAACCTAGTAACTAATTACCAAAACCACCTTAAAAACCTACTCGAGAATAAATTTTCCAGTCCATCCACAGTTATGCCTCCAATCTCCTTTAGAATCCGCTTCCTGCTTTGATCTGTCAAAGGCAGAGGCAGCAAACACATTGAGCAGATTAAGTCCCATTTGCTTTCCTAGACTTCAGAAGAAATAGGCACTCTTCCAATAAGCCAACTGAAACCAATCTGTACCCTCGTTTTTCCATAGCTGACACCCTAGACAGTGAAAGTCAAATTAAGTGACAACTGTAAAAAAAAAAAAATTATGTCTAAGTTGGGGAGAACATAGTGGCAATAAAGGTGAATATGAAAGCAAGTATCATTTTCAGTGAAAATGGACTGCAAGAGCAGCCTTCGGTTCATTCAAGGCACGTTGTACTGACGTGCTATCAAGCCCTACAAAGTACCGGCCCTTGCAAAGTGCTCAGACAGAAGCCTCCTCTCTTCATCTCACCAGCTACTGAAGTCTGAAATGACCTCCGTGGTTCACTGAGTGTAAAACAACTAAGCATCAGATCACTGTGGAGTCTGCACTTCCAACGATTACCTATGTACTAGTTTTATCAATGAGTTTATGCATGTTTACACATCTGGGAAAAATAACATATATACATTTACTTAGCACGCAAATATCACAGTATCTCTGCAAATATTTGTACTAGATGCCTGCAGGCTATAAACATGAGACTTTCTTATTTTCTATGTACACAAAGGCCAGAGTCAAAGTTAATTTTCACCTTTAATAAGCTCATGATTCTTTGTTATTTAATACTCTGTAAAAAGGTATTACAGATTGATAGATTATTGCAGTGACTTCTAAAGAACATGGACAGCCATGAGGCTGAAACTACAATATCACATACATGATGTAGTCATTGATACTACCTACTACAGCATGAAGAAAAATACTTTTAAAATAAACAATATTTAACTGAAAACATAAAAGTGGAGCTTTCTTATAGTATGGTTACATATCTGTATTCCAAGAATAACATTTTAAAAAATGCTAGATCTTGAAAGGTCATAGATCAAAAGACTCATGATGAAGATGAACCAGTTTTGCCCAGAAATGCTATAATGAGCACACTGCACAGTTTTTCAGCAAATCCTAGTTTTGCCAAGCTTCAAGAGGCAAAAGCCTGAAATGTAAAAGCTTCCAAATTGTCTAGCTAGTCCACTCATCCTGCTCTGGAAGGCCCAGCGACCCACACTGCTTTTAGACAGCGTGTCACCACAACTGTTCTTTGCTGACATGAATGCCGTCGGGACAAGACGATTCAGGCCCTTACGATGCCAGGCCTAACAAAAAGCCTCCAACAAATCCACTGGACACCACGATGTTCTGTTTGATAAATTCTGTTGACTGAGAAGAAAAATAATATTTGTAAAGAACTGAGTCAGTTGTGTCTGACTGTAACATTTAATACTTATCACAACTGCCTGGAAACAAGAATACTAAAATTATGGAGGGGAGGAAGCAACGTGTTTAAAAACATATAAAGCTAGGTGGCAACTGCTGGCACCAATGGAATGAAAACTGACTCTCAGCTGTCTTTAACAATATATTTAAAATACAGTTAGCATTTTAAAAGTCAAGATACAGAGGAATTGTCCTGGCAATTTCATGCCAATGCCACTCTTGTTTTGATTAAAACAAGACAGATGTTTTACAAACTCCCTTGGCAAGAAAGCATGAGCACCACCATCACTTCAATTTTAATCACATGAAAAAAGTTTAAAAAACCACTGGTTTTGGAAGACTAGATCATTGAAAAAGAAACACACTTCACTCCATTATGAGCAAGTTTCCTAATAGCTTAATGCTACAAAACCCACATATGTATGACAACATTTGTACGCAATATTTCATTAATAGCACAGAGTATAAAATGTTATATCAAACATGTGCCATTTCATAAATCTTCCACTTCAAACACTTCAGATTGGCTACTAGTGCACAATTAGAAGGAAGTAACATAATCTGGGAAAGGGGAAAAAAAAAAAAAAAAAAAGAAAAAGGAAACCACCAGAAACCCCATCCTTTCCCACCCATTTCTGCAGGACAATGGAGAAGGCCAGGTTAAGCTATTTGGGGTACAGAAGAAGCTAGAAGACCATCTCTCTTGAACTTCCACTTCACATTCACATTAAAATTCAAGGTCATTTTTATCAACCTATGTACAACTCCATACAGGTTAAACCTGAGCTGTCAAAACTCTTAATTACAGAGCGCTAGCATGGCTGCTGTTACATTGTCTGCAACACATTCCAAGTCAGGATTCACAGTTCCTGAGAAAGAAACTTAGATCATCGATATGAAATTTGAAAATATGTAAAAACAGGCTAAACAATTTTTTTTAAAAGATAAAACGATTAAATAAAAGTCTTCAAATGACAGAACAAAATACCCTCAGCGACACTGAACAGTATCACAGGCTACCTCTTTTCAACATTTAACTGACAGATTCTGAAGACAGATATTCTTCAAACTATATAAAAATGAGATAAAAACCACAACTCTAGTTACGAAGTGGTTATAGCTTTTCTCCAGGAAGAAAGGTCAGTCTTTTCCAACCAAGTAATTTTGTTATCAGCAGACTAAGAAGATTTGGGTTTTGTCTTTGTAGCTACCATGTTTTAACCACAACACCCTTTGCTTTCTCACTAGCCAAGAATCTGCACAGACTAAATGGCAAAGCCAAAGGCAGTCCCTAAGCTGTACCAGATGTAGAAATGCATTAACTTTAAAGTTTGTGTGTCATCTTTAAGAGTGAACAAAATAGAAAGCTAAATGAATGAAAGAGAGTACAATCTGGTAACTTTTAATAAAATATACACCCAGACCATTTCTGATGCCTTCTGGTTTTGCACCTGCATTTTCAACCTACAGTGGATGGTAAGAAAAACTGAATGGTAGAAAACAGTTTATCACCTTAGACTTACCTCTTCAATTAGAGTATTGATTTCAGGTGCTGCCTTATTTGCACGCTTTTTTAACTGTTTTTTTGCTTTGTTTACATCTTTTTCAACTCTCTTCCAGTCAACTTGTACGTATCCACTATGACTAGCAATCTAGGAAAATAAAGGGTATTTAGTACCATTGTAGTTAACATTTTATGAGTCAAAATACAGTATCTTAGTCCCTACACATTTTTTTTCTTTTTTAATTACAGATCTAGTAGAAGACATTGTGCCAAATACAGCAGGTACTCTGCTTCAAACACTAGGATTTTCCATGATAACAATAATTCAAATTAGAACAAGCAATGACAAAGTTCAGTAGACTACTGTTCATTTTACCACTTCTCCATTGTTTAGTTATACAAGCTTTAAATAACGATATTTTTCCTTCAGCATTTACTGTAGCTTTACTTGTGAGAAAAGGAAAGAGAAAAGCACGTTCATAGGACAACAATAAAAAACCTGTTTCATTTCAGCTTCTTTCAGAATTGTGGAATTCTGATTTGTGACAGGATATTTGGGACTAATCAGAATCATCCCTAGAAATACTGAAAATTATGGTTTTATCCTACATGATTTAAACTGTTCAAGAAAAAAAGTACTTAATACAAGAGAATTCTCAGACTTTCTACAAAACCAATGAGCAGAAAAATAACACGGCCTGCGTACAGCACAAGTTCTGTAACATCAGCAAAATGGGTAAGTTTTGGGGGATTGTTCACACCAATTTACACTCAAACTCCCAAAACGCTTAAGCAACATCTGTGAGATCTTTAGCACGTTTAACTGTCATCCCAACCCTTTGCCTTATTTCTCTTACTAAGACTTTATCTTGGAAAAAAGTAAGATGTTCTGTTACTTGACCAACACTGACAGTCCCACCAATTTCCTTAAAACAATTCACGAAAGAAAAACATATTTAAACGTTTTTAAGATCATAGCTTAAAAAAAAAATAATCAGGCAATTACTGCATGCTCTAGAGAACAATTAAAACAAACAACTCATTAGTTGGAAAAAAAGAGAGGAAAAATCAAAACTAAGGATTACTGCTTTTTCTAATGGCTAAACCAAATAGATACAGACCACTACATTTAAAGGTAAATGACTGCTGCACAAAAACCAGTTTCTGAAGAATAGTATTTCTCAGATCCTTCTTACGGTCATGTTTGGCAAATTCATGTAATTTATATAAAGAGTGTTCTATGCAAATGGTACAATTGGTAAATAAAATTCACAGATAATGAAGTTTTGTGGAACAGATATTTATATATACAATTTATTCGGTATGGCATAAAAAGAAATGTTTGACATCACTTACAGGCATTGAATTTTACTTTTCACGTAGTTCTTTCTACCAAATAACTAAAATTAGACCATCTAGCTTGTTTTAAAACAGCCACCATAATTAAGCAACGTATTTTGCCACAAATAAGAATTTCATGATCCTGAAAAAAACCCCCAAACAAACCCTAAAATGAAGCAAGTGTCAGACAGATTTTGTGTCAGTTAAAGTTCCTAAATGACACTCCTAAAAGACCACCTATGTAAGAGAGTAAACTTCAGTTTCCCTCTTTGAATGAGATTTAAAAAACAATTCACTGGACAAATGCAAAATGAACTTATTCAATATTATACTCTCCTTTACTTCATACCTCAGATTATAACAAATTCATTGACCTTGTCTGTCTATTGTAAAACCACTTATTCACACAGGCACTAGTGTTAGGCAGGGATAGATAATTAAGCACTGTCTATATAGTATGAAAACAGGACTGAGTCACTGGATGACATACCAGGAAAAAAAATGTTGCGCGTTGGGCTAATTTTTATAATATAAATTTAACATTACCACAAGAATTTCAAAAAGGCCCAAGTGTTGAATTGGTGCCTTCTAACTCATAAAACTGAAAACTAAATATGGACTGATCTAGCCAGTCCAACACAATGTAAGAAATGCTAACGTATTTGCTTGCTTGAAAGTTGTAAAAAAATACAAACAAATGGGACTTTAAAAGAAACATTTCATTAAGACTAGTTTAATTAGCTCAGTTATCCATATAGTAGAAGGATGAGGCAGAAGTTTTTAGTTAAGTTCTGTTTAGCTCTCCAGTAGTTACAACTTACATTTGCATCAAAAGTCCAGTTTACACAATAAAAATTATACTACTTTTCTCCCTGAGCTTAGTAGCAGAAATCTGAAGTTCTGCTTTTGAGTTTTTGTAGACATCTATGAAATAAGCAAGAGAGGACAACGTTTTGAACATAAAATTTATAACTGAGAAGGAAAAAAAAACCCCAAAACTGTACTTCACTGCAGTGATAGTCAGAGCCTGTGTCACATCTACTTTGGCTGCAATCCTACTAATTACATAACTTTGTATGTAAGCACAGAAATAATCCCACTGAACTCAAACGTTGGTGAGACAGACTTCAATTTCTTGACCCTAATACATCATAAAAAAACGTATTAGCTTACAACAATAAATTTACATAAACACAAATTGTTAAAGTTCATTAGTATTTTTAAACCCAGCCCCTACAATATATGTTAGTTTGTATAACAGAGATAAATGATGTTATATATAATATGTATCTATATATATACACCATATTATAGTTATGGCTTATCTAGCCATACATGCCATTAACACATCTTAGCCATAATATGACATATATCTACATATAATATCTGTATATATAATAACAGAGAAACTAAAATAATAATATTCCATCATCGGTTCCATACTTATATGTATTAAAGTCATATAGGTCTATACATATATATATATATTCTTAAAAGAGCCATATGGGGGGTGTGTATATCTCTCTCATATACCACATTAGTAAAATTAATTTTTGTTCAAGATCTTCCAGAACTGTTGAAAGAGTAATGGATTTTTTCCAAAAAGGCAACTGAAAAAATACATCAATTCAGGAATACTAAAAATACGTGCATCTTTCCCTACACTAATGAAAGAAAACAGAGATCTAAAGGGAAGATCTCATTTTGGGGGCGATACTGGAGAGGCATGCAAGTACTTCGTTATTGTGAAACATTATTAAGAGTAACAAACAAAAAACATTTAAGAGCAAAAAATTTATATGGCAAGATGGGACAAAAGAGTTTTAATTTCCTCAAAGACAAAATCTCTCATACTAAAAAAGCCCAGCCAAGTCCAGAAGGTATAGACGAGCTCCCTGTGTTTGGCTGCCTGAGCAGCATACAGAAGCTATGTATACTTCTAGGTATTTTCTGGTATTTAGATAGGTAGCAACCCCCATCACACTCAACCAGATCTGACAAGTCTCTAACTTCAATATACAGACAGGGAGGGACTGAGAAACGATACAACACTTTTTATAAGAGTTAAACTGCAGAGGCTGTATCTTCAGCCACCATCTGCTGGCGCAGCTCCACTGTAACCAGTGAAACTACTCCAATTCACAAAGGCAGAGAAATGATGCCCCTCCATTTCATGTCAAAACCTGCCAGAAATATGGTATATCTTTAAAAGGCTAACTTCCAACTACCACTTACTTTGGCTGTTCCACTGAATGTTCCCTCAAAGTCTGCAGACATCAACTGTGAAGTGGGGTATCCAACACAAAACTGAATACAACTCTTTCTTATTAAGTCCCCACCGCCAGAAGCACGTTGTTCTCTCCCCACTTCACTGAGATGCCACAACATCATCATGGCATGGTATCAACGAAGCCCTGTACTCTATACAGCCAAGGATATCTTAGAGTTTATTTCGCTTCTTGTGTTGTTTTCAAAGATATACTTTTCTTAAGTTGGAAAATAATTTAAAGAAGAATTGAATTGATCAGTGGTGTGCTAATGGAATGAGACAAAACGTATTAGTGAAAGCAAAAACAACTGAAGAAAAATAGAATTTCATGATTAAATAATAGTCAACACACAATGGAAAAACCTGCAATTTGCATGTTGACTGCAGAGCAAAAAGCAACAAAACCATTATTAAAGATACAGGAGTTTAAAAACACAGAGAGAACAGGCACTTATTAAGAACAATTGTTCTTAACTAATTCATTATAGCAGAATGACATGAGTTCATACTTCCCTACTCTTCAGGATTTCACTAAACTCGGTGCTGTATAAACTAGAAGTTATACAAGGAAAATCCCTTACTTGCTCTGAGAAATGAATTATATTTTCCTTAATATAGTGCATGGATATTGGCCTTCTACCTGCATATTTGAAGAGCTACATCTATTTCAATAAAAAGGATAGTTAATTGATCAAATTAAGCTGTTGACATATCCAGCACAAAGCTGTGATAACAGATCTTAATTCTGAAAAACTATGCAAATTCGTTAATGTCATTTTTATTCTCTTCCTCAGACTACTTTTCATTTAATCTGTATTAAGACTGAAAAATTTCTAGATCACGTCCAAAAATCTGAAAAATCTTTTTTGTTTCTTGTGCAAACTGACACGCCAAAAATGTATTGCTTTCGGTTTCCTACTAGATTTCTTGAGATGAAGTCATCACATGCTGGAGAAAAAAATGCATTTTTTTTAGTTTCAGGACTGAAATGTTTCATTGAATGGGCTTTAGCCCAGAATCTTGCTTTCTGTAGTTCTTCTTGGTTTAGCAGGTAATTACAACATCAATATTGCAATCAGGAGTTGAAATGAAATCTGCAACTTCAGAGAAATTTACAGATAAAAAGGAAGTTTCTAGTCATGTGCTGAAACGCTCCTCTGCCCACTCAGGGGAAGCACTGAACATGTATTCATAGGGAAATTAAAATCACGATGTGTGATCTTTAAATGAAAAAATTAAAGACTACAGAAATGTAATTACACTATAGAATTTATGACTCAGCTTTAAAATGCAAAACGTTTTGAATTAAAATGAAAGACCAAGGCATTTACTTCATTGCCTTCCAAGAGAACGTGATCTTACTTAATTAAAGATATAGACAACTCAATCAAAATATGCAACTCATTTTTCCTCTTGGATAATATTCCTTTTCAGATACACTGTAAATGAGATCAACTAAGAAATCAGACACTCAAACACATGGCTAATCTATTTTATGTGCAAACTTCACAGCTCAACAAGCAAAAATACTGCACGAGTAACATGTTTTAAGCATTTTCTATTTTCCTTTGTCTATAGGTCTTAGTTTTAATTTTTCAGCTTCCTGTAGTCAGAAGTACTAATGAAGGCACCTGCAGACAACATTCTGGATGCCAGGCTTCTGTTCTGTAGGCTCTTTGGTCATATTTAGATAAGAATCGTCATTAAAAGAATTAAGACCAATGGCATACAATATGGGAAGAGAGATTCTGATCTTTAAGTCAACTACATGAAAAGCATGGCGAGTACTTCAAGATCCACTGCATATATATATATACATAAAAAAAGATTTAATTCTTCTCTCATGATCCAGAAATATACATTATGGGCTAAAGAAGTCCAGAGTACTCCATCAAATTGAGTCACTTGCTGGCATAGCACATTTTGCCAAAAATTCACATCTGGGTGATTCTAAACCATTTCAGATTCGACACCCTTGTAAAATTCATCCCTATGTTTTGGTACAAGCTCAGTAACCAGTGATTTCCAGAAGATTTGAAAATGTCATCAACACACAATGGTGAAGTACAATGAATGCTAATACTATAAAGCTTCATATCAAAACTATTTCTCTTTGACTTTTTACACTGTTGTTGATGCTTGCTTTTGAGTAACTCAAAATAAAATACACTTGATATTTGTTGAAAACAACTTAAACCATATAGTACCAAGGGCATACATTTTCATGTAAGTGCTGCAGTTCAGCTATGTGTTCAACAAGGAGTTTAAAAAAAAAAAAACCAAAACCAAACCCCAAACCAGTAGAGAACATGATCATGAAGGAAGTAAGAGTACTTCACACAACTGTGACATTTTGATGCATTACACAGCAGCAATCAGAGGTACTACCCAAGCCTTCCTGATCAATGGTTGACTGCAACAGCTATTACAATCAAAGAAATAACTAAAAGTGGGATATGCTTTTCAGAAACCCTCCAGGGTGATGTTGGAAAGAATAAAAAAAATATATACCTTTAACAACCTGCCTCAAAAAATGATATATTATTTGCATGAACCTAAGTAGGCACCGGTCTATTTCCTTTAGAATGATGTGAGGAAAAATTACAAGCTCACAGGTAGTGAGACATGAAAAACGCCACTAAAAAGTTAAGAATTACTTGGCATCTTACAGAAGGATACATGAATTCTCCTTCACTTGAAGTTTCTTCATCTAATTTGAAGGCTTTCTGGAAATATGCCCTCCCCTAACCACAATATCTGATGAAAAATGCAAATGGTCATGCCAGATAACATCATTAAAAAATTTTGGACTTGAAATCCAATTGAACAGAGGAATGCAATGAAGCTATCAGAAGTCAGCAAAGCTTCAGAGGTTCAACAGATATAACTAGTAAATACGGCATGGGGAGGAAAGAGAAAAACATGGCTTCATAATGGGACCAGAGCACACCCTCCAAGCAACAGCCAAAGAAGCCTACTTCTTCTAAAGCACTGATAAAATTCTCGAACCTATTTAAAATAAATACAGCTTAAATTCCTTGATCTCCGTAACCATAGTTTACAGGCAGTTCCTCTAATCTGGCAATACTGAATCACATACAGCATCTCAGTTTCTGCACAGAGGTTTCTTTTGGCTTACTACAAACTATTTTACAGGATAGAGTAGATTCTGATTTACCACTGATTTTTAGAAATGTCTCTTTTGTACACATTATTCCAGCTGAAATGCAAGTTTTTGATGGATAAGACTAAAAAGAGGAAGTAGATAAGAAGCCTTCCTAATTAAATTTTACCCAACAGCTGTGTTTTTCCTATTGTTTAGTAAATAACATTTGCCAACTTATAAAGCATGAAATGCTACATACTTGAAGCAGAAGAAAGCCACCACCTACTGCAGTTGCTGCAAGCTTTCCGACTTTCTGGAACAAAAATCCCGCACACCTTAGGAGAACAAAACAAAAAAAAACCCAGTCCAATGAAGTTGCCTGCTGAACAATGCCACACTTCAAAATTCCTGACTACAACTATTACTATTTTTTCATTTAACAATGCAAATGTATCATTTCACATTTTCAAATTTTAAAATCATTGTATTTAATACAAATAATATTTAATTAATAACATCTAACAGAAGACAACATGAGCAATGGTTGCTAGTTCACGGCTGTCTGATGGCCCCTTTAAAGTAAGCTTGAGATCTCCACATCTTGTCTACACACAAAAGCTGTATGCTGCTATTAAATGTAGCATGTTAATAAAGTACAATGTAATAATATAAAAGTGCCATGAGAACTGTTCCCAAATGGAAGGTAAATATATTATACCATCATTTATATTAACTACACAACCCATAACTTAAATATCTCAGGTAAAAAGAAGTTACATCCCTACCACAAGAGTTAAAATCAGTGGGGCCCCTCTACTGGGACATGGCCTTAGTCTATTTTTAATGGATCAAAGCAACCAGAAAATTAGTATCTTGTTCGCAGCCTCCAAACACTCCCACATCAAATAGAGAACAGCACAGATATCGATACCATAGAATAGTCTGGGCAGGAAGGGACCTCTGGAGGTCATCGGGTCCAGCCACCTTCCCAAAACTGGGCCAGCTGCAAAGTCCAATCCAACCTCCCAGCTCAATCAGGTTGCTCAAGGTCCTAACTCAGGCAAGTGTTGAATGTTTCCAAGGCTGATGGTTCCATAACTTCTCTGGGCAACTCTGCTGGTGTCTGACCTGCCCCCCCCCACCAGCCCACACACACAGGGGAATTTTTTCCCCCTGCAGATGAATAGTGAATTAATATTTATATACATGAATACATACACAGAAGTATATACATCTACAGATATTGAAAGATCTGGAAACTGTGTATTTCAGTAAGCCACTTTTTATGTATGCCAGATGAACTATTCCCTAGAAGCTTCAGAGTTTATGTACACACATCTAACTTTTAAAAATAAGTTTAAGGCTACAGAGGCAAATAAAAAAAACAGACTGAAAACTAAGCCTACACTCCTTAAAGCTGTACTGAGCCAGGACATGACGATATCATTTTTAGTCTATTTCATCTTCCAAATCTTGCATAATTCTGTCTTAAAACTTACTGTGCTACCATAACGTTGTTTTTTTTATAATACTGGAATAGACAAAGAGCATTCAAATACCTTTGACAAATAACAAATACCTTGACGTAGCTGCTAAGACTGTGGCTGCATTTTCCACTTTAAGTTCTTATCTTTACTGTCTAGCTTTCACCATGAATTATTTTAGCATAACTATGCTGTGGTATCTCTCTTCAGTTAACATGAGAGCAGACTGTTAATTTGTTCAAAGTGGCTCCAATTGCATTTAGAGGAAAAAAGGTCCCTGTAAAATGGGGCTCTTAATTAAAAGTATATTCTGCCACACATTTTTTTTTTCTTCATTTCTTTTACCTATAACGTATGTCTTAGCCATACATACAAACTAAAGTTATTTGCAGTAATTTTCCATTTCCCCAAATCCTTTTCAGAATAACTGGTACGAGTTCCCTTAGCTAACTAGTGTTTTACCAATACTACAGAACACTTTAGAATGATGAGTCAGAATAATGAGTTAAGAAATTGTTTACACATTAATAATCTTGATCAATGACAAAGGAAATCCCGTTAGAGAGGATACATTTATCTGCTTCAAGCAGCCTTGGAAAGGGATCTTCTAAGAACAGTAAAAGGTCTAGCACAGTTACGAAAAGTGATGCTCCCTCACCAGCCAGTCACGCCGCCCATCACAATCTGGGTAGCTACAGAATATTTTTCTACAATTGGTCCTGAATTCCGGCCAAACACACGATTCCACCAATGGTGACGCCGTGCATATTCTGTTAAATCCAGCACTTCATAGGAATCATCGTCACTTTCATGTTCTTAAAAGAAAAAAAGAAAAAAAAAAAAGAAAAAAATATTTTCTCAGTTATACAGTAAATTATCAATCTATGTAAAAACCCCAAACATTAACAGAACCATTTTTGGTATTAACTGGCTAATCCAATGGTTTAAGTTACATCATACAGGCTACCAGTCCAGCAGCTCACAGAACAAAGGATTTTGAAACTGTATGCCATAATCTTCAAGATAAGGAAAAGAAGACTATAGGGAAAGTATCATCTGTAAAATCCATGACTGGCACAGAAAAGATGAACAGGAATCTCCTACCTGTTCAAGTACAGAAACCAAGAGGTATCAGATGAAACTAGAAGGTAGGGGGTTCAATGCAAAAAAAGGAAGTCTTTGTCTACCCTCCTTCACCCCCCACCCCCGGAAGTCCCGCTTAACCCATGGAACAGCTTGCTGCAGGATGCAGTAGATACCAAAAGCTGATGTGGACTCCGAATAACAACAGAACAAATT
>WAAD01029475.1:15394-36121 GCA_013389945.1 Fregata magnificens | reverse complement strand
AGGCGGCGGGTGACGTCACGGGCAGCGCGGCCCCCCTACCCCCTGGCGCCGGGGAGGATTGTGGGGGCTGTAGTTCCCCGGCGAGGAGGCTGGGGGAGGGCGGCCATTTGGGGGCGGCGCAGCCCGCCGCCCTCCATCACCGCCGGGCCGGCGCTGTCGGGCTCGGTTTCTCTGCAGTCGGTGCCTCAGCCGGGGAGGCCCGTCCCCTCTGCCCTGGAAGGCACGCCTGGAAGGCCCGAGGCACGCCTCTCCCCCCGAGTCGCTGTGGCGGTGGCCCGGCGAGCTGGCAGCCTGGGGCTTCTTGCCTGTACAGTGGGAGACATATTAACCCTGGTGATATGCGTAAGGTCCTCAAAAAGTCTCAGAATAACTCTTTCTGTGGATGAGAAGGAAAGGGGTGGCGGTGGTCATTGCTGGACAACGGGCCGCACGTAGCCGTAGCGTACCGCACGTAGCAGGGACTTTTGAAAACACACGTCGCGTTGCCACGGGCATTAAGTGTCCCATAAAAATTAATAACCAGAAAAGAAAACAAAATGCAAGGCAAAGAACAAAGGTTAAAGTCAGTGTGAGCCGTGAAACGTTAAAAAAAAAAGTGAAATGCGGAATCGCTTGACCCCAGTTTACTCCCTCCGATGCAAAGGTGGGTGCTGTTGGTGTTGCCTTGGTGGGCTAAAAGCCACACAATTTTATTTCACTGCATTTATTTGTTTTTATTGTGTGCAGCTCCGTACAACCTTTATAGCCATAGTATAAAAGTAGCTGACACAGTACGTACAGCTTCAGGAACGTTGTGGCGATATGAACAACAAGAAAGCAAGAGAGTTCTATTATTATAAATAATAAAAGAAAATTGGAAACGGGTTATTTTAAAATGTTTACAATCTCTCATTTGGACTCTCCTGCTGCCAATACAGAAGACGGGCAATTATAATGAAAAAACCCACTTTTTCCCATGTCATAAAGCTGTTTTTATGGAGTGAGACGTATCTCACAACATGCGAACTAAGCATTTAAGATTCTAATTAACCCCTTAATGACCTCAGCCTTCACAGACATGCAAAAAAAAAAGAAAAACATTATGTTCTACATGAAGGTACTTCTTAAATCAGCTCTGAGATTGATGTTAGCCTATAAAATTTGAAGTTAGTGTATAAAATAGTGGCTTGCTTATTAACTGATTTTTATTACAAACATTTGCCATCATGATAATCAGGTGATAGCATGCCAGACAGAATTAGGTAATATATTGCTTTCCTTAAGATTTTCAATAAATCTCTTTCTGTATGGAACACAACTTTGCCTCTTGTTTTGACAAACACCCAACATCTTTGGACTTTCCATGTTTAAGCATAATTTTTTTTTTTTTGGTATTCATTTCCCAATCAGTAATGAAAAGCTTGTTGACTTTTATTGCTAAATGAATTACAATTTTTTTCTAACACTAGCAGTTTGTCAAAAAAAAAAAAAAGTTTGGAGTGTGTTATGCAGTCCTTATAATTAACAGAGGAAGGTGGCATGCTAAGAAAACTAAAAACGCTGCTTTCCTGGCTTCCTTCACGATGCCAAGACTGCACAAAAGGCAACCCAGCTAACTCATCCATGGTATCTCTAGAAAAGGTTCCCATTACCTAGGTATTTTGGGTCTTCCTGATTGTTGTCAGTCTGGGTTTATACCTGAGCGTATGTATGCACGATATTGGTTGCTGTAGCAGATGATCTCCTGGCCAGGAGAACAGGAAAGGTGCTTCAACTAATGCAGACAGACCTGTTTGCTGTTTTCAGTTTCACAACTGTTGATGCAGTTGCAAACCCTACAGCAGTTTGTATGGCTGGCTTTCACCTCTATTTCTGTCTCTCGGGGAGATCCCAGAAGATAATTTTTTACTACTCTTTACTGTTCTGGCTGAGTGCATCCCTGTGGAGCTCCTGCAACCTTTCACTTCTCTTGTTCACTGTGTAGACGAGACTGTAGAAGAGATAACAGAGAGAAAGGATTTTCAGGATGGTCATTATAGCCACCTTGTTTCGTATCATCTCAGTCAGTGCTTTGAAATTTCTTATCCCATGCCTGACAGAGAGTCTTAAGTCTGTGCAAGATTTCCAGGTCAGATGCCAATAAGGTAAGGGAAGCAACTAGAAAGTTGTGCTTGGATTGTATGAGCCTGCTGGCTGAGATATTTTTCTACTTTCTGTCGCTCAAATTCTTAATATTTGGTTTCACTATTTTTAACTGATCATGCAGCAGCAATTCTCAGATGACTTCTCTCATGTCTGTACAAACAATTATATTAATTTCCCTTCAGAATGGAGAGATTTATACAATCAATACTTTTTAAAGATTAATATTAGAAACTGCATTATATTCTACATGCAACTTCTGTTTGCATCAACTTGGAGACTGGAACTAGAAAGTGGTGGTGTGCTTGTTGAAAGGAGTTTGTCTTAAATACTGAGGTGTGCATTGACAAAATGCTGGGTACTGAATTTGGTCTGAAGTTTGTTGTCTTGTGACGTAAGTTAGGCTGTATCTGCCTCTCATACGCAATTAGCGGTCCAACTACTACTCCAAACTTAATGCCACTGTCTTGAGGTCCCTCTGATCTTGGGGCTCACTCTCCTCATTGGTACAAATAGCTACGTCTGCACCCTTCTCTCGGCCATGGCCCACGGTGCTGTACTCTCAGGATACCCACACGGCTCATCAAGTGCATTCGCACTACACGTCTCCTGGTCCACAAGCCTTTGCAGCATTTTTGGCAAGACCGTCCTTGCACTTGTTTTGGATCCCACCTGGGTGTACCACACAAGTACACCAGGCAGCGTTGCCTCCTTTCGCACCCCTCTTGCCGAGTCAGGGCAGTGTGACAAGCTGAAAGGAAGAAGTTTGGGAAAGAGCCAGAGAAAGACCTTTCAGCAGGTTGCGGGACTCTGGTATCTCTCTTCTGGGATCAGGACACACCCACTTCCTAACACAAGACATTTCCCTATGGGGTACCAGTTGTGTAGGGTGCAGTAGGTCTCTGGTAACCACTGCCACAGTGCATAGTTCAGCCAGGTCCTCAGCTGCTCCTGGGTGGCTGCTGAGCATGCCTGATGGCTGCACAGGGTCTGTGGGCACAGCCTGCGGGATTGGCTTGATGCCAGCACAGAAAACGCCATCAGCATTGCTCTTACTTCCTGCAAACTTCACAACCTGTGCAGAGACGGCAAACCTAGTGGCTCCAGAGATCCAGAATATTTTGGAGGGCTTTTGACGAGCCCCACCATGATCTTTGGCATAATTGTGTTAGACTTTACTGAGGAGACCGCATGTTATTCCTGAGGAGACCGCGTGTTATTCAGGCTCTGCAGCTGTATAAAAAACCCCAAGCCCATTCAAATTAAGTGCACATAGTTGCCTTCTTCCAGCTATCCATGGGGACAAATTTTTCGAGGAAAGGTAGGCAATTTAAACTCAGACCATGTTTTGGCTTCATCCTTAAAGGCTCTTTAGAAGCAAAGAGTTTCCCTGTAGCATCAGAAGGACTGTACAGAAAAATTGCTCTCTTTGGCTTATAATCCCTGGCTACAAGTTCAGACTGTGCATCCACCATCTGACCACGTACCTGTGACAAGCAAGTTCACGACCATGGCTTGCAAGAGAAGATACATGGCAGGCTTACCTTGCAAATACTAAAAAACCCCACAATAAGCAACCCAAAAAACAAAAAGCAGAGGAGAGCCCTCTAACCTTCAAATGCCTGCGTGACTCCAAACCTAACAGCTCCTTTGTGCTGCTGACTAGACTTCCAAGCTGGGACACACATGCTTGAATTTTTAACCATCTTGCATGGTTAATTATAAAAACTGAAGGCAACACACACTGCAGGCCATCTTCACTAGGTCATGTATGTGAATGGAACTTACATTCTCAGCAGATTTAATGATTTTATGAATTTGATAAAATTGCGGGTTTGAATAACCTGGCAATGAACATATTGGAAGAAGTGGATGATTCCTTTTCAAAAACCAGACCGGACATGCTGTTATTCAAAGCCTAATAGGCCGGCAAATGGCAGAGAAATGTCTTCTCAGCTACAGGAAGGGATTTGGGTTCTCAGTCCATCGAGATCCTGGGCAAGGGCTGAAGGCAGCAGACTCAGACTCTTGGAGGTTATGACCCTTCTGCAACAGCCGCCAGATTGTTTCTGGAGGGGGAGTGAAAGCTTGCACCAGGAGTTATCCCAGCTCTTTCTTGCTTGCCTGGCAGAGAGGGGCCATAATTCGAACTGTGATGCACTAGGAAGATGTTAAAATGAAGAACCTCCTCTCTGTAGTTATTATGCTAAGAGATACATATCCTTCTGTTTTGTGCCGTCTCCAGATGAGACTTCTGGTGGCTTGCTTGTATTGGTTGTCTTCAACCTTCCTTTGTTGCTTTTCTTAACTTCGTAAAATGTTACTTAGTTATGAGAATTTTTTTCTGTTTTGTGATCATCATATGGATTCTGCTTTTCCATTTTGCAGTCCTCTAATCCTATAACAATCTCTTTCATCTTAATTTGTTTATCCTAATGAAATTTCAGTTAGAAATTCCCACCACAATCCATGTATGAGGAGAGGAGGAAAGGGCGGAGAAAGGGATGTCTGTTGTCTAGATTAACTAACAGGAGTTTAAATTGTCCCTTGCCGAAGGATTAAACTAATAGGTACAAAAAGAAAAACCTTAAGTTTAGTGTGCTGTGTGAGGTTTTTAAACAGGCAAGAAGCAAAGGCATCTCCAAAGCAAGATGCACTGGATCCACAGCACCTGCATTTTAATTATTAAACAAAAATGATGGTTAGCATCCGGTAAGGCTGCGGCAGGCTACATTCCCATGACCCTAACCTGGAAACATGAGGAAATAAAAATAAAAAGTTAAGGGGGAAGACTGATCTTCCCACTTCGTTTTATTTACAACATTGTTAATAGTGCAAGCTGATTATCCATTAATCTTTTGATCTCACCTCTGATCTGTTACTAGACTTGAACTGCAAGACAGAGCTTTGACCATGACCTCATGCTATTGTATAAATCCCATCAATGCGTTTGGACAGTCTGTATGCCATGCATGTGGCAAATGCTGAGATCGTGGTGAGAGGGGAGCTAGGTTTTGTGGTAGAGCGCACGTCTGGTGAAGTTGAGCTCATTATTGCTTTAGGATCTCTCTGGGAGGTAGCTAATACTTAAGCGGTGGGAGCAGACTGCAGGAGGAGATGACTACTGTGACTCATGAAGGTTAATCTTGCACAGTCAAAATGCTTAATAAAGACTGGAGTGTTGAGCTAAATTTGAGGTTTCTTGTGACTACCTAGGCAAATAGAGGGCGGGGAGGGGAATTGAGAGTCTGAAAAAAGCAGAAAGTCTTGCAAGGCACTGGAAGGTTGTCTTCAGTGTGATATAGGTCTCAACGAGATGCAGTTCCTGTCATATTCTTGTTAAAAACTTTCTCATGTATATGCAAAGTGACTTTTTCTTTTTTTTTTTTTTTTAAGGGTTCTACAAAGTTTGTGGTTTTAATTTTTTAGTTTTGTAATGAGTAAAAAAATAAAAGGTTTTTAACTTTTCTGGAGGTAACCTTTTGTCTACTGTATATCCATATTATAAAATTTCAGAAGAGGGTACTGACTGTAGTACTGTATTATTTTAGAGAAATTATTTAAACAGCTCGTAGCCCTGATCATGAATATAGTGATATATTTTATTTTTAAGTCATCCTTCAGAGACAAATATCCAATTCCCTTGTTATGTCCTGTAGGTATTCAGGAGTTCCCTGCCACTGTCACTCAAGTACTTGGACAAACCAATGGAGAGAGTGAGAACATGGACTGACAGAGGACCTTCTGGCAGCCTGTCTTGCAAAGAAAATGTAAGGAATTACTTTTTTAGAGAAGCTATGATGATGAATCAATCACACATGCCACTTCCACAGTTCACAGATGTTCCTATTAAGTTTCTGTAGTGTAAGTGCACATAACCAATTAAGAGAAAAATAAAATTCTTTTGCATAGCTTTTTACAAAGCTAACAGTAATAGGATAATAACTGGGCAGGGCAGATTTAGAAACAATCCACATTGAAAAAGTTGAGGACCCTCCAGAAATGCCATCTGAGTGGCAACGAGCCCAAAGAATTTCAGACTTTTCTGTTCATGAAGACCCACACCAAGAAATGGTTAAAAAACCTAAACTGAAGGGAAAAGTGGTAATAATGTTTTTCATTTTCTTGCAAGAAATGAAAAACAATACAGAACTGTAATGAGTAAACACTAGACAGTATACAAAGAGAAAAGATAATTCATGTGAGTCATCACTGCTGGCAAGGAAAAACCTTCAATCAGATACTGCTCTGCTAGTCATAGGTAACATTCACTGAAACACCTGGCTGCTCTCAGCTCACCTCAAGCTTACGAAGAGTCCTCCTAAAGCTTCTTCAGCGTTTCCTATTTTTGGCTGAAATAAAACTAAATAAATTTCCCCCAGATATCTGAAAACATGCACATGGCCAACACGGTCAAACATGAGACTCCCAGAGTACAGGACTACCGCCAACTGCCCCATTCCCTGTGGCTGTATCCCCTCCCTAGATGCAGATCGCAGAATAATATTTCTCTGCCCAAAGGACTAGCTTACATTAGTAGCCCTGAGATTAGGTGAACTGGATTTGTTTTTCAAGGGTAATCTTCCTGCAAAGATTGAGGCCCCTGGCAACTGGGGAGACAGACTGACGAATTAGAGAGGCATTCCTTATTGCACTGGTACAGAGTAACGGTACTTCGTCCCCAAGACCTTTCCTAACCTCACAACGGCAACGTCAAATAAAATTTAAATAATTTCTTTATAACAAAGATTATGTCTTGAGAAATTCCCCAAAGGATCAGACTGTCATTTAGTTACCTTTCAAAGCTCAGTAATAATAAAGTAGACTATATCACAGCATTGTTTTCAGTAGCACTGTTAATTTTTCCAGTTTTTAAATACTCAAATCATGATCTCTGATAAAATAGGAACACAGTTTGACAAAAACTGAAAGCAGACATTGCCTCTGATAAAACTGTTCAAAGACAGATAATGATGTTCACCTTTTCCGCCTGGTTTTCATTAATATTTGTTTCTGTGGAAGTATTCCACCCACCGTGACTCACCACCAGTGATCATCTTCAGCACTTACGGTCTCTCCAAGGACTCGACAATCATTTTTGGAGAGAGTGAGCTACGCCTCGCTAAAGAAGACCAAGCACTACTATGCAGAGCTTTCAGCACATGGCAGGACAGAGGCAGTGCCATCTCCTGAAAATATTTGGGACAGAATTCTGAGCTAAACATCTGTAGCAGCAGAAATCCTGAGTTTGACTGAACCTGAAAATGGCATGGGTAGGGATTAGAGGAGGAAACCTAGTTTCTCTTCCTGTCATTAACTCATTGTATTGACAACGAGCAAGACACCCTGGCTTTATCTACAGAAGTTTGGGTTGCCATATATTTCCTGGTGCTGATACCATCTCCTCAGTCCTACAGGCTGCAGCAACAGTGAGAGCGTGGTAGCAAGGACTCCAGTTCAGCCATCAGCGTTTTAATGCTGTTCTCATTCAGTCTCATCTAGACTTACTCGGAGGAGGGTGACAAGTGTGAGAGATTTGCTTAGTACACTTTCCAAGTGGAATCAAAACTAGCACATAGAGTTTTCTAATCTACTCTTCTGTTCACAAAACACAGAAAACACATACTCACTTGGAAGAGGGCAAGCAAGAACAACAGACCTACATGCAGGCAGGATCGCTTCTTAGAGGAATCTGCTTATGTTCATTTTTTAAATTCTGTTTCATACTGAGGCCTCTCTCTGGGTATTTGTCAGATGGCAAACCCCATTTTGAATGTGGAGCTTGTTTACTCCCTTTTTCTTGTACACCAAGGTTTGGCTGAATTTTTCGCAGGCAGTTGTGTGGAAGCTGCACTGGCCGCTGCTGGCAGCCAAGTTGTTTCTCAGTGCTCAGCTCCAGGAAGCCAAATGTGTGCTGCATGGACATAGGTCTTGCAGGAGGACTGATCTGCATGTCGCCTGGCAGAGGAAGAGGTTATGGAGAAGCAGCTGTTGGGCCCAGTCTCCAGCATATGCATAAAAAGATGCAGTAAGCAGAGACACAGATGTCGTGATCCAAAGGAGAAGGGGAGTCCTTCCAGGCTCCAGAAAAACCTGACTAGTACCTAAAAGGTGCTCAGAAGTGGTGAGAAAATTGAAGCTATGAAAAGGTATAGGCCTTCTGTATGTGTGTGTGCATGTACATTTCTATGTGTCACATGAGGTAAGATCAAGAGTGACGTATAGTTCAAAACCTTTCTGTGTCCATTTACCTCAACTTCCACATTTCTAAAGACATGGATGCTTTCAGGACTGCCCCAAGACCGGGCTCCTGGAAAGCATGGATGCTTATGTTGCCAGGGTATTTTCTGTGTTAGTGTGAAGCTCCAGAGGCCTAGATAGATGTGCTGTGGGACTCTGCTTCTCTGAAGTGATACTAACTCGTCAGTATGCACCACAGAGCTATGCCAAGCTGGCTGGAGCCACAGAAAGGTGACAGGGGTCTGTGAACGTCAAAATAGTTAACACCCGTGTAGTCACCATGCAGCAGCATCTACCAGAGGGAACCACAGCAGGGATGCACATCACCCACCAGCTCTTGTTCAGATGGGACCGCATCCTGGAGTTACCAGGAAGGTGGTGAAAGCAGGGAGGATGTTCTGATAATGATCACTAGTGTAGACATACTTTTATCTCTTTCTTGCTTACTCATGACATATCACCAAAGTTAAAAAGTAAACTAGTGAGTGGATCATAAAGCTGGGCATGAGCTGCTCAATATTTTTGAAATACAACTTCGCAGCATATTACCTATAAACTTTGCTTTACAGTGTTTGGTGGTATTTATGTTTTTCCTTATTTATATTTTGCATATTTTGTGTGTATTCTATATCCCATAGGCAGTTCCTGAATTCAGTTTAGATTTTTTTTTTTTCCCTAATTGATCAGGACCAGTAAGTAATCTTTAGCAAATTTGTTTGTTCTGTTTGTTCCTGTCTTCTTCCTAAATGTGTTTGATGAGTGGGTGATTTGTTTGTGCTGTCGTTAGGAAAACCATATGCTGATGTGGTCTTATGGAGGAGTGTTTTTATTATTTTAAGAGTTCAACTAAGGATGTTTCCAAAGGAGTCATAATTGCTCTTCTAAGTACAAAGGCTGAACAATGACTGGCTTACAAATAATGCCAAAAATCTGTTCAGCTCAGTCTAATTATTTAAAAGACTAAAATCTGTTTCTCAGAAACGTCTTCCTTCCACAGTCTGAACTTTTTAACATATGAAGAAAGTTATGTTTACTCACATTCTCTGTGGATTTATAGTCCAAGTGCCTGGAATGAGGGAAAGTATCCACTTTTTCATGTATATGTCAATGTATGCAAAAACCTTAAGGCTGCTCCTGTCTCCATGTGAGATGCATTGTGCCACAGCATAACCGAGGACGGATCCTACAAGGACTTTTGAACATAGGTAGGTTTCCTGGATGAACAGGCTGAGGAAGGTGTCGCTGCTCAGGTGGCTGAATCGCCTAGGGAGGTGTGCAGGAACCAGATCAGTGCTGAGTTTTGTGTAGGATACTTGTGACCTCCACGAATAAAGGAACCGGCACAGTTTGAAGCAGACGAGGATTTTCATTTGTGGGCCATTTGGCTCCTATCCGTTAGGAGCATAGGACCAAACTCCTGGCTGCCAACCCAGTGAAACACCTACTTTACAACATTTGGTGAAAAAGGTTGGCTGTAAGTCAACATCTAGTGCTTTTTCTCTGCTGAGACAAGCCAGGTGTAAGACCCCATGCAGACTACTGGTGCTGGGGGGTTTGGTTGTCCTTTCCATGGCCATGATCAAAACTGGAGGGAATTTCCTGCCAGGGGACTGACGGCTGTACTGATGCCAGCTAGTCAGTATTCCTGGAAATACCTTGTGAGGCTGTTTGGCATCGCAGGTGAGCAAGAGACAACTGCTGAAAAGTAGGTTTTGACATAGATGGTATCAATTTACTCCATAAATATGAGAGACCCGTTGACATCTGGGGGACTACATGCAATATAAGGAACGTGCGATGAGTGTAATGGTGGTAAAACTGGTCCCTAAATTGGCTGGTCTCTAAGGGACTGAATACTATTCCGGCAAAAGGAGAATTGCTGAGAATGCTTCAGTGCTCAGTAAAAGCTGCTAAAGAGGAAAGTATATGGTAGAGATTCAACTATACATTTTATATATAAAATATTAGATAGGGACTATTATTCAGTGCTGCAGAAGTAAAGAAAATGAAAAGAGGAAAATAGCTGTGCAGCTGGCCAAGACCTTGAAAAGGACAGACTTTTCAGAATAATTTTCAGAAAAACAATTTCAAACCTCCCTGCTGCAAAGCCTCCTACACAGCCCTTGCAGAGAGCCTTTTAGAGGAGAACTTTAAACAAAGGAGTGCAATAGCATGGCAACATTTTTGTGAGCAGCAATACAGCAAATAAATGCTAGCAATATGGCAAATAAATGCTACACATTTATAGGTGCATGTCAGCCAAAATAAGTTACTGATGAAGCTGCTTTCTTGTGGGTCGCAATGAGAAATGAACAGGGGGGAAAAAGTAGAAAATACTAATTCTGCAGTGAGACAACACATCATACTAAGTGTCATACTGATGCACTTTGAAAACATATGCATATATACAATTTAAATGTTATATAAACCAGGCATATATTATATAAATGCCATTAGGTTATAAATATTACCTGAAGTGAATGTACATGCATTTCCATTTTGTGTGTGTCTGTGTATATAAAAATATATGTAGTGTAAAATCTATATTATTAGATTATTGGTGAAATGAACTGATTATTTTTCTCCATAATTCAGGAATATTATAGAGGAAGTTGGCCCAGTGGTCAAAGCCACAGCCTGGGATTTGAGTTCAGGTGTTGTTTTGTCTCAGACCTCCTACATCACGTTAGGTGGGGGTCTCTGTGCCTTAGCTGCAACATATCTCACAAAGAATTTAAGAGGATAAATAATTTAAAGAATGAAAAAATCAAATCCATAGTGATCAGGGCTAGCTAGATACCTTAGATGAACAAAACAATAATAATTTTTTCTGAAGGATTCCTTTGTGGGAATTCCTGCTCCATGCTTCCTGGCCTGCAGAAATATCTTTTGATGATCATTGACTTTTGGGATATCGTATGAATGCAGCATGGGGTTTGAAAGGCAGTGTGAATGAAGAACTCTGTCATGGTTGTTGACTGAGGAATGGGAAGTTGTATTCCTGGCTGTGCATTGGTTTTGGTCCAGGTTCATTACGGTAAAGCGCAATAGACTTAAAAAATGAGTCAGGCCATGTTGAGATATTCTCACACCACCACGGCAGGGCACTGCAGACGTCTAACTGGAAACCTCTGTCTCCAGAGGACCAAAGTCACTGGTCTCCATGCTCCCAGGGAGATGAGGCTGGGAACCTGGAACACAGCCTCACAAGGCTGTGCTTCCAGCAGGGAAGCCAGCCTACATGGTGCCTGCCCCTCCGGAGCACCCGCTTGCTCCCAACCCTTCGCTGGAGCTTCCCAGCCCTCCCTCATGCCAGCGCTGCAGCTTGCATTGCCGCGCTGCCAGCAGATCACAGAAGGGATTGGAGCTGAAAGCCATTCTGCCCCAAAAAGGGGTTTAGTGCAGGGAAACGCATCAAGAAAAGACACAGCAGTTTTTCTCTTTTTTTTTCATCAGGCATACCTTATAGCCCTTCCTTGCTTGGCTTGGTATGGTACACTTACATTGCCACCTCCAGTTGCCCAAAAGACTGAAAGTGACTGTAATGTTGTTGTTCATATTTGTTAATCAAACCAAAGAAGAGGAACCTCTCCCTTAGTTGGCTGTGTCATAGCAAAAGACAAGCAACTTAAAAAAAAAAAAAAAGCAACGTTGGGCTTGTTGCAGGATATTTTCATGTTGAATATTCCCACTGTTTCCTTTTGGGTTGTACTAGCCAAAACAGCCAACTGGAGACACTGCTGAGCGTTGTTAGTCTAAAGCAGTGGATCACTCCTTTATGAAAATGAAGTTGTGTTTGCTGTAGACTATGTTTCTAGCATGATCAGTGGGAAAGCAGGTATGTAGCAACTTTGGTATAACGCTATCTGTATGTCTGCTGTGTGGCACCATGTACCCGTTATTGGTGGAAGCCAGCAGGATGGACAGGATGGTGGCCACCCCAAAGCTGAACTGCAGCTAAACGCTAGGGCAAATTTCTGGTTTCGTTCCTACACAGAAACCCACCCACTAGTTTTTCTTTGGGAAGAACAAGAATTGAGATATTGGTTTGGCCTGAAAATTGTCCTGGCTACCCTGAAGGCAAAGGGAAGGTGATTCTGCAAAGCCACAAGAAGAAAGTATTTTAATTTACAAATCATTTCCCTAATTTAAAATGTTAATTTTTATCTAACATTTTCCTTACTCCAAAACCACACTGGGTTTCAGTTACATTTCCTTTAAAACCAGAAAGTGATCGTACTGAAATGCAATAAAAGGAACTAAACAGACTTTTTTTTTCCTCTTTGTGCCTCCCCAAATGTTAAGAGGAGCAAAACTGGATGCTACCGTTGCATGAATTTGGGGGCAGGAGCAAATGGTGCAAGATGCCGTCAGGGAATCAGTATATTTAGCACAGAAGGGGTATTTCAGAAGAACTTCTTAGCTGGAGCTACATGCAGATGGGTTGTGGCTCTGGTGGAATAGCTGGCAGGTGCTTCTGTGCTTAACTGAGCTAACCAAACAAGGAGCAGATAAAGCCCTCTAACTGTGCTTGCTCTATGCAGTTACATACCTTGCACCAGATGGATTAAAAAACCCTGAAATGCACAGGGTAAAAAAGGGAAAGGAAAATGTGTACATATATTATATGTATTTGTGGTAGAGAGAAGGCAGCAGCTGCTCAGGTTTCCTTGGGTGAAGGCAGGGTTGGGACCTGCCAAGAGACTAAGTGATGGTTTCACAACCTATTTGTCAAGAAGGATAATTCTGAAGTAATCCATATCTGAGATGCTGCCTTCATGCCACTAGCAAGAAGATAATATCCCTCTGTCCCTATAGTGTCTGTTTTGAAGGAAAGGAGAGAAAAGCAAGTTTCTCTTTATCTCAGGAACAGAAGAAATGCTGTTATCCTACACAGAGGCAGAAGTGTACCTAAGACTTAAAAGATCTGCTGGTATTCTGATGCTGAATGTTCTTACAGCTTGCACTGTCGCTTTCACATGTGCAACGCAGATATGAAATACTGCCAAATTGTCCTGTTAGCATTTGCCCATTCTTTGCAAAGTTTTATGTGGCTATAGATTATGCAGAACAGAGGAGATATGGGCCTGCTCCTAGCAGGATCCATTAATTGCCCTGTAATGGATTTTTATTAGTTTCTAATGAAATGTGAGGAATTAATCACAGCTCAATTACACTTATAAATACACTGCTGTATTTTAACGCGTGTGTGCATGTTTGTCTGTTTTAATTGCCTGGCAAATGCAAAGTTAGGATACTAAGATCAAAGAATTCAAATTTGTCCCTCAGTGAACGTCACTGCCTCGCCACACAAAGCCAGGCTGGGAATGAGCATAAAGAAGCAGGGAACAAGGAACTTCCCCAGTTGGCAAGCAGGAGGACTGGCAAATCCAAGAGGTCAGAAAATCTGATGAAAAACTGATCCCCATTCTCCCTTCCTTGTTTTTTACTCCCACATGTCCCTTTCTCAGCCTGAAATTCAGTGCTTATTTCCAGCAAGTGCCCGCCTTGACCACTCCGTCTTACTTTTGGGATGGGGTAGGTGATCCTGTGCTTCATCCTCACCAGCTGGGGAATGCTGCTTCGGGTTCAGGCATCTCTCTGTCCTCTCAGCTGGCTCAGATTTATCCCAGGGTTCTCATTTTTTTTATCTGGATTGGTAATACTGGCTAGCCCAGTTTACTTTTGGCCTTGCCTACTGGGAATGTCAAATGAGGATAAAATTAAACTGTGGGTAGACAAAACAGTTTCTACAGTGAAATGTGATACATATTAAAATCAACTCATTCATTAGCATTCACATTTTGAACTTATTGAATGCTCTTAGTTAACAGATAGAGTTCCTAGTTTAATGTCTAGTGCTGCAAACAGCTGCTTTCTGTTTACAAAATAAATGGCATCTTCCACAGAATAAAGAACAAATGAGGTATGATTTTTTATTTCTTTCCAACAAAGTTCATTAAAAAGTCCTTTGGTATCTTACACATACAGCAGCGACACAGTCTGCTCCGGGTAACTGTGTTCGCTAAAGGGCAGCCTTGTACAAACACCATTTAACATATAGTATCGTGCCTTTTCACTTCTGCATATTAATTTATGCTGACATCACAAGAATTTGAATAGCATTTTGTAAAATCTCTTGAAATCCTTAACTGAGATTCCTGTGCAGCGCTGAGGTCTGTATCTAGCGCTAGGCTGTGATGACAGTTGCTCTAGCAATAACAATATTGAAATAAGGAATGGAAGCGCATCATTGAACTTCAGAGAGAAACCAAGGGTCATCATTTCACACTCGGGATCATGTGGACGTAGGTAAAATACATAAGCAGTTTCCATGCAGGGGACTGCCCAAAGCAGGTGGTAGAAGCAGCACAGTTTGAATAGATTGCAGGTTGTCCATTGTAGCTATGTAAATCAAGGTCTGTCATGGAGAAACTGAAGGGTGTGAACATTTGATCTCAGAAGGTACCTCCAGCGGCCTGAGGTGGCTCTTAACTCCTCTCTTCTCTCTTTGGCCACATCAGACATCCAGAGCACTTAAAGACACCCCAAACACACACAAAAAACACACACACATCTGTGAGGTCTTGTCTAGCCCTTTTCTCCAACACAAATCATTGTACCTGCTCCTGTTTCTATCTCCCAGAAATCTCTACCCTCTCCTTTACCCACAAGCCCCAAGACCCACTTTTTGAGGGGCCTCTAGGATTATCTCTCTAGTGAGTTGCCCTCCCTTCTGCATCTAGCAGCCTGGTGCACCTCTTCCCCCTTCGATGGGCAATAGGGATTCAGTCCCATTCCCCCTCCTCGCTCCCGAATTTGCACAGCTCCCCAGGGCACGGGCCTGCATACACACCCGCCTTCAGCAGAGGCTCTCCCATCTGGCTGCGACCGTTACTCAGCAGTCTCTCCCTTCCTGTTACTGGTTTTAAATACAGACATATGTACTAACAAAGGGGTATTTTTTGTGTTGAAAACAAATTGCTTCTAATTTACACTGAACAAACTTTAAAGAAATATTCTGCGTGCCCCCACAGAAGGCTACCTGGCGAAGGACTGCCCGGTCGGGCGCGATGCTCTGTCCCAGTGGTCACCTGTGAGCACAGCCGCATAGAGCTGGTTGGGAAATAAAGCGCAGGACCCTACTGCCAGCCGCTCCGATCAGGCCAAAACACCTGCTGGCCTGGTTTCAAACTGACATTGAGAACTACTCAGCCATAAAGAGAAACATGACGAATTCTTTTAAGAAGTAGTACAATTAAAAAGCTAAATTGCTTCTGCTCTTCAGGTGAAAAAAATTGAAACAGGCAGCAAAGTACGGTCAAGGAGCAAGAAGGGGGATGCAGCGGGAGCGTGATGTGATCCAGAGAGGCAGGTGCATTCAAGGGCTTCAGCTGGGCATCCCCAAAAAGTGCGTGCTGGAAGGTACTCGTCCATTATGCAAACTGGCACCGCCTAAGTCAGGAGAAAGTCAGAAAGCTGTAAACACCTGCACTGAGCTCCAAGATTTCTGCAGTTTCTTATTCATTATTATAAAAGATACATTGTTGTTTTTCTAAATATAGAAGAACATACTGTAGAAATTACTACAAAGCATTCTCCATTACTTCAGTATAAATAAGGGCATACTATGTTCCATTTTTTATTGCAAATGCTATTTACTGCATCATACCCTGCATTAATTTTCATAGTTACACAATACGTTACTGTTACATCAAGTCAATAGGACTTTGGAAGTGTAAATGAGGAAAGATCTCAATCACAGTGACAAATTAAACGACCATAGGCAATTATTGTGAAATCACAAAAAGCGTATTTATATCACACATAAAATTGAGCTAGTCTATCTTTTAGGATGGTAGTCAAAGAAAGTAAGTGCAAATAGATCCTTTAGAAGACAGGGTAATAATTACCGATTACACTGTAGTTAGGCTGTTTATGTCTGAAGTATTAAGTACAATTCTACAAGGTCTTAAGCCATGTTTATAGCAGCTTTTGATTGATGTTGCTACTGTAAAACATTGTGGTTTCTAAGTTACCAAACACCACACTTTTTTTTCTATGTTAACTTCCATTTATTTTTATTTGGAAAAGAAACATTTTTTCAGGACTGTGGGCATTATATCAATTTCTTTCATAGTGATCCTAGAATAACCTCTGCACTAATGGCATCTGAATTAAGAACAACAGAGCAAAAGATTTTTTACTCACAACCTCCCAGCAAACAGATCAATAATCCAGAATTATTTGGCTCTTTCATAATTCCCCATATAAAATAACTACTTTAAGCTTGATGTAAGAATAAGATGACTAATCCTGGCTGTTGTGGAAAGCAGCTGTTTGCTAAACCCATCTTCAACTTATTGCAAATGAAAATGTCATCTGTAAAGGTCTGTGATTTTTAAGGACAATTCATCACAGTGATTAGGCATCTCCTGAAGCAAGACATTATCGACTCCTGGTTTGGAAGAGTTAATTCACTCTCCTGCAAACTGATGTGAAATGGAGGAAGGGAAAGGAAGTTTTAGCTTTGATATGAAAAATGAGCAGAATGAAACTGAGAGAGACATCAAAAGGGAGCTTTTTATAGAAAACACACTATAAAGCTGAAATTCTGCTCCGGTCTCTCTATTCACTCCCAGCACTCCAGTCAGCAGAAATACTAAACCAATGACCAGTTCTGTGTGCTTCTTGGTCCCTTCTTACAACAGGGTAACCTCCAGCTAAGGTACCCACCTCCACAGCATCAAAACTATGTAAAATGTTGCTACTGACCTGTTATTTGCTTTCCTTCCAGTGAATCCTCAACATACATCTTTATACAAAGGTATAGCTATATCCCATAGGCCCTGAATTAATAAACAGAATGCAGTTTTGATTGGGACAATGCCTAATTAAAAGTGCTGCCACTTCTTCCTGTAGGTAAGGGGTAAGCTCGGCCTCCAGAAATTTTTTTCCGGTAGATTTGGATTTCCGGAGATTGCAAATCTTGTAGTCAGTCTCTCCATATGTACAGCCTTTAAACTGAACTGAGATAGGTGGCAGAACTGAAAAATAAGACTGACACAGTAAATCACAGTGATTTATGAGCGTTTAGGAATACGGGAAAATTTACTCTTTCCCATTTATTTAAAAATAAATACATTACTTATTTATAGCCTTCATTGTCAAGCAGCGTAGAATACTTTGGGATTGTCTTGCCAAATTGAAGTCATTGGATTTTACCAATTACAGGGTCAAATTCTGGTATCCCTTGCACACATGTATATGCAGTTTCAATTTGCTGGATGCAGTACAGATTTTAGATATTAAAACCGTATTTTATTAGTCGTCCTAATACAACCAACCAATACAGAATTAACCATTGATTTTTCCATGTCTTTTCCTATCTAGTTTTAAATGTTCAAAGCAATGATTTATGCTACCATGTAGACATCAGTAACTAAATGTTTGCTAATAATTAGCCTGATCTTATATTTTTAAATTTCATCTATTTTCTTTCATTTTGTTTAATGAGTTGCACTCTAGTTCCCTTCTTGATGCTGTAGGGCTTCCTCAGCTTATATATTTCAATTGTATATCAACCCTGAATATTTAAACCTGTTTTAGAAGAACACACAAGCATCTGGCAAATTTTGGGAATGGGATAACCAGGAAGCACAATAAACATGGTCCCTTTTTTGCTGACAATTTTAGTCTCTCAAACTGTAAACACAAAACATCAACCTTGGGATCCAACCCTTAGGGAGCCTGCTAACTCCACTCCACGCTCCACTCCTTGAGAGATCATTAATTAGGATAATCAGTAACAGCTTCATCTGTTTGGATCTTTTTACATCTTTCCATTTAAATCATACCTTTTAATCTCCCTGTCAGTTTTCTGTTCTTTTGTAAATCCCCTAGTTATTTTTCTGCTGTCGAGATGAAACTGAAATCAGTATTTCAAATGTGATTGCAAAAGCCTTGCGAAAAGAAGGCAATACACATTGGTCTCTTAGGGCATATCTCTGTGATTCAAAATTGCATTGGCCTTTTGCTGTATATACTTGCCTGACACCGCTTCTAGGTTTCATTCAGCATTTCTATCATCCAGGTTTGTCCCTCTCCTGTAACAGCGTTGTTCTTGATCACATTGCCTTAGCAGCACCAAGTCGCACTTGGCCAAGAGTTCTGTCATTTGTCGTTTTCAGTCCTGCATTTGCATTATTGCATTCCTCTCTGGTGTCTGCATGTTGGAATTCATGCTAATTGATAATAATCAACTTCCTTTTTTTCTGAACGACTTATCAAGATACCAAATAGGACACAGCAGTGTTCCATGTCTCCCAGCATTCCTTCCAGCTTGAGACATTTATCCTCATCCTTGGTTTAGGAGAGTGCTTGCATTCCACGTAACCTTTATTTAATCCATGTAAAACTGAATGACACATTGTCAAATGCTCCACTGAAGTCCCAGTTACATTTTACTTGCCACATTCGCTTCACTGACTAATCCTGTGTTTCTCTATTCGGTAGTCATGTAACTGGATAGGTTTACTTGAGTTTTTCAAGTTTGTTTTCTTCTTTTGAAATAATTACAAAACTAGCCATGCAAAGGACACATAACTGGGAATACAAAATTGTATGCAAAACTATTTATCAATTAAACAAGTAAGTCTAAACTTCAAAAAGTCCAAAGACACCAAGAAGATAGTCAGACTTAAAAAAGCAGCAAAAGAACATTTCAACTACAAAAAAACCCTTAGACAGAAACATAATTTGGGATTACTGTAAAGAGAAAACACCAAGGAGTGTGTTAATACAATAAGAAGAAAACAATAAAGAATTTATTAAAAATTTTTGAAATAAAGAAGTTTCAGGAACATCAGTATCTGGAGTCCAGCCTTCACCCTACAAAGTCTGTTTTTTATCACTTAGTTGAAATAGAGTAAAGAACTTACTCTGTTTTAATTAAATAAGACATAGGCATTTGGAACCATTATTAATTTATGTTTGGCTGAAAGTATGAGAGAGATTTTGAAACCTATGAAAGCAAATGAAGGATATAAGGTTCAGATATTTCCATGATTACTTTGACTTATGGGAATATCTGGGGAATAAATCCAGGTTTTTTTCCCTCTGGTCACCACACTAGGAAGCTACTTACCTTTTGCACAGTTCATTAATGATATTTTTCTTATTTGGCATGTCTTGATTTCACAAAAATGGATGCGGTGCAAAAAATAACAAGACACATAAACATAAACGCAAGACTATTTTACTAGATGCAGTTGCAAAAGAACAAGAAGAAATAATTTTATAGAGGATCCTATAAATGTTTAATGTATTTGCAGGCTTGACAACAAACAAAAATGGATAAAATGTTAAAAGAATCTACATCATTGTCTAAGTAATAATAAAAATGCTCGGGGTTTTTAAATTACTTTTATGCACTGTACTTTATGATGTACTAATGTGTTAGGCCTGTTGATGATCCTCAACCCTGCTTGAAAGCTTCTGCACTGCAATGCTTATTTAAATAGCCATTCAGTCAGGTAACAACTACTTTTAGTTAATTCTAATTTTCCTCCTATATCCTGCTCAACCTTTTGTGCTTTAAACATGATTTTCTTTAGCCTTTTCCAGCTGCACTTATATTAGAAAAATGTAATAATGTGCCTTTACATCTTCTCCACATGACTCGGCCTGTTTGTTTTGGTTTTCACGATATAAAATACCTTAGCAGTAGTGCATTTTGTGTTCTCAGTTCTTCTCGTATTGAATTTAAATATTTCACAGATGTTGATTCACAGCTTGGAATCTGTACTATGTGAACAATAGCTGACACTGTTTGCCCTAGCAATTATCACAAGATGAATCATTTTTTTCTTTCCTGTGATACTTCTCAGGCGGATCAGTAAGCTGATCTTGCTTTTTGCACAGCCACATGATCACTAGGCCTGCATGAAAGATGCAACCAGAAATATGGCCATCGGTGGAAACAAGAACATGACTTCCCCTTTTGGCAACAGCACGGTTTTAGATCAGCTTCAGCAGGCAGCAGTATTCTTCCCCTGTCCTCTGACAGCTGATTCCTGAAGCTAGTGGAAAATGTTTCACTGATTTCAGTACAAGCAGAATTTGCCTCTGATCGAAACACAATTAATATGGGGAAAAAAAAAATCCAAATAGCTTAAAGATAAATGCACAAAACACCACGTCAATTTTGACGTATCACTCTGATGCAAAGATAGGTCACTAATCAAATATTTATCCTCTCAGTACACCTATTTGGAAAAAACAACAGTACCACCTGAATTTGGAAAGTTCCACCAGCTGAACTGTGACACATCAATGCAAGCATGATTTATCATTTTATTTTCATTG
>WAAD01029475.1:0-15357 GCA_013389945.1 Fregata magnificens | reverse complement strand
TAAGGGAACAGGATACTTCCAAATAACTAGTGTTTATACACTACATGTGCTCATGTCACAAATGCGCAGTCCCCAAATATTTTTGTTTACAAGCTGCCACATGGAGAAGCCAACTGGCATGTTGTTTAGATACCAATTTCTGACATGTGCTTTGTATACAGGAAAATTAGATTTATGAAATGCGAGATAGAAACTTCTCGGGTTTTTTTGATATACACAAAAATAACTGACTGCACATAAATCGTGACTACGTCCACAATACATTTCAAAAAGCTTGAACTTCTTATTTTTAAAATTGGCTATGATTTTGCAAAAAATATATTTCTTTTTAGTTGAAATGGGCTCAAATTTCTTATGATTATAATTTATACAAAACGTTTTAATATGCTGGATGCTTTATTGACAAAAAAGGGCTGATGCAGTAAGATTGTGAGTGAAATACGATGGTGAGGAGACAGAGAGGAAGGCTAAAGGCTACAGCCCTTCAGTCTGGTAACTCAGAGACCATATGCGCATCTTGTCAACTCGGATGAAGTATTTTAAAACATATTAAGTATGGGCTAACACAGTGGCTAAAGTTTGTGTAACTTGTCCTCAAATGACCTTAGTGGAGCTATGCTGGTTTACATTAGAAATGGTAGAGATTTTTTTTAAAAAGACAAAACTACTGTTATTCCATATGGAATAGCTGTAAACCCTTTAAATAGGATATTTTTTCAAGTTAAAAGTTTTCATGAAAGAGTATCAAAACTTTTTTTATTTTCTCCTTGGTTTTACTTTTCTCCTACCCTTTCCTTTCCTCCTTTTACCCTCAGCCTTCTCTTTCCCCCTCTTCTGTTTTGCCTCAGAAAAAGAAGCAGCAATACAGAAGAACAAATAAAGAGGATAAATAAAGACGAATATGGCAACAGTTTTTCATTTTTTAGTTTCACTGAAGATAAATGAAAATAATAAAACAAGGAAGTTCCACAATAATTTGTTAGGCTGCCTTTCCATTAAAAATGACAAGAGAAGAAAAGGTTGATGTAGATGTGGTAAGATGTAACAATCTAAGATCATGTCTTACACATTTTATTTTGTAATTTCTAAAAAGTGACTCAGAACACACGAAGCTCAGAGTAAATGTCATCAACTGAATCTAACAGCTTAGCCTATCTGAAAGGGGAAAACATCTCCTGCATCAGGAAACGCACTGAAAAAAAGACTCTGGAAGAAGCAGCTTGATGGAGCACTGCTAGTGGCATTAACCATCAAGGGAAAGGTAAGTTCCAATGAGACTTGGTTGACTAATTATACAGGGGCAGAGTTAAGAAGAATTTGAAAACTGAGATTGCCTATGCTACAAACACCTTTCTATAAGTGCTGAATAATCTTTAAAGTTACCAATCTTCCTATATGACCTGGTCTTGCTTATTCTTGCAAAATCATGGCTTTTATTGTCATCATTGCAATAATAATGATAACTTGGGTGACAAATTTACTAATTGTTAATTACATGATAAAATGCATGAAAAAAGCTTATTTTCTTTCCAAGAAGCCACAATTATTCCTTACATTTTACGTGTAAATCAGTATGGGACACAAGTTATGCCATATTAAAAGCAGACACGCTACGTACCCTCAGACTGATTCCATCTAACAGCAATATGCAACCCAACAAAACCTGGGCTTTAGTCCTCTGAGCACTTTGGAAATGATTACTACCATCATTACACATAATGCTTAGACATTTCTCTACAGAAACAAGACTACTTTTTAACAGACAAAGAAAAATGAAAAATGTCAATGAAGCAAAACTGGAAGATGTAAAACCAACAGCTGTGAAAGCCCTACAGAGCAGTCATTGCATCATGCCAGGAAACACCTCTGCCCAAAGATAGCGCCGTTTTTCCAGGCATAGCAAAACAGTGCTAAGAACTTCTCTAGCTTTTAAAAATTATTGCAAGTAAAGCAGTTGGTGTATGACCCTTTGTGCCCCACAAGCCTCTTCTGTAAGGAGTACGATCCCGAGCATTCCTTCCCTTTTCTCTATGCATTACATCCTTCAACGTGAGGTTCCTAATGCTTCCTAAATGTATGTGAACATACTGCTGTTTGCAGGTATGTACTCTTCGTTGATGACTTCTGGCAAGTAGTTCTTTTTCTGTCTTTTTGTCACAAGAGAATAACCCATATTCTGAAGCCAACTACTTCCCCTGCAAAAATGCTAAGTAACTGTTCTAGCATTTGGTAGGGTATTTCACTGCAATAAATGTATTATTTTTCCCAATAAATTACTCTGGAAGTTATAATTTCTCTCCCTGAATGATATAACTGTTACTGACAGATTATCTGACAGCCTAGCTGTCAAAATATTTTTCTTCAGTGTGTACTTGCAAATGTTAGAACTGACTGTCAGGATTTTGAGCTTGGATGAAGTTCACTTGATTTCAAACTGATTTTTAAATATTATATTCAGTTGCTTGGTATTGAATAAATTGAAATAAAGCAGGGGCAAAAACCCACACGAAAAACACAGAGACGCTATCTGCCTTCTTCTAGACCAAAACACTTTTCATTAAAAAGTAAGATTACCTACAGATAGGACTTAAGAACAGTGGACAGTAGACAGGTCAAGTGGCAATGAAGCATCTGTTCTGGAGAGATTATACAATTTCTCCCTCTGCTTCGAAAAACAGCAGGACATGCTTTGCATCAATTTTACAGTATGACAAGGAGGAAGCCCAGAAAAACATACTTGTGGAGCACACACATTTCCCCCAAAAAGAGTGATAAATTTGAGTTAGAAATTCAAAGGCTGAGCAGAGAACAAGAACTGTGCAGTGATTTCCATTAGAAGGCTGTGGAAGAAGGCCAAGAAAGGACAAAAGAACAAGCACCAACTGAGAGCATGAGAACAGGTTCAGCTGAAAAGTTATTTTTAAAATACTGATATCTATGTGTAAAAATAAGCAATGATACCTTTAGGCATCAGTCTGGGATACAGGATAGCTAATTACCTCTAATCCCCCCATTTCTCCTATGTGCAGGAAAGAAAGACTCCCCCAATAAGGTGGAGGACTATTCTATCCAGACTTTGTTTAATTGCAAAAAGAGTTGCTGTTCTTTTGTTTAAGGATCGTGCCCCAGACTATCAGGCCACTATCACAAGCAAAATCATATGAAAGCAAAAGATGGTGTTGACAGAAAGACTTTGAGAAACTTCTCGTATGGTGCCAGGCGTTCTTCTCCCAACATTAACTGTAACAGATAATTTCTATCTTTTCCTCAGGAATTTGAGACTATGCTACGCCAGCAGTACCCAAACTTGCTGCTATGACAAAACTCATGGCTCAACTTTGTGCTGTGATGACTTCCCTGATACATTCACAAGTTTGTCTGCACATGTGCAACAGATTTGATTGGATCAAAATTTCGAACCTATGTCGTGTAGCATGATGAGGAAAATGAGGAAATCAGAGCAGACTGCTATTGCAAGAACTATTCATGCAGGCTATTATTATTCCCCAGCTGTGTCTCAGAAGACGGGGTGGCTGGCCAAATGAATTGTTCTGGTAGGTCTCAATCTCCTCCTGAGGAGAGGGTAATAGATTTTCCTGAAAAGAAGTCATGAAGAAATATAACAGGAAGCCTTTAATGATCTGCTTAAGAGATAAGACAAAACATTGCTGGGTATCTCTTTACAACTAAATATCTTTTGTAATTGTTGGACTCTGTCCTAATTAGCTTTGATGTATCAGAGGACTGCTTTGTGAGCTGTTTGGTTAAAACATGTTGTTCTGTTCTACTTCCTTTCAGATGTTCTACGGATAACATTATTGGGCTTACCTTTTTTGTTCATTCACTATACTATTTCTATGCGAGTAGAACATACACACAGGCTCTTAATTTGATTCACTCTCTGAATAAACTGTCCAACTTTAAAAATGAGATTTATCTCATTTGGTTTTAGCACTCATGCATCCACTGATTGCCTGAAAGTTGCATCTGGTTCATTAAAGCATGGGTGTATTTGAATCTGCATGTCTCTTTTTTTTAACACTTTTCAAGTGTCCAGTATTTTACTGTAAGCTCTCCAACTAATTCTATTAATTAGCAAATAAATGAATAAATAAATGAATGGCTTAACTAATTCTAATCTTTTCAGATTCCATGTCTTCACCAGGAAGTCCAAAATACTCATCCTATTTTCACCTTGAACCTCTCAGTTCTTTGCAATTAATACCAAGATCCAAAATGCTCTACCTCATACCTTTCACAGCTAGAAGTTAGTTATAGCACCCGACAGCTTAGATTAAGCAAAATTTTGCTGTAATTGGAGGATACAGTTACACCACATATTGAGGATACAAGAAGCAGTTGTACTTCTTGGAGTAATTAAAACAAAACCTGTGATACAAATCATAGCTCACGTGGCAAGCCAGATGATGAATGCAAATGAATTTTGCGCCAGGGCCTGAATGCTAGAGCCTACTGACATTACCCAACGTAATGAGCTGGGTATTCTTCAGAGTAGGTGTGTGTATCTTTGAGCAGAAGAGGATGTTACGAAGCTGAAAACAGCCAGAAAAGTGATGGAGCATTTTTCTAGAAAACATGTGGAACTTTGAACAGAAACTCTTCTGGTTTCCTCCTATATTTCAAAACAACTCAGTTCTTTCTGCAAAGAAATACACCTCTGTGTACTCTTGGTAAAGAAATATGTTTGTTTGTGAAGAAACAGCAAGTTCGATAAATTTAATTTACTAAAGAAACCTATCTGCAAGACCATATAACTGTTTACGTCAAAAGAAGTAACAATGTTTCGGAAAAATAATCAGAAATTTCCATAACGCAGAACTTCGTTTCCCTCCAAAATAAAAAGTTAACCAATTTCCACACATTGCAACAAATAAGCCTGTACACTTTCATTTCCTCAATATATGCTTGGTTTCATTAAATTTTACTGAGCTAAATCTTATATATTTCTCATCAATATAAATTTGGCCAATCTGCAAAATCTGAAATACTCTCCCTGATGTAATTTTCCTAGTTACACTGAAGTCATTAGCTGGTATTATTCTTCCATTTTAAATACCCATAGGCATGATTCTAACTTCGCATACAACAGTTAAGCTTCTAATACAAACGATTACATGTTCACGGTGAAAAACTTTCTGAATGTTAATGTAGAGCAGGAATCATAGCCCATGTATTAAGGCTGCAAAGCAAGCAGATAGTAGTTAAAAGTTTAATTTTTAATCTTTAACCCTTATGGTATTTATTGTTTATTTATCGTTACTTTAAACACTTTCCCAAACTGATACTTCGTTATGATTCCTTCTGAATAAGCGTAACGGAAACATTTCAAAGCTGGACTTAAGAGGGAGTGATTAGTTCAATAAGATAATCTTTGTATTTCTGAACTTAAGAATTAATATATAAGACACAAGTTCTTCCCTAAAAGTTTCTGTAAATAATGACATGATTTGTAAAACACACTACATTTTAAAAAAAGAAGTGTATGAACAGTAATCGAATGAGAAAACCCTGGTAAGAGTCTTCCTTAGAATGAAAGAAGAGTGTGGGTTATCTTCCTATATAATGTACCAATTGTATCATTTGGTAGATGCTGTTTCCTTTTTAGCCTTGCAGCTGTGCAGAATCGTGCTGCTTTTAGACCATGCTCCATTAGGAATGAGATGTGTGCACAGGTAACACAGCATTCAAAAGTGTTATCTTGAAAAAAAGAGTTATTCCTCATTGTGTGTGGATCAGGGGTTTTCATTCCCAGCAACAGCTGCTGCATCAGTACAGGAACAGTACGAAAAGAAAGCTCGTGATAAAGACCAACAGCAGCTTGTCCAACTCTCCCAACTTAAAATCTGACTAACCGGCAACCAAATTAACAATTACTTAGAGGTAGTACGGAGTTAGTGGTATGTCATTTCTATGGCTCATAAGCTTTTAGAAGTGCCAGGTTTTTGTAATTTTTAACTTGGTTTTTATTCCTGTGATAGCAATCTCCAGTCAACCTCACAAGAGGTCGTATTGTGCATCAGTCAACCAGCTCCTGAGGCACTGTTATGAACAGGTTGGACCTCCTTACAAAAGCAGCAGCCAGCAATGATGTAAGATTTATTAACAAGACAAGCTTTAATTGAATTCAGTATGCTACCCAATAATACAATCACTGTATCATCTGTTCTGGCATTTAATTTCATATTAAAATGATGTTAGTCTTAAATATTTTTCAGTATGATACACAATATTGCATGTAAGTAATTACCATAAAAGTTGTCTGAAAGTGGCTTTCACCTTCCTCTGGGAGTTTGTTTGGGTNGGGGGGGGGGGGGGGTGTTGGTTGGTTGGTTGGTTTTTTTAACTGAGGTTACTTCAATGACTTTGCCTCGGTTTCCAGCATGGCATTGTGAACTGTTAAATCAGTATCGCTGAGGGGTGGCTGGGGCAAACTGCTGCGCAGGGCTGGTAACAGTGACTGGGAAGGGACCCTCAGAGGCGGGGGTTGCTGTGAAGGAACAAATGTCATGTGACCATGTTCTGAGGCACCTTCATGTTGGTTACACAGCTACGTAATTTTTGACAAAGTCATAGTCATTGGTTTGACTAAGATTGGAAAAAAAAAAACCCCAAACAAAAAAACGCCATCTGATCATTTCTGCTTTTTGCCAGACACCTTGTAATTTTAACAGAACATTCATGTTTTACACAACTAGTGGAAAACTATGACAGCAACAGAAAGAAGAGTTGGAGCAAGTGACTAGTCAAGAATTCGGCCACAGAAAAGGCCTCTATTCAACCAGTGGTCAAATCCACCTCGTGCATTTGGCTCTCTCCTCTCCTCACCTGCTTGTTCGTGACTCTCCAGCTGCTGCTGTGCTCTCCATTTCTTGCATGCTGCCAAACCACCCACATGCACAGCAGTATTCGAAACCAAACCCCTCCAACTGGGAGACAGACACTATCATCACTCTGCTTGTATTTGCCCTGTATTTTTTGCAGACCACTGACAATTAGCATTTACATTGCAAAATTAATAACCTTAAATAGAAATACACTTGAAAAAATTCAGTTGATTCATAAGAGGTTTAACAGTAGATATGTAAGAGTTGTTCTTCACTAATGATGCATATTGCATTCAATTATGTTTTCAGAGAGAACAGAAGCATAAACAGTGCAGGATGTCTCCTTTAGCATGGGTTGATGTAACAGAAACCAGGAAGAACACTGAATTTGCAAGAAAACCTGTTTCTTGCCCAATTTCCAGAATAAAGGAGTTCTGATAAGCATTAAAACTTTGCAAGCTTATCTGAACTGATCCATTAAAAATGGGACTCGATCCTGCCAAGTGCTGAGCAGAAAGTCTCTTCAGATGGCATTCTGTAACTTGCAGGTACAGGTTGTTAGCAAGGTGGGATTATTCATTAGAAATGTGCCTGCATTGGAGGGATGTATAATAAAAGCAAAACCAATCACTTATTAAAAAAAGAACCAAGGACATGATTGGCAACAGTAGTATTTAAATTTTATAACAAAACATTTGTTCTCCTTTTGGTACAGGGAACAACAATAACCTGAGCAGGACCAATGTAAATTTCTTAAGATTATGCCCTGGTCATTTTTATATAGACTACCCTTGAGAGGAAAAGAAGAACTGTATCCACATACTTACAAAACTTTCATGTCTTTAAAATAGTGCCAATTGCATTGATATTTTCATGCTATTGAGACTCTAGTAAAGTGGTAAACTTGGATGCTTACACGTAAGGATGTGAATTCAATAGGGGAAGCGGATTTTTATTTTTTTTTAATTGGTGGAGGGATATTAAAGGGACTTTCCAGAAGCCACCGGACAAACATTCATTCTGTTGTATGGAGATTTAAATGCACAACTTACAGTAAAATTTTGTGTATCCACTACTGGTAGAAAAAGTACCAATTTAAACATAACAAGGCTTTGGAAAATATTGCCCATTCTTAGTGAAGCTGCCCTTTGCTGCCCCCTTTCCCAAAAGGCTATTCTCCCATTGAGACCAATAGCAATTTCCTTCCTCTCACTTGGCTTTCAGTTTGGGACTATATATCCACGGCAAGAAACACTATGCTTTAACTTTCCTCACAAGAGTAACCACCACAGGACTCATTTACAGACCAAAAAAAAAAAAAAAAATCTCACTAGAGAAGAACTGCTCACAAACTGACTTTAGTAGTACTGAGTATATTTATACAAACAAATACACAACTGCAAACATTCAAAGAGAGACCAAATCATAACTTGAGAAATTTTAAGATGGGAAATTCTCCGAACCATTCCTAAACTAGCAATTTCCTGTTTCACAGGTTCTCAAATGAAATGCAGCTGATGGGTTGGGGAAGCAAGGGAAAAATGTATACTTAAAGGCAGGGTTAGCTTTTGGTTTTATGAACGTCAAGCTTACGGTAGAAACTACTTGTCTTCCGCACACCCTCCTGATGTTCTCAGCTCTGTTAGAGGCCTGATCCAACTCTTACTGACATTCAGAAGACACAATGGAGCACAAACCACTAGAGAGCTTCTAATTAGAATCTACCTCTTGATAGTAGCAATTTTACGGAGGGGGAGGAAATCAGACTTCAGTTTGGTGTTTTACCTTGTTTTATCTTCCAGTCACACATGATGAACAAGTTTACATGCTTTGGGTACAACCCTGTTCCTTATTCATTGAGTCCTATGCATCAAACTGATGGGATGCCACCTTATTTTGATAAAATTCTAAAATGTGAGAGAAGAAATAGAGTCGCATGCCCTACAGCAACAGTCTTCAAATTTAAGCATCATGTTTGATTTTATTTGAAATGGCCCCTGACTCACCAATTGCTCCAAGGGAATCCTGAACTGTGTTTAGACAAGGATGGAGAATTGTCATTGTCTGTGTCTAATAAGTATAGATGGAGCTTCTTGAGTCACTGCCTTAACTCTGGACAAGACATACCCTATGTCACAGAGCCCCCTCTGCTATTTGCATCTTTAAAACTTTTGTCCGTACGTGACTACAAGACTTAATATATACCATTACTTGGGCAAACTACCGGATTTTAGAAGTTGCTGTATAGGCAGATGTAGTAGGAAATGGATAGGAAAGACTCAGAGACTACAACCAAAGCAGTTTTTCAGCTTGGTTATTGAAGGTTTTATCATTTTAGACATCCACAAGAATGTTAACAAAAAGCAATATACACAACAGCTGAGGCTTTTAAAATAAATAGTTCTCAGATACTTTCGTGAAAGGATTTGTCTACAGAGCACTAAATTAAATCCAGTAAGAGCATGTGACATCCTCTGCTTTAGGAGAAAAACAAAAATATCAGATAATAATATATCTTGGATAATATTGCATTCTGTTCCAGGATTTACAAAAGTAAACAAGATATCCATTCATCTAGTTTGCTGAGCATCATGAACAGCTCCTTTCAAGTGTTTACACAAAAAACCTTGACTTTGCTTCAGAGCTGTTTTTGAAATGTTATTTACTTGTTTTTACTCACAAGCCAGAAAACCAGCAGGCTACAAATGTATTAGCCTAGCATCTTATACCTAGCCTTAGAAACACAAAGCTGCTTCCCCCCACTTCCTTGACAGCATTTGCCAAATTCTATAAAGTTACAGGGGAGCTACAATTGTCAATCTGAAGATGAAGATTATTTTAATACAAACATGGTATCTTTATTATCAACTTGTCAACAGTTGTATTAAATTTGTGCATAGTCACAAAGGCAAGAAATCTCACTTTCTTTGCACTGTTTTTGAAGAGCAGAGATACTTGTTCACAATAATTTTCTCTCAAACGGGTGACTTCTTTGGAAGGTGGTGTGTCATAAGCTGCCACATCCAGTTCCTAGTGGGAGGGTGGACACTTACTTACTTACCTTCTGAAACTATTAACATAAATGAAAGCATGCCCACATTTGGAATACACACCAATGGACACAGCCAAAACTGCCGGGGTGGGAGGGGGGGAAGGAACCGGCGTGATTAAAAAAAAAAAAAATCTACTAACAGAAGCACTGTAAAGGAACCACTTCTTTGGACAAGTTTAATTTTTCATATCATTTATTTCTCCAACTCCGCAGAAATTGTCAGTTAGTATAATATTAGAGAGCTATCAAGTGCAAAAAATATGATACAGTGGTAGCCCTTCTAACGGTCACTTCTTCTACTGGTAGAACTTAAGCAAACAGGTAAGTGTGTTCATGCTAGCATGCAGAGAACTAGTCTCTCTTACACAGAGAATCTACAGAATATCCAGAAAACCTGATTTCTGAATTTCATGAAACAGCTCAAAATACAGTCAAGGTTATGCATACAAATTCATGGTCTTCCATGTTTAGATTGAATTGTTGACACATTGTTTATTATTTTTAAACAAGTAACAATTCCTTTGAAGTGTCTGTCGCTCAAGGGAAGTTTTATGATTTCTGCTGACACACTGCACAGTGACGGATATTACTGCTTACCTGACAGCTGTGTGTACTTCTTATGACTATGAATTACCACTTGAATTCCAGATGAATTCAGGCATTAAGCCTTTCAGATGCAAGCCAGGTTTTAAAATCAAGCTGACCAAGGGGAGGAGAGGGCAAGAGACAAAAATGACTATATGATTCAAGCAAGACATAACGATGCTAAGTAAGGTCTATAATGAAAGCATTTAGTAATTACTAGTTTTCTAAGATTTCCATTAAAAAAAAGTCTTCACGATAATAATGCATTTCCTAGATTAGCTCACTTTTACTCCCCTCACCACTCAAAGTTAGTAAGGTAGTTCTGAGATTGAAGAGCAATTTGTTCATCAACATAGTGATAAAGAAAATCGGAAAGACATTTTTTCAAACATTTTCCAGTTTCAATAATTAATTCTACACATATATTGTTTTTTCTTATAGCTACCAAAAGCATTTGACTTTTTTGTGCATTTTGGAGAAAAAACCCAAACCCTTGGGTTTTAGATCAGTTTCCCCTACCTTCTTGACCACCATCCACTGTCAAAACGTAACATGGATCATTGCACAACACTCCTCACAACTTCAATGAGGGCAGTACAGGGAATGTGCAAATTGCCGATCATTTTATTATGAACTCCTGGACAATATGGGAGCTACTGCTAAAATACAAATATGAAGTACTGCAGGTTTTTTTGTTCCCAATTTCAAGAACAACATAATTGAGTAACTTAAGCTCTTCTGCTTTTACCTTGGAATAAATGAAGAAAAGAGCAATAAGAAGAGAGATGCAGAAAAAAACCCCCTGTTAATGAATACAGAAGGTTAAAAAAAGGGGCTACTTTCTCCCTGACTAACCTATCATCAGGTTGTATTAGTTAATGCTGCTTTCCCGTATATACCCAATAGTCACACATTTCAGGCAGCTTGACTAAAACCTGGCAAGATGGCAATAATGCGATGTTAGATTTATACTTTGTAAGACAAAAAATGGCATCCTGTGGGTTCTTTTGGTTAGCTTGCTTTTCTCTTTGCTGTTTTTTCAGTGTGTATACCTTGCCACACAAATCCAAGATTGTTGTCTTGTCACATTTCTCCTGGGCTATTGCAAATGGATTTGCCTTCTATTCAGAGGTCCTCTGAGCTATTAAAAACATAATGTTGACTCCACACCTGGAAAACTTTTTTTTTCAAACAGCAGTGTCAGTAGAGATCACATGTGCACCCTGAGCAACTTCTTACTCCTTTGTGACACTGTAAGCAGGTGACTGTTACCCTCACTTCCCTAGCAGCTCATAGCTTACAGCTGCAAAGAACTTCAAAAAGCAGGAATGAAAAATCAGTTTGAACTGATATGCCTAACTCCAAGCACCACAGTTTTTCCAGGGGCTGAAATAATGAATCCAGCTGTAGGTGGCTAGCGAGTATGTCTTGGACTACAGAAGACCATGAGACTCCAATTGTGTCCTGCAGGGATTGATATATTGCTCAATCAAATTTGCTACCTGACTTGGAAGTCACACCAAATATGTTAATAATAACCAGTAGGTTCTGTTAATCACTATTCTTGAAAATAAGCACAGATCTGAGAATGGATCTGATGAGGTCAGATAGTAAGAGAATAGTAGTTGTCCATGGAAACGCGCTGTGACCCAGAAAATCTTCATGGAGCAAGTCCAGCTTTTCAATACACTTGATATGACCACAGAAGCATTGCACAGAACCTCTGCCCTTGCCCTACAGCAAGAGCTATAGAGATTGTCTTGTCCCAGATCATGACATAGGAAAAAGGAGATCAGGCCTCACGTGTTTGTCATTCAGGAGTCTTGCAGCAACGAGCTTCATGCTTTGCAAGAAGCAGCATTCCTGACGCTAGACAGTATTTATTGTAGCAAACAAGCCTCCAGCCAGGACTTCCTATCAACAGATGTACAATGAATTTGTGGTGAACATTCATGACAGACTACCATACTCTTGCTCATACAAAAAATGATCCTAATCATCAAAAAATGATCCACCATCCCTAAAAAGGTCCTCCCTTAATTGGCAATGGCAAGTTAAGCACTTGATTGCTGGAGTTGATGGCAGTGACAAGTAATATTGATATGAGAGTAAAAAGAACAAGTAGATCTGGAGCAGGTGACACCTTCCCCTGTTCCATGCTACATGAAGTTATTTTCCTGAGATTGAGTTCCTATATATGTGCTCAGGCTTGTCCTATTTGCCAATGAACCTGGATGCTTGAGATACCACAACTACCTTTGACATCAAGTGAAATGACAGCTTAAATCCCGGTATTGAAGCTGAATCTTTCTTCCATACCAACTTTTCTGCAGTGATTTCAGGAGTTGCTTTTCAGCTTAACAAGAAGTCAGGTGATGTGAGGGTATTTATAAGGAGAACTCTAGAATTAGCTTTTGCTGTTTCTAACATTACTTTTCAAGAAGTGGTGCATTAACTTGGCATCTCAATTTCAAGCTGCAGAGAATGACCAGCATGCCAAACACCTACCTGGAACAGAGAGTTCTCTCTGGCATAAACTACTCTGCAACTGCACACATACTAAGAGCGTGCTGTCTCTTAACAGACTGGGTGACTCTTGCAGCATGACAACGCAACACTTGACACAGTGTATAGGAATACACAAAGGAACTCCACGTGCAAAATTAATGGGGGTGAAAACATACAGGAAAGGGGGATCCAAAGACTACCGTTCAGTCCAAGAGTTTGCTCGGTCCACAACATTCACGGAGAAGGTAGCAAAGCAGTTCTGGAGACTCACAGATGACTTTGGAATTTAAAGTGAGCTAAAATCTAACGAGTTAAATAACACTTGATAGATACAAAACAACACTGCAGTTTCCTTCTTTCTTAAGAATTTAAGGACATACTCCTTCAGGGGTCAGCTTCTAGGGCGATCTCAGAGTGGGAGGCCAGCATCACACTTGTCTGAAACAGTCTCTCTCCTTTCATACAGGTGATAGTGTATCAACGTTAGCTCCCAAAATTGTTATCTGACTGTTTGCAAGGGCAGGGAGTGTTAGTTTCAGTATGCATTTTCAAGCTTTTCTTGCTATTATTAAAGCAGCTGAGCTTTGGATACATCTCGAAGAGCTGAAACAATAAATAGGCCTTTATGGCACCTCTTAAGTCATTCAAACAGTGGTTCAAATACAAAAAAAAAAAGCAACTGGAAATTCAATTCAAGCAATACAGGCAGGATGCAGGGGGTAAGAGTGGTGTTGATAGTACTAGAGGAGAAACTCAGGTGTTCTGACTTCAGGTGCATGGAAGTTCAACTCACAGTATAATGAGAAACTAAGACATCAGTATGCTTTTACGAAGTCTCCTGAATTGCTTTGGAATTTAGAAGTTACCTTCCTTGTACTGAGAAATAGTTTAGTCTACTATCCTTTCTGTTGATTTATACTCGGGATACTGCAAAGTGGAAACATAAGACCTCACAGTCAAGATCCCCAGAAATAATCTGTGCCAAAATACCTTATTTTTGGCACATTACCAATCAGTAGAGTCCTTGGCCCTGAGTTAGGCACCTAAGGAAGCACTGCTGAGAAAATATGCAACCAAAAAGCCATGTAAAATACAGATGAAGATAAGTGTTTGATCATAGCTCTGGTTTTCACCATCAATAGACTATGGCCCATTCCCAGAACCAAAAACTACTTGTTTTGTATCTGGACTCCAAACTCAGAAGTACTTTAAACACAAATGCCTGTCTCCTATACTAATACTCTAACCAACTGGCTGCTGGCTATTTTAAAGATATGCAACCTTAGTAAGCTCAGGTGCTTTTTTGTTCTAACTGCATTTACATCAGAAAGCATGGCTACATGACAAGACTCTGCTTCTAAAAGGAGGAAGGACATACTAATTTGAGTCTTTTGCATTATTCAAGACTTTGGCTTTACCAGATCTCCAATTGGTATGCTGGGAATCAGCACAGGCCTGCACACTTCTGCCAGTGTCTCTGCACTGTGCTACAGACACCATCAGGACCAGAAAACATTTGAGGATCCATTTGGAAAACTTCACTGACACGTAAATGTTAGCTGTATCACCTACAAAGGCAGAAACATGCTTCAGTTTCACGAGTACGTGATTTGATGGTGGCAATTAAAAAAGAGGGGATAGAACCAACAAGCAGCAGCATTGAGATTGAACATCTCTTGCGTAGTTTGACTTTTGACCTTATTAATCTAATTCCCAAAGGCAGTTAATAGCTTCACTGATGCTGTAGAGCGCCCAGCAGTCGTAAAACATGCCCCTCTCTGAGGGGAGGAAATGCAACGGGCAGAGAAAATACCTGCCCAGTCACGGGTCTTTGGCTAGACATTGGAGAAGTGATACAGTGATGTTATGAAAGATTGCTGCTGATCCATTTTCAGCAAAATGGGTATGAGCAGTGAGCTGTGCCACCACACACCTGCAGAAGGCTGATCTCCTCATAAGCATCACAGCAGAGGCGAGATCTAATGATTTTTCAAAAAACTCACTGAGAAAACCCTAGATCTTCCTGGCTGTATAAGCAAATTAATGGGACTGTAAAGAGAAAAGGGGACCCTCGAGTTCCTGGGTAAGCTGGGAAGGGTCGAGGAACCCAGGGTGCCCAAGTAACGTGTAAGGCACAAGGAAGCCCCGGGTAGGCCTGGCCTTATAAAGAAGGGGAAGCAAGCAGAGCACACAAAGCCCCTTTCCCCCCAACGTCCAAAGTAAATTCAGAGATTTACTCACGCGTGAGACGTTCCCGGAAGCCCGACTTCGGTCCTTCGCGCTTCCCCACGAACCAGCCCCACGCTCCACACCCCTGAGCCGCAGCCGAGCCGCTTAACGCGACGCCCGGCCGGAACGAGGCAGGCG